>JAKCPI010026206.1:0-435668 GCA_023213315.1 Euborellia annulipes | reverse complement strand
TTTCAGGACAAATTCGTTTCCGGCTAGTAGATGTTTATATATATAATACAGGGGTTGAATAAAATAATATGAACACTGGACATACAGATAATATTTATTTATTAATAATTTGTTAGTTAGTAATTTGCTTGTAGAGATGTTTACAGGTTTTTTTGGGGTATATAATGTCATCATATCCTAAGTTTAGGACCTCGAGGACCCTGTGTCAACTTGGGGGAGGGGGGGGGGAGTAAAAACCTCAACTTCAGTTTATATTTTGTTTTATATTTCGTAAACAAAAGCATACTTTGTGCACCATAGTACAATACAAATTTGTATAGAATTAAATTTTGCTAAATTTGGATTTCGTAAAACAATTTGTAGACCCAAACCGAAAGTTAGACAAATTTCTCCGAAATGTAAAACAAAACTTTGGTCCGTCATATCTCAATTCTTCAATCCGGGTGTACATATTCGTTTTATCAACCAAATTTTTTTTAGCAATGCTCTACAACTTTATTATCTATTATAATTCCACAAAAATATTGTTCCCACGAGATTTAAACGAAAAAAAACTGAAAAAAGTACAAAAATTTGCAGTTTTTGCACCCTACTCTCCCCCGTCTCCCCCCAAGTTAGCACAGGGGCCTCGAGGTCGAAAACTTAGGATAGACATCCTAGAGTACCCCAAAATAACCTGCAAAAATTTCTACAACCAAATGGCGGTTCAACACATTATTAATAAATAAATATTGCTATCTCATCCAGGTGTTCATATTATTTTGTCCAACCCCTATATATATATAAATACATATAAGTCAGCCAAATTATTACTCAACCTCCTAGTCAAATGTTTAAATCATATCGCTTCCTGAATACATTAATTAAACAACTTCAAATGTTTGACTTTTAGTGAAAATTGAGTCCTTGATTGTCTATATTTTAATGCAACATTGCCTTTTTTAAAGAAGCGTTGTTCAGCATATTTAAAAAATTCACTGAAGGTCCCTTCAGTTCTACAATTTAAATTTAAATTTATTATTTTATACCACAAAATTTAGTTTAATTTAAATTTAAGCTTACTATTAAGATCAAGAAAAGGGTATATGTTGACCAGAGAATCCTTGATTTTCATAAAGACCTTTTTTCTCGAAAAGCAGTTCAATATTCTCAATATTTTGCTTTTTTTGAGTTGTAACACTAATTATTGAATTCAGAAAGCATATGCGATATGAAGCTTAAATTAAGTTTAAAAAAAACTGTATTTACCCTGGGAATTTCAATCACTAAATCGACATTAAATACAGGAAATATTGAGAGACCAATTTTATAGGATCCTACAATATGAGTTGTTGTTGGTGGAATGAAAATAAAATCCCTAATTTGATCATCATATGGAAATTCTTTCAATGGATATAAAATTCCTTTTTTTCTTTAACCATGATAATTCATTTTGGCCTAAAAAAAAAAGAAAAAACAAGATAATTTACTTCAACTTATTTGATAAATAAAAATTGGGAGGGAAGTTTTTGAGTATAGATTATTAGACATTATAAGAAAAAATCATGGTCAAAATTTTATTTTTATTAAAATAAATGCAAAATGTTTTTCTCTAAATATATTACAATTAATAAGAAAATATGTATAAGATGGCAGAAAATTAAAGTTAATAGTTCTCTTATCATGAAAATGTCCAAGTAGAGAAAGAATATGTTGAAAATCTTTTCAATAATTACTTAAACCCACCTCTCACTTCAGTAAACATAGTTCGGTAAACAAAAAGGTAAAATAAGTTCAATAGTTTAGTAAAATTGCATGATAAACCATTATAATTTTGTTAAGCTTCAATTTCTCCTAGTAAAGTTTTGAAAAATTACTGATGATTATGAAGGATATTATGAGATAATTACGATTAAGTGAGACTATATATATATATATACAGTTGAATATTGATAAGATTTTGCATATTGAAAAATTTTTTTAATTAATAATTGAAAATTCATTTAAAGGAGTATATTTACATTATATGTTTTTGAAGGTTTTAATTTCTTAATCCAATTATTGAATGTTTTAATCCATTTATTTATATCCTCTTGAAGTGTAGAATTTACACTCGTCTCCTTCATCATTTCTTCTATCTGAAAAAATTGATATGCACGTTATGGCTTTGGAAATATAATTAAAGACGTGTAGAGGCAGATGCAGCCAAGAAGTAATACTCTGAAAGCTTTATCAATTAGCCCGAAACGTTTTTGGCGCATTTATTATGTTCCATCCTCAATTTTTTAAACGGTGTACCTCAGATCAACATATATACTGATTAAAGTCTTGAGGATGGAGCATAATAAATGCACTGAAAACGTTTCGGGCTAATTGATTAGCATTCAGAGTATTATTTCTTGGTTGCCTCTACCCATACACACCCTGGAAAAATTTTCTTGTCATGTTAATAGTAGTTTTACCTGCAATCGAAATATATTGGAATTATGTAAAATTTGTACATCTTTTAAATGATTTACTTCATTAACATTGACTGATGTGTGAGAAGAGGATATTTTCTTTTTTTTTTAGATTTCTTTTCTTCATTACTAGATGATGCCTTAAATAAAATAAAATTAGTTAAATAAATGATTAATTAATTGAAGAAATAATATTTGAAATTTACTTTTCTTTTCATTATTTTTGTTCCATTGATCTTAACTTTTTGAGAATTCTGAAATAAGAAAATTAATTAACATTCATAATTTTGGATACATACAATTGAATATTAAACAACTCTTACCTTTTAACTTTCATGTTTAAAGATAAAATTCAAATGATATAGAGAAATTTATAATAAATTTTTTCAACAGGTTAATATTTTATGATTTTAAAATCACGTGGACCATTATTCCTTGATGTGCAGAAATTGTGTTATTAAATGATAAAAACATGGTAAAAGCATGGTTTATGTATGATCTGTAATTATCAAACATTGGCTGCAGTTCGTCAGTGAGCCAAGTCAGGCTTGCCAAACTGGAACAAATAAAAAATATAAAAATTTCAATTTTTTACAACAATCATATATACAACAATATTTATAATTAATTTGTTTGATAAATATTATTTCATAAAAAATCAATTTTTTTAAATAAATAAGCAGAATAATTATTATTTTCTCTTATTATTCTCTCTTACATGGTAGGCCATATAACTTTTGGAATTTGAATCGACTATATAAAAAAAAAACTAATGTATATTTTTTCAAAATTATGAGTTTATTAGAAAGATTGGATATTTACATTTAAGAATGAAATGCAACATCATTCAAATGACTGCCACGGCTGGCTAGACAGTACCCCATCCGATCAACCAATTTGTCAGTAACAGAGAATAAACATACAGTACATTTTCAATTGTTTGGGCTCCAATCAGTAGCGTAACCAGGGGGTGCTCGCGTCCCCCTCAGAGCCGGATCTAGGGGGGGGGGGGGGCAGTGGGTGCGTGTCAGGGTCCCTGGTGCGTGTGCCCCGGGCGGCAGATATCAGGGGGCGGCAATTAAAGAAAGATTTACTTAAAAAAATGGTAAAATGATATGAATTTTGTATAGAAAATTTTAATACCTTCATGGTGACGATAAAGATGCGTTGATTATGGTCGGCGACTAGTTTATATTAAAAAAAAGTAAAAAGGACCTTAGTTGAGAGAGAATTAACACACAAACACAGACATGAAAAGTTATTCATTTACTAATTATGAGACGAATAGAAAAGGCGGGCAACAATCACTAGCGACCGTAGAGACACATAACGAAAATTCTGTGAACTAACTGGCCTTCTTTGTTTACATGTGACGTCATCAAATAAAAAAATTCAAATTAATTTACAAATATTAATTACATATTATTTACTTTTCTTCGAATATTATAAAATTCATATTTTATTTTTTCTTTACTCTCTAATTATATTATAATTAGCCAAACTAATCTATTAAATATTATTATTTATGATAAATATAACTTATTATGTAAGTTGACAAAATTACTAAGAGATGTCTCTACCTGTATTAAATGATTCTATGATTGAAAAAAAAAATTTTATAGAAAAATTAATAAAATGAGATTATCTATTGCTTTTAAACTCCTAAATATAAATAACACTCTAAATTTATTATTTTTTGAGATTAAAAAAAAAAACAGATTAGACTTATTATTTTCAATGGGCAAACGTCACATTGTGAATGCCTTGATGTCAGTCCCCCCCCCCCCGAATAATCCTTTTTTTTGGCCAAGTTCCTCATTAATGATATATCATTAATCTGTGATAATACCCTGCTCATTTGTTATTCCAGATTCGTTCTCCAACTCCAGCCAGCGTAATTGGTTAAAATTGTGGCCTTCATGCCAACATAAATAAAAAAAAGTTATTTATAAATTTGTCAAAATTCCGTAAACATAGGGTTACCAAAATTTATATTCCACAAATCCTTTCTCTTGTTATAATGACAGATAAATGAAATTATAAGTTAGTATTAAAAATAAAAGGAAATTGATAATATGATTTAAAAAAAAAAAAAGTGCAGGAGGTGGATTTGAACTCGCGAAGTTTGGTTACGTGAAAATGGAAAAAATATAGATTGCTTGAGGACGAATTAACCACCTGAGCCACTCTTTACTTAATTGCTTTAATGTAAAATAAGCTATATTAGAAACATGAAATAAAAGAAATATTTAAAAAATTTTAATATTCCACATATGATATATCATTTTTCATTACTTTTTATTCGGATTAATAATTTATAATCAAAATGTCAATAGGATTCATAGTTTTCAAATAATTCAATGGCCAAACGTCAGATTGTTTATGCCTTGATGTAATTAAACCAAAAACTCTATCTCACATATGATACATGTCATTAATTCTTGAATTTCCCCTGATTCCAAATAACTAAACCCCTTTTAATTATTTGATCTAATTTGGGAGTTATTGGCGATTAAAGTTAAGCTTATTTTCGACCTTAATGACACACTCAAAATTCCATATTATCGAAAAAGCTTATTTAGCATTATCTGATTAAAACCAAATTTATACCAGAGATTTATAATTAAAAAATGAGTTTTTTTCTAAAGTTTCATTGAGATTGGTAAAGAAATAAATAAAATATTCACTATTTTGTAAATTGAGTTTTAGAATTGGGATCTCAGATTCAAGCCTAGACCCGGTTCACAGAGCGCTCTCTTTACCAATCCGGAATCGCAAATTCTAAAACTCAATTTACAAAATAGTGAATATTTTATTTATTTCTTTACCAATCTCAATGAAACTTTAGAAAAAAACTCATTTTTTAATTATAAATCTCTGGTATAAATTTGGTTTTAATCAGACAATGCTAAATAAGCTTTTTCGATAATATGGAATTTTGAGTGTGTCATTAAGGTCGAAAATAAGCTTAACTTTAATCGCCAATAACTCCCAAATTAGATCAAATAATTAAAAGGGGTTTAGTTATTTGGAATCAGGGGAAATTCAAGAATTAATGACATGTATCATATGTGAGATAGAGTTTTTGGTTTAATTACATCAAGGCATAAACAATCTGACGTTTGGCCATTGAATTATTTGAAAACTATGAATCCTATTGACATTTTGATTATAAATTATTAATCAGCATAAAAAGTAATGAAAAATGATATATCATATGTGGAATATTATAATTTTTTTAATACTTCTTTTATTTCATGTTTCTTATATGGCTTATTTTACACTAAAGCAATTAAGTAAAGAGTGGCTCAGGTGGTTAAATCAATATTTTTTTTCCGTAACCAAACTTCGCGAGTTCAAATCCACCTCCTGCACTTTTTTTTTTATTCTTAACTGTTTTTTATACCTCATGTGAGGGAGAGGGGGGCTGGCGTATTTATTTTTAAAATTTTATATTCAAAATAATTTAATTCCCAAAATAATAAAAACCTCGTGCAGCTCACAATCGGTCCCCTTTGTTTTGCGCCCGAGCCCAGTTGCGCCCTTGGCAGGCGCCTGTTTTGCCACGCCCTCGTTACGGCCCTGCTTGATGTAATTAAACCAAAAAGTCTATATAACATATGATAGAGATTTTGATGGATAGGCCTATACATCTTTTGAGGTTCACTGAATCCGAAAGTGGTTTTCGGAACATGATCTGTATGCAGGGCCGCAGACAGTGAGAGGCAGGGGGACTATATTCCCGGGCCCGAGCCCTCCGAGGGGGCCCGGGCCCTTTAAGCTCAAATCTTAAAATTTATATTAAAAAAAATCATTTTTGGAAATTATTTCCTGGGCCCCATTTAGCCCATTTACTCAAATTGTCCTTAGAATACAAATATGTAATAATATACAGGGCGTTCCATTTAAAAAACATAACTTTGATATGGATCACCTGTATGAGTGCAATTGGATCAAAAATATTTTTGATTTGTAGCCCTAAATTTTCCTCATTATGCACCGTCAACAAACTAAAAACATCAGTTAATAAGCCCACAATCTTCCGTCCACGCACTATTGGCCCACCCTGTATTTAGTTCAAGAGCATCTAAAAAATAATTGATTTTTGAATTTTAATCAAAACGGTTAAAACGAATTATGAGAAAATCGAAAGAAAACAGAAAAAGTACATCAGTAAAGTCCTAGAACTTTTTAGAAGATTTTTTTTCTTAAGAAATACGGCCTGTACATATTTTGAATAATTCCACTATGCAAAGATCTTATATTTTATTTTTTAATTTATATTCTACGAATAATCATTTTAATATTTTGAGGAATATAAAAATAGATTTTCTTTAATGGCTTCTGAGAAACAATGGATGACGTCATTCTCCAAACCCGTCTAGATTGTTAAAAAACCGGTTATTAAAATATGACGACTATGACTGACTTGCCATTTAAACTACGTTGTCATTCCATAATCTGCTGCTAGCTTCACAGCACTTATAATGTAGCTATGTTCATTGTCCTTGTTTGGTTCTTTTTAGCAAGCAGGGTAGTGAAATTCATGAAATTATCTATGGGTCGTGTGGTGTGATTTTGATATCTTTACCTTCAAATTTAGAAAACAGGTAAAAAATTAATTACAAATTTTTCTAAATTTATTTACGGTGTGTAATATTTATTTATATATATATTATATATACTTAATATTTATTTACAAATATTTTTTTATTTTTACAAATATTTAATGACAAATGTTTATAAAATATATTAAAAATTTTCTCATTTGAATTTTAATTAAAAATATTGATTTATAATAAAAATATAAGATTTTTTATAACTTATATTATTCATTTATTAACTTTAAAATAATTTTAACATTTTTTTTTAATATAAAATAATTCATTTTTTTTTCAGTATCAAAAATGAATAACAACAATAACAAGGATGTAAATCGACGTGGTAATTATTAAGATTTTTATTAATTTTTGAACATTAAGAAACTAATAATAATTTGATTTCTATAATTTTCAGTTCTTATCATTCAAGGGAAAAAGAAGAGGCAAAGGAAAATTCGAAAATCCAAATTCCAAGATCAACCGAATGAACCCCGAGCTCAATCCAATCATAGGTATGTCATTAATTATTAATATTTATTGTTTTTTTTTTTTTTTTTTTAATTTACTTTTATTTCAAAGACATGCCTGAAGATATTATTAAAAATCATCTTAAAATATATATTTATCTGAGTGTATGATATATATTTATGGTGGAATTATTTTAAATTCAAATAATAAAACAATTACATGAAGATCCAAAAATATCACTTTTAATTGACAATTTAAAATTAAATATTACATTTTATTTAAATAAAAATTATATATCTGTTCATTTCGCCAATTCTTATATATATATATATATATATATATATATTTACTGGAAGTTTAACCGCAACTTAGCACATGTGAAGACACAAAAAAATCATAAATTTAATTAAATCACTACTGTCAAACTTAAATTAAAAATCTTTTAATTAACTAATTTTTTAAAAATATTCTCCAAAATTATGTTATGTCTAGAGCCCGGATTTTTATGCAGCAAAAAATATGCCATATAATATGCAGTAAAAGTATTAAAATATGCAATATATTTATGGCAAAAATATTAATTAAATGGCTTCCAATTAAAGGTAAATCATGATTTCTACTGATGTGAAACTAATGGTGTTTTATTTTATTAATTTGACTTCGAACTCTGAAACACAACTGACTTGATATTCATCCAAATTCTAGCAAAACTAAATTTATTTCTTAAAAGAGGATATACCAAGGGGGCATGATTCGGATAGAAAATTGGTTTTCAGTGACGTACCTATTAGCAAATAGAATATGCAATTGCATAGGAATCCGGGCTCTAGTTATGTCACTATACAGCATTAAATAAAAATTTCAATTTCTTTAGATAAAAATATTAGTTCAGATAAATATGGAGTAGATATGAATCTCTCATACTATTTTGTGGAGCTCAACATGGGGAGTAGAGATGTGGAACCTCATTTATTTAATTTGCGGATATCTGAGATACATTCATCACAAATTTATCTTTTTGCTAACTTGAAATTATATCAAATTAAAAACAATAATTCAGATTTAGCTAAAACTAACTATAACAGAGCGTTTGGGAGGTCTTCAATTGAGATCCTAGAAATGTCATGACTTTGATAATTTGTATTTTAATTGACAGTTTTCATTGTTTATTATATAGGCTACTATTGTCAAATTGAACAATAAAAACTGGTAGATGTTTGGCCCAACAAACACACTCACAAAAATTATTAATCAATAAGTGATGAAACAGGCAGCCAGGAAATAAGCCTCTACGAAATGAAACTTAAGAGTAGTGGAGACAGTTTCGGGTTTAATTAATTAACACCATCCTCAGTGATTTATCAGTATTTAGTTAAAGGTGAAACTGTCTCCACAACTCTTGAGTTTCTTTTCGTAGAGGCTTATTTCCTCACTGCCTGCTCCGTGATGGATATTGTTGAAATATAACAGCCACTTCACAACCGAGATATATATTTAATATTAATTAGGGTCCGACCGAAACAAGATTTTCAGCCGAAACCGAAACCGAATATTCGGCCTCAACCTTAGTTTCGGCCGAAACCGAAACTTGTATTTCCTATAAAATTTTTTTTTTTCATTTTACCTTTTTTTTTTTTGAATTTTTTTTTCCATCCCGTGAAAATCATTTTACGTTTTTTTTTTTTTTTTTTTTTTTTGCATGCGAGTCTCATCCCATTTTTTCAGACTCTGGTTTCGGCCGGCCGAAAGGTTCGGCCACTTTTTGGCCGAAACCGAAACTACGGCCGAAACCATGATTTTTGGCCGAAACTGGCCGAAACCGTAACCGAAACCGAATATTCGGTCGGTTCCTAATATTAATATTATATTGAAATGGATAGATCACGAATAACTACTAAAAATTGGATTTATAACCACTTTATTTGTTTATGAAAGAAAACAACTTAGTGAAGAACTGTGGCTGTAAAGTCATGGCGCCAGAAAAATAACAAAACGTTTGCAGCCAAATTTTCTTTTATTTAGATAATCGTCCTCATGGCTGACGTTTCGGTCCGAGGTCTAGACCATCTTCAGACCCGGCTGGCAATAATCAAAATGTGTGGATATCTGTAAAAACAGCGACAACATTCAGCAAGTGGTACTCTCAGAGCAAAACGTAAAGAAATGATGATTTCTGCGAGCTGGACCACTTGCTGAATATTGTCGCTGTTTTTACAAATATCCACACATTTTGATTATTGCCAGCCGGGTCTGAAGATGGCCTAGACCTCAAGCCGAAACGTCAGCCGTGAGAACGAGTATCTAAATAAAATAAAATTTGACTACAAACGTCTTGTTATTTTTCTGATTCCATCACCAAAACAACTTACATTTATCACAGCAACTCATGCCTGATACCATCAATACACTTCATATAAAGTTCAGGAAAAATAGGGTGTGAAATTGAAAAAATTTTAAAGATGCGGTCCTTGTTGTTGATTTTCCTAAACTCATTTTTCTCTAAATGGGTCGTTTTTGAGTTTGACCAATATCATTTGAAAAATTCACAATCGGGAATTTCTTCCCCCCTCCCCATCTCTCTCCGAAACTGTTGACTTTAGTTGATGATACCAATTTTGTATGAGATTTTATCTACTTATTAACTCTCTAGATCTTTGGGAAAAATAGGTATCTAAAACTTTATAAATTCTCAAATAAAAGATAAAAAATTTTTTAATGTTTATTGGCGAAATGAAAAGTTATTTCTTTTATACCGTCTTATATTTATTCATGATTATGTCTCCATATATAAAAGTTGTTGATCTTTATTAATTTTATTTTTAAAAACTGCTGAAAATCAACAATTCAATCGACTCATCAAATCAAGATATACTTCATTTGGCGTTCTACTTCATTTATTGCTTTTATCCAGCATCATCATTCAACGAAATTGCTACTCTATGATTTTCCTTTTCTATTTTTTATTATTTTTCGAAAATTTTTGGTGTAATTTTTCTTGTCTTCTGGCTTGAATTTTACCTTATTTTCTACTGAAACCAAAGTTTCTTAGATTTCAAAAATAAAAATGAGGAACATTTCTTTCTATATGTGCTTATTTTTGTTGGTTTTTTTAATAATTGAGCACTTATTATTTTTTGTCTATCTTGTTTTATCTTATCTAAAGAGTTGTTTCAAAGGAAATTCTACTGTTTTTTCACCCAATCTCAGCTTTTTTATTTGTTTAAGGTCGTTTTTCGGCTTCTAAGGCCATTTAGACCTCATCCCCATTTGTTTCAAATAATGGATATTCTGTAGCAGGCGTTTCTCACCTCCTTCGAGCATCAAAATTTGTCCTGAAGATGAATGTGACGGACGATCGAAACGTTGAATACAGATTATAAATTTAAAAATATATATGATAGACTAGGTTTTACATCTTGAATCCTAATTATTTAAAGGAAACTCTCCTTCCTACTCTTAAACACTTGTTAAAATAACTCTGGAGATTTTGTTTATATCATATTATCTGTCGACTTAGAAACTTTCCAATTCTTTATCTTTTATTATATTTATACTGACAACCCATAATTTAAAGTGGTGGTTCAGTGATTACACTGGCCTGCAAAATAAATTTTTTTTCAGCTGAATGGAAATTTTTTATGACTTATATGTTTTTTAGTGTGCTTAATCCAATACTGATCACAATTTCCCTCCATCACGTAGTTTTTTTACAAAACATGGGTAATTTAAAAAAAAAATGGAAAAAGACCGATATAAAAATAAATATTTTATAACAATTAACTATGCATAATTTTTTTTTATAATAGAAAAAGCATTAAAAAGCTCTTTTTTAATAATATTTAAAATTATAAACACTCTCTGGTTCCTTTTTTTGTCTGCGAAACCATTTTTTTCTTTTTTTTTTTTTTTTTTTTTTGTATGCTTCTCCGATCCCGGTTTCGCTTTCCATCTTGTGTTTCCCGCCAGAGCACCCAACAATAATCACTGAGCATGTTGAAGTGCCATTTTCCTTGGTATCGTTTTTCTCCTGGTGAAATCTTTCACCCTCTTCGAGTATGTGAAATGAACTTTTAAGCTCATTTTTTCCCGAGGTTAAGGTCCTCGTAGGGACCAGTCACTTTTATTCCAATGGCGATCTCTGGATCAACTGTCCCACAAGCCAGGAATAGTGGCGTTGTCAGTCTGCAACCCAACAACAAAGTTATCATTTTGAAGATTCCACAAATCACTCAAACATGTTCTTGATAGTTCAATTTCTCAAGAATCACAGACAAATCATTATAGTTTCATTGTTTTTTTTTTTTTTTTTTTACCTTTTACAGTATATTCGTCACAAATAAAATAAAAGTTATCCGGAGAAAGTACACAACCTCTTGGGGGCCATAAATCAGAATGAGAGAGACTGTTAAGATCATGTCCTTTTTAGCCAATCACAGAGCTTGTTTTGGACTCGTGGTAATTTGAGAGATAAATTTAGAAGTACACTTCTGCTTCCCCTTGCTTTCCTTTAATATGCGTTTTACAAAAAAACCGGAGGTGATGGAATATTTTAGATAGTTTTTCCAGTTTCAGTAAATAAAAAACTGTAAGAAACAGTTAAAAATCCCATTCAGTTTTTTTCATGCAGACCAGTGTTATCTTCAACAGTTTTTGTTCTTACACGCCTTTTTTATGAAAACTGAAGAGTTGTTGTATGTTCTTACACGCCTTTTTTATGAAAACTGAAGAGTTGTTGTAGATAATTGCGTTTTTTTTTAGAGTATCGAGAAAATCTAGGGAAGATCACTCCTTTTGTTCCCATTTTTATGCTGTTTAAAAAATTGTTTATTTCAAATTTGTAGTATATAATTCTGTGAGGAGGCATATTAGCCGAGAGGATAAAGCATTTAAGCTTATAATCCTGAGTTGAACTCAAGTCCAAATTCACTTCGTGGCAAAACTCATTCTGAGGAAGGAAACGGGAACCCACCTCAGTATTATTCCCATGAAAGTTACCCCTAAGAGTAATCACAAGTGTCAAGTCTGACACTAATGACTAAAGAGAGAGAGCAAGGGACGCACCGGGTGAATCTTTCTTCCCCTAAGTGCATCAGATACACTCTACGCTTCAACGGGCATCAGCCCTAATATTCTCCCATCCAAAAAATTTAAAACAATATTTTTATATCACTCTCTAAATGTGAGTATATTTAGGAATTTTTGGAAAGGTCTCTTTCTTTTCGATCTTCTCATAAAAAAGTTCTAACTATAATTCAAAAGGGGTGAAAACAACTCGTAAAAGAAGTCCAGGCTGTTTAATTTTTTAGCACAACTTTAAAGGCTTTGAGAGAATAAATTTGGAACATTTTCTTCAAATGTGGCTTAAATTAACAAACTTGGAAAGTTTTTGGTTGAAAAACAAAAATTCATCATTTGTCTATTCTTTACTCATATTTTATCTATTTCTTTACTTTCTCTACATACATATTTCTTTACATACTCACAAAGATATTATGTAATATTCAAAATCCAGGCATACTCCTTCCATATCATTCTATTTCTTCATTATCAATGAGAATAATAAGAGGAGAATCTTATTGTCATAAGGTCCATTCCAGTTTTATTTCTATTTATTTTGAATTATAGGAGACTATTAGGCCAAACGTTTCCATAATTCATTTTATCCATTATTGGGTTTATCAATTTTTATTTTCATTTTGATATTTGTTTTTTTAGTGATGGGGAACCCCCAGGAAAAAAATCAAGAATTAATAGTAGTGCTAGTTCCCCCTTTTTTTCATCACTTAAAGACAGCATAATGAATTGTTTAAGGTAAGTAAAATTTGTACCTATTTTAGTAAATGCGAATATATTTTGAATTGAGAAGGAAATTTATTTTTATATATAATAATAATAAAAATTTCAATAAAAACATTTTTTTACTTTCTCGTATACTTAGTAGAGAAGTATTTTAATCGTAAAAAATCCGACCTCAAAATTTTAATGATTCTCGAGACCGCTTTGAGTCCAATTTTCGGAATTATGTCGGTGTGTGTGGTCACGATTACTTAAAAACGCCACCAGCTAGATCGATGAAATTTGGTAACTAATACTTTAGGCCGTCGCCCTAAGATAAAGGTAGTCCATCCGCCGCGAAAGCTTGGAGATCCTGGCTCGACTCCCGGGGGTGCAATTTTGTCCAATCTTAAGCACAAACATATCTCGCAAATTTGCTATCTTAAACAATATATTGACTGACTAATGAACAGTTGAGCATTGGTTGAAAAAAATTCCATCTTTTTCCTTGTTTATAATACCTTACTTTTACTTTGGAATAGTACTTTACCAAAAAAATTGGATATAGAAGACCCAGCAGCCAAGGAAATTGAATAAAAAACTTCGGTAGCCAATCACGACCTATTTCATCGATTTGGCTGCTTGCATTTTTAAGTAATCGTGACCACATACACAGATATAATTCCAAAAATGTTTTTTTTTTTTGAGTCATGGAGGTCTAAAACATCGAGAATCATCAAAATCTCGACGTCGAATTTTTATACGAAGTAATCTCCAGTAAAATAATTATTTAAATCTTTTGGAAATTAAAACGAACATGATCTCGCCATTTATAATATTATGATAGTTTAGACGTATAAAAACTGTAAACAAAATTTCCTTTGTTTGATCTCTTTCCATCTTCACTTATCTCTAAAATTATTATTATAAATAAAAATAAGCTTAAAATTCACTTTAAAAAATTCAAATTATTTCGTCATTAGTAAAAAATTAAGTTGAGTTTAAAAATAGTTAGTTAAAACTTAGATTTAAACTTTCGACGGTAGGATCTCGAAACATTTTGTAAATTAAAATTAAATATACAAATTAAACACTAGGTTATTTCTATATTTAATTTTAATTTATTTAAAACTCTTTTGGTCGTTGTTGTTCTTACAAGGTTCTCTGGGCGTTGATTTCATATCAAATAACTTTGGATTCTACACTGATACAGTTTTCTGATGTCTTGCATTTTTTTAAATATTATTACTAAAAAAAAAAGAAGACATTGTTGAGCAGGCTTGTTTTTAGGTGATGGTTTCAAAAAGAAAATAGACAAATTAAAATAGAAAGTCTTTGCTTTTTGTAGAAGAAAACAATGTTGCATAATTGTTTAGCTGGAGAAAAATGTCGTACTGTTAGAAATACTAATAATCCAATCGTTTGCTAGTCCAAAAAATTTTCAAACAACTGTAAGGATAACATTTTTGTCCCTGCAAAAAATCACACTCAACACTCCGATGTGTATTTGGTTGCCGGCTTAGAATCTGCAGGGGCTGTAGTCAATCAATTAATTTAGACCACTGGTTTTTAACCTAACTATTGATAAAACTAAACGCTTTAAATAACCCTTTTTTAAAGCTTACGATTATATATGAAGCGTAAGTGCCAAGTTTAGGAATAGGCACAGCCCTCTCTCTTTTTTTCGATTTGGTCATCGTATACAATAAAGCTGATTCTACATTCATTGCATAATTAATGATATACGAATAATTGAATTGACTTTCTTATTTTGTCCTTGGATATATAAAAAAATATTTTGATGAATAAGAAAATATGTTTATTTTTTTGAGCAAATTAGTATTTGAAAATGAAAATTTCATGTTAATTAATTTGGAACAAGTTTTACTTTTAAATTTATCACATCCCACATAGACATTAGTTAAGATCGGTTAAATCACCTCAATAATTGGTCATATTTCAGCTTGAATTCACTTTTATACATCAGTAAAATACTAAATTTTATTCAAAATCTTCGACATGAAGTGTTTAAATATCAAATTTGAGCCCGAACGTTTTTTTCGTTCTTGGCTATCTTTTCTTTACACACGCTCACAGAAACAAATTATTTTACAATATTTTTTTTTTGACTCAGATTACTTCATAACTTTTATTTCCGTTGAAATCTCGACAAAAAATCTTTTGTTAAATAATTTTCAACACGTTTTTTTAGAATAAATTAATAATTATGAACAAATAAAATGCCTGTGATTATATATAAATATATTATATTTATTACACCGGTGGGGTTAACTGACCCCTCAACTCGGGATCTCCAATTTATCAATGTGCTTCATTTGATTGGGAAATGTGAGTTTTTGCTGGTGCAAAAGAAACACCGATGCTCCGGAGAGGCTGGAGATTCCGGGTTCGATTTACCCGGGAGAAGAGGGGAACGTTTAACCCACCAGCCAAATAAATAAACACTCAAAATATGTTAAATATTTTTTTTTTCCATTCGTAGAACTTTATCTATAAACCTACATGTGAGGATAAGAGAAATACGAGTAATTTGGTTTTATAAAGTTCATATTTTTCAAAAATTTATTAATATTAATAGGGCTTACATTAAAAAAAATTTTTTTTACCGACGTCAATTCAAAGGAAAATGCAAAGGGTTCCTATTAATGAAGATCTGTGGTTGTAAGTGGAGTCAGTGCAACCAATTTTATTTTATTTTATTCAACTTCAACTCCCTCACGGCTGACGTTTCGCCTCAGGTCTAGGCCATCCTCAGAGCTGTTAAAAAACATTAATTAATTTTAGCTCAATGCATTTATTTGTTTAATACAGATATTATATATTACATAACTGGCTGACAATTTTTTAAATAATAAAACATCACAGATGCTGTAGCTGTTAAAATTACACACTAATTATTGCCATTTGGCTATATAATATAAAATATCTCTATTAAATATGTAATTGCATTAGAGGTGAGCTAAAAAAATTAAATCAATATATTTTTTCAGCAAAATTATGAAGTTCTAACCTGGGACCGAAACGTCAGCCGGTGAAGCTGTTAATTAAAAATTGGTTAATCAAGTCTTGTTTTTATTCTCACTTCAACACCAGAATATTTTTATTACCCACCGGAAGGTGGGAAAGGGATGGGGGGTTCTCAAGTTATATTATAATATTTAGATAGATTGTTTAGAAACACTTTAGATTCCGATTGTATAAGCTTAATGTAGGGAAATTTCCAGGAGCTGGGTGGCTGTGTTGATGGATTTAAGATTTAATTTACTAGCATGGAGAATTGAATTTCTTGTTATTAATAATAACAGAATTTCAATCAAGTTATGATTTAATTTATTAATAGTCATTAAATATTCCATTATTAAAAAAAAAAAAAAAACTTGGTAAAATTGAGAGAGACAGTTATCGATTTGCTCATTCAGGAATTTTTTTAATTAACTATACCCATTATTCTTATCAAAATAAAATGAACAAATGAATGAAAAAAAGAAGCAATCTTTAATAAAGTCTGCACCCTCTCCCGTTCTGGAGCCATAGTCTATATATCTCAAGGATGGAGCTAAACATACTCTGAATGAGTTTCCTATTTATGATATTAGACTCGAAGGGACCATAGCTTCAGAGCAAACAAATATATTCTATTCTATGGAATATCGTTACACTAAAATTGTCTATCAATTTTTACTTTCTCTTACTTATATATGTAATATATAGAGAGAAAGTATTGCGATCATGTCAAAAATTCGATTTTGATGGATATACATGTTTTGAGGTTCAAAAAAGTGGGTCCCGCAAATTGCTTTGTGTCTGTCTGTCTGTAACGATTTTAAACAGACCTACAAAATTTTATGTTTAAGTTAGGTTTTGACCAAAATCGGCCAAAAATTACTAGTACTTTACTGAAATATTTTTTCTTTTTTTTCGAATTTCTCAAAATCAGCCCTAAAGATTTTGATTAAAAGTCAACAATCAATTATTTTATAGATCTTCTTTAAAAGGTATATCAGTAAAATATTTCGTGAAAATTGATTAAATTTCACTTTACTGATGTACTTTTTCATTTTTTTTCGATTTTCTCAAAATTAGCTTTAAATATTTTGATTAAAATTCATAAATGAATTATTTCCTATTTCTAATCTCTTGAAATGCGTTAGATTTATCATCAATAAAGATATTAGTCGTCTTTTTTATCAATTTTTTTTTCAACTTAGGTCTTTCTTCCTATTGTGGATATAGGAAGTAATTCCACCCCCCTTCTCTGAGCGACTCCTCTCCTCTCCCTAAAAACAAAAAGTTGAATTACTTCCTTTTTTCCGCTGTTCTTATGATATTATTTATCTGAAAATAACAATTACTGCCTTCCTTCCTTTTACAAATCTTGTTAAAAGATTTTTTATTTCCTGCTTCATTTATATTATAGATGATTGTTTAAAAAAAAATAAAATTCTTCGCCGGTTTAAGCGCCTAATTGGTGGTAGGGCTCCTATCCCTTCTGAGAATTTTTTTTTTTTTGACGTAGTAGTTGGGGGTTAGAAAGAATTTGAATTCTCACTCCTGCAAAGCCGCTCTCAAAACACTTACACTCAAAAAAAAAGTAAACTATTAATACATTTCAGATCACGCCACCAGTTGTGATTTATCTTTGCTTTCTTCCTCTGACTGGAGCATTGGTTGTACAGTGAGTGCCACAATTAAGTCCCCACCTAATAACTAGAGCCTTGAGTATATGGCAAATAGTGAAATAATTTTAATGACCGAAAAGGTAAAACGTCTTGTAAGATGATTTTATCTTTTCAAATTTAAAATTATTTCACTATATACTACATATTCTTAAGGATCTAGCTATCAGGTGAGGACTTAATTGCGGCGCTCACTCTACAGTAGAGTGATAAATTAAAGCTGAAATCTTGTTTTGGGTTAGCCTCCAAAAATAAGTAGAATAAATGTAATTGCAATTATTAATTTTGAAAAAGGTCTTGGTCCCTACCCAAGACTTGTTTTTCCCAAAAGATGGTTCTTTTTGTGCCATTTACTAAGTATGCAGTTACGTAGTATTAAATTACTTTTTGTAATGCCCCAATGTTTTGGAGTTCGATTATTTAAACGGTGGGCAATTTTATATGACATATAACGGGGTTTAGGTAAAATTTATATTTCCTCATTAGCCAAAAAGTTTTTAGTTTAGAGATGTCCAATAAGTTTGTACGCGCACCATAAAATGCGAAGACCAAACTAACATCAAGCATCGCGCTCAAATCCAATCCCGGATGGGGGGATGGATGATGCTTCTTGTTAGTGTCAATAATTGGTGCAGAAGCAGGTGAGATGCGGCGATGTAGATGCAGCGTGTGGTGGCCCTGGGCGCGGCGCTCGTGTATTTTCGGCCAAGTTCGTTTTTTATCGTTCGGGTTAAGAGCGGCGGCGGCGATATGTGATTGTGGTGTTAGTGATGGTAATGGTGGAGGTGTGGTGGTGTGGATATGGTAGTAGTGGCCGTCGCGCCAGTGCCTCGAGGGCCGTACAAGGCTTCGGAGCCCGTGGGCGAGATTACGGCGGACCAGGCATGGTCTCCCGGTGACACGGTGGCTCCGCCTCCGGTTCTGCAGTCACTGTCCCTATCACTATCCCCACCTGCTCTACGACGACGTCTCATGCCCGCCTACCGAGGCGCTTACCTCAGCCTGTGAGTATCGGTGTTGCTCCTACTCCTTCGTGTTTTTTTTTAAACACCATACAATTGATCGGATGGTCTATGTTGCATGGGGCATGCGCCTGCTAAACGCTCGGGGCCAGTTAGGCGTAGCCACTTCTTTAGTGTCAACATAGTGATTCAATATGGAATCAATAGATCCCCCAAAACGGCGATTACCCTATTTGGCAGCTAGAATCCCCCCGCACAAGCTCGTGTCAGAGAGAAGGAAATTAGGGCCATCCATATCACTATCACCACCAATAATAACAACACCAACGTCAACAACAACGAAAAACAATCCCAATCTGTCAATCTCTAGTTCAACGGGAAATTTAAATATTAGTCCTGATGAGCTTGTGTCATTAGTAGTTTTGCCTCCGAGGCGGTCCTTGCCAATAAAATATCCAAGAGGTCGTACATTACGTCATTTGATAGAAGGAGCTTCTCTTCGGTGAGATTACCATTTTAATGTGCACTTGGTAAATTTGCAAATCGATTCTTGTTTGCCCTCCCTTCAAAATCATACAATGACCTCTATCTAATTCCTGGGACTCTCCAACCAAAAATTATCTTTATTTATTGATTATACTAAAGATTAAATCTCTTAACCTCTTGTTTGCGGGTCAAATAGTGACCTCATTGAATAAATTGGATGGTTCAATAGAATTATTTTATAAACGGATTGTATTAATGAATGATAAGTTATTCTAATTCGAGAGAGACAAGATTTTTATGAATATAAATGAAAAAGAAAAAAAAAATTAATCACTTGAAATTTTTTCTGGCCTGAATATGTCATAAATTCACTGCAGACTATGTCTACTTTTTATACAATAATATAAAAACAATTTCAAGTTTGTCATTGATGCAAACATTGAAATTTAATATGAAATGGAGACTGACTGAATCAATAGTTCTCTTTGGGGGGGGGGGGGATGATCAAATATTTTTGCATTGAAACTTCTTAACCCATTTCTTTGACACTTTTATTCATTTTTCTTTTCGGCATCTGAGGCTATATATAAACGAGTTCGTATAAAGGTGATACAAACACTAATTGGTTTAAGTAAATTTTGACCCGATTTCTTGGGATCAGAACCTCCACCCTATGACTTTTGAGATTAACAATATTGACATTCTCACAATCTTTAACCTCTCGGGGAGAGGGGGTTGGAAATTTTGATCCAAAACACGATTCTCATATCAATATAATATTAACATACAATCAGGTCTATTCTCTAAAAACAGACGTTAAAATTTAAAATAAACAATTGGGTGTTAAAAAGTAATATAAAAACAATCAGCGTTAAAAAATGCTATTCAAAATCACTTCCTTGCCTCAAATAGCTATTCTGTAAACAAAAACTTTGAAGCCAAAACGTTAACATTTAGTAAATAGTGTTAAAAATTAATGCCATGTCTAGGGGGTGCCTTTGATATTTTAACGTAGTGTTTGAAATAAAAATGGCGTCCTTAACCTAAAAAGTAAGTTTATGATTTTGATAGCTTTGAAGGTTACGTCGCTGTTAAAATTTTGTTTAGAGAATAGCATTTTTTTAACGCTGATTGTTTTTACATTTCTTTTTAACACCCATTTGTCTATTTTAAATTTTAACGTCTGCTTTTAGAGAATAGATCTGAATAAAACAAAAACGCCATCAATTTGATTTTTTTAAATTTTTATTTTATTGTATTTCGATTTTAACTAAAAAAAGTAATTCATTATTCATTTTCAATTTCATCTACCGATTCAAATTAGATTAGTATTTTTTTTTTTTTTTTACAAAAATTGAATAGCCTATATCTTCAATAAAATTTGTAAAGAAAATTATTACAAATAAATTGAAATTTGTAAAAAAAAGAATGAAAATTAATTTCGGTTTAAGTGTAGTTTATTTGTAAAAATTACAACGTTTCAGCCACTCATTCTGTTACCTTCCTCAGGCACAATTCTGCTTAAGATCACAAAGAATGTTATTATACATCTGTGACATTCACATCCGAACTCAGATGTCATTTCTATTCTTTGAGCTGAATTGTACCTGAAGAAGGCAACCGAATGAGTGGCGGAAAATCCTTGTATTTTTACAAATAAACTACAGTTAAACCGAAACAAGCCTAAAAACCAAAATTCAAACAATAAAAATATCTTCAATAAATTTTCATTTTTTGGCGATTGTGACCATACTTATAAATAAAATCTTATTAGCCTCAAGTGGACAAACAAGCATATGGGAAAATTTGTATGCCAGAGGGTGAGATCCAGAGGTCAAATTTGTAGGGATGGGAGAGGAGGAGTCAATTCGAAGAAATGAAAATAATTATTAGACAAATTTTGAACGATTTGACATAGAAAGCCTCATTTATAACTTCATTTAAATAATTACAATATAGAAGTCAATTTATAATTTTCTTATCCCCCCCCCCCACACCCGTGAATACGCGTCTGCTACAACCACACATACACGCACCATGATCAACAACCTAGACACACAGACATCACCCTGAAAATTGTCACATCCTGTTGTTAAGACCATAACTCGTGCTCATCCATCAAAATTCAATGTCAAATTTGTAATGATTACATTCCCTTCTCTATCAGTCGATTAATAAAAAATTTATGAAATTCGTTAAGCATCCCTACTTTTAATTTAATCTTTTATTAATTAGTAGACAATGTATTTAAACAAAATATTGATAGATGCAGATTTCATTGAAAACGATTGAAAATTCCCATTTTTTTTTACAGTGTAATCGATATTAATCATTCATATATTGAATATTATTTAGAATCGTTACAATAGCTATAGATATTTTCCCTTTTGTGGTGCGGTCTCAAGCATAACTAAAGTATTTTTACTTTTTAAACTTATAGCTCACCTAATTATTAAAGGTAGCATTTGTCAAATTTATTTTGATACTGATTGTAGCAAATATATTTAAATTGAGTTAAAAAAAGACATACGAATCCTGTCAAATAAATAATTCAGTAAAATTATCCAAATAATCAATTTGAAGGTTTCCATCAAGTAATCGAATTAGCTATTATTTATACACTTAAAACTATCAATAAAATTGTTTGGTAGAACGATTGTTGACTAAATATATCATTTAATGATTATTGATTAAAGGGATTTTTGATTATAAATTTCGATTTTAGATATTATCTATCTATGTATCGATACTCTTGTAGACTTTCTCTCCGTCACGCAGCAACTTCCGATTGAATTTGAAATTTTGCACTATTTTTATAAAAGGAGGCAGAAAAAATCCCACATCAACATAAGCAATTTTTTGAAAATACATTATAATTAAACCCTATCTCTCCTTATGAAATATCAAGTCTAATTAATTCGTATTAATTAAATCCCACAAATGAAAAAATCATAAAAATTGTTAATTATATTTTTCTATTTTTTAAGATAAATGGAGGAATATATTTCTTAATGAACCATATATTTATTTATTTATATTTATATTATAATATAAAAACAGTGTTGGAATAGTCCACCGGGAATATCCCCCCTCAAAAATATTTAAGGTTTTTTTTTAATGAAATTAAATTAAATTTTTACAATTTTTATTACAAATGTACTTTTTTGTAATTTTTTTCCCTTAAATTTAATATTGTGGGCCTATGACACCGATATTTCCCTGGCCTAAATGTGTTTCCAGTCCAGCCCAGTATAAAAAAACAACAGCTTGAAACTATGGAAAGAAATGAATAGTGAATAATGAAAAACAACAGAATGTAGAAAATATCTTTAATTTATTCTTTGGGCTATCGATTTCGTCCAAAGGACATCATCAGGCCAGCGTTATTGAAATATAAAATAGTATATACATGGTTTTTATGATTTTTACAAGAGTTGAAACAAATTCTGTCATTTTAATTTTTTAAAATAACATAGAATTTGTTTCAACTCTTAAAAATCATAAAAACCATGTATATACTATTTTATATTTCAATAACGCTGGCCTGATGATGTCCTTTGGACGAAATCGATAGCCCAAAGAATAAATTAAAGATATTTTCTACATTCTGTTGTTTTTCATTATTCACTATTCATCAGTTAACACAACAGACAAATGGAGTATTACATCAAACACATATGAAAAGAAAGTTGCTGCACAGAAAGTTGTTGACGGATTTTCATAGGGATTTAATTATTAAAATTAACTGACTTTGATTTTTAATAAGAAGAGATTGAACCCAGAAAAATTCTGGATTTTCAGGAATTTTTTGAGTCCCTCCGTTTGGGGATTTGAACACCCACAGTATTATTTATTTGAAATTCCTTTCGGGATCCCCGTTTATTTACCCTAGGTGCTTCCGAGCACAAAGAGACACACCTCAAACCCAACCGGCCTCTGGCCGTAACCATCTAGGTCTTGTCTTTGGGAAACCTCGAGTGCAAATACTTTAATGATGTTTGTTCAGTTTTTTCCAATTTTATAAAAAAAAAAACCGAGCTTCAGCTCGGTCAACCCGGAACTAATTCAATTAAGACAGATATTTCTACTTCTTTTGAGATATTAATTGTTTCCTACAATATTCAAAGTTTTAAAAGAACTTTAGAAATCGTGTATGGTGCACTTTTCTTTTAATTATCCTTCTTAAAGATATGACTGGAATGTTCTGACTCACCTGGAGAATTATTAAAATAAACCATGATCTTATAATCCATCTCATAACGGGATGGTACATTTTTTTGCTTTCTCTTAATCTTTGACTATAAATCAAATTTATATTGGAATGTTTAATAAATATTAAACTACATGATCAAAACTCAAAATCTTACTAAGTTTATTGAACCATCATCAAGTGGCAGGGAGTAACGATTTTACCATTTTATTTTGCTTCTGTGCGCTGAAGATTGCTATTAGTAACAATTGATATTTTAGCAAATTCAATTCCATATCACCTGATAATGGTCTGATAAATGTAGACCTAAACAGGATTTTGGGAATTGATTTGTAAAGACTTCACGCCAATATATCATTAACCACAAACATTTCTACATAAATTTATTCTAATTTATAATTTTTTAAGAAATTAATTAATTAATTGAAGGTAGATGGCGATCTTTAAGGGCGTTTTGTGGTAGAACAAGCACTTCCATCGCAAAAGTAGGAGGCCTAATCAAATATTTTATAAATATTATTAACTTAAACGATTTATTGATTGGTGTTTGAACATTTAATAGGTCTTTATTTGGAATCCACCACCGATTCCAAATAATTCTTTTTCATTTATAAGTAATTTTCATTTAATTCTAAATCTCCAAAATGCTAAAATATTCATAATAAGCTATTCACCGATCTAATATCTGAATTTATAAAAGTGATTCTTTTTATTTCCGTTTCCATACGTTTCGGTTCTATTCTATTGGCATAAAAAAGGTGATCATCATCCGTCCAATTCTAAATGGGACAGTTCCTTTTTGAAAGGGTCCCGTTGTTTCAACGGAACGGCCTTTTGTCCGCCTTCCATTCCGTGTTTTTTTTTTTTTTTTTGGTATTTAATCCCCTCTTTTTTCGGACAAACGATAAATTCTAGCGCTATATAAAATATTGTCTAGTTATACTCAAATGAGAGCTTGTTTATACTTTCTCGTATAGCTACGAAGTAGAGAAAGTATTGCAATCGTCAAAAAATTCGACTTAGAGATTTTGATGATTCACGACCTCCAAAAATTCCATTTTTGTAATCATGTTATTAGTGCAAGATGATCAAGCATTAGAAAAGTATACTAGAAAATCTAGGAGAAATCATTCCCGAATTTTTTCATTTATAGTTGGTTAATTAATTAGCTAACTAGACATGAATAAAATAGCCATAATTGGTCTTTATATTCTTTTCACATACACTGTGATCAAAAAGTTGTAAGACTTATCAAAAACGTCCGGGTTTATTCAAATTTTATGTCGGTACAACCTTTACTGACATCTCTGTCAAATTTCATGACAGATTGTTAATGAGTTACTCTTGTTGACGTTTGCTTCCAAAAGTTCATTCTTCGATTTTTAACATGAGCGCCATCTCAAAGGCTTTGGTTGTTTTACATCAAAAATACCATCGCAACCGCCCTATTCACCGCACCGTCTGACTTCTGGCTGTTCCCGAAACTCAAAAAACCACTTCGTGGTCAGTCGTTTTGACTCGATTGAAGAGATAAAAGCCACATCGAAGAAGATCATACCCGAAATCAAGTATAACAAATGTTTCGAAGATTGGAAGAAGCGTTGGTATTCCGGTATATTGGTATTTTGAAGACGAAATAAATTTTGGAGATGATATACCGTTTTTGTTTTATTTGAAAAGTCTTACTACACGGTGGCTACAGACCTGGAAAACCTTAAAAACATGGAATTATCAGGGAATTTAATGAGACCGGGAAATATCATGGAATTTTGAAAAGTATCAGGGAAAATTATCAACTCTTGATTTTTTTCCTTTTTTTTTTTTTGCTATAACAATTTTAATATAGAACAATTATTGTTTGATTATCTCTAAAAGTTTAATAATCTTTAAAAATTATATCTGAACTTATAGAACTCAGAAAAATTCAAAAAACTATATTCTTGAAGAGCTAAATAATTTTGTAATGATTAATTTTTGAGCACTTTCAATTTAACAGTAGTGAGAAGTTTCAAGAAAATTTTCATAAGAAAAGTAATTTTTTTTCCCAGTGTCAGATATCAGTGATTTAGTAAAAAGTTACTCGTCTCATCATCGATATTTTTTGGACTCATTATCATACAGTAAAAAGAAGATTCATTATTCAATCAATGATTGAAAAAATAAATATGTTAATGTTTAAAACATTACACGTATAAAAATTTTAAACAATGGAAAAATAGAAAACCTGGAATTATCAGGGAAATTTCAAATCATTTCTCTGTTCTACTTTTTGAGCACAGTGGTATTTCGCTAATTGTTTTTTTTTCTCGACAAAATCAATTCAAAATAACCGTCATATATAAAGAATCTCTTTACTTAGTCATCGATCTAAACAAAAGATTTCTTCTTATTTGACAGACTGTGGTATATCCTTCAACATGGATCTTCATTTACTCTCTTTCTTTTCTTATTTCTCTAAATTGAGGGAAGGAAATCTTTCACCAGAGGCAAATGGATCTCCATTAACTCTCTGATTTAATTATATTTTGTAACGAAAAATAAAGAAAAAGAAATATTTTTTTTTAAGATAGCTAAATAGCTGATGGGGCATCCTTTTCTTTACAGCATCAACCACAAATGATTTTTATTAAAAAAGACTTATGCGATATTGAGAAAGGGGGTGCGATTTGTGCTTTTGCCCAAAATTTAAAGCTTTTTTTTCGGGTTGTATACAACTTAAAAAAACTTTAATATTCAAAAATGACAAAAACTAAGTTTCTCTTAAAATACTAAGATAATATTATATTAATATTATTATTATTATCAATAAAGTTTTTATTGACGAACTCATCTCTTTTAATTAAAAACTTACCCAAGGATTTTTTTTTAATAAATTCTAATCACTTCTTCCTTTCAACAGGGCTTGGTTTAATTTTGATACGTTGGTTTTTAAAAGGTAAGAAAAAATTATTGACAAAAGAATTATACAAATTTTTGAAATCATTCTACTTCTTTCACGATTTTGCCATGTGTCAAATATGATATCTCGAGTTGCAATAACCTTCTTGAGATTTCGATGAATGATTTCTTAGTGGAATCTGAATTTGAATCCGAATCATTTCAAAGTTCGAAAGTTCACTTCAACCTCTAAAAGTTAGATAATTTTGATCGAGAATTTCTTCAATCCTTTAACAAAATTTTAATATAATTAAAAAATATATCACAACTGTGGATTAATGATCCCGATGTTAATAGATTCAAAAGTTTTGGGGTTGTATCAAAATTAACATGCCTAGGGATTTAACATAAAGACCATTTGTGAGATGAGTTTGTGTTTTGTTTGGGCAAAGATTGCGTCTTCTGGACTTGAACCAGGACCTCCCTATTGGAGTTTTTTGTGTTTTGCTCAATCAAAACACAAACTGATCTCGCAATTGGTCTTTATTTTAAACAAAATATTGACGGACAAATTCACAGTTGAAAAATTTTCAAACAAAGCCATAACTAGTTAATGCTTAGAGATGTTCTTTATACAAAAAATTAAGAAACGAAATTTTTTTACGAAATTAATAAAATTGATTCTTTATTTTCTACAATATGCGTTAATTGATCCATTTGAAGTCTAAATTCGAAAGAGTTGCTTTAATCCGCTCAAAATTATGACTTCTCATGTGTTATTACTAGAGCCCGGATGTTCATGCACAATCAAACCTTAAAATATGCACTATAAAATGACCAAATATGCACAAAGAAGAGAAAAAACACTAAAAATATGCTCTATCACAAATTGAGTCGCATTTTATATTATAGATATATATATATATATTTGGGGCATTCCACGCCAACTCGACCACTTCTGAACCCGACCATTTTTGATTTGGCTGAAACTTTGTCATCTATTTATACCCTATTGAAAACGTGTTTGAGAATTTTTTCAGATTTTACGACCCAGCCAAAAAAAGTTATAGCATTTTCAAAAAACATCGATTTTTTTTAAATAACCGTAAAACTGTCAAAAATTAACTTATCGGGACGATTTTTTTTTGAAATTTTTGTCTTTAAATGTACTTTTCAGAAAAAAATATGACAAAATTTTACAGATTCATCTTGAACGTTTTTTTTGACATTTTCGTAAAAAAACAAAAATTTCGGGATGAATGACACTTTTTTTTTTTTTTTTTTTTTTTTTTTTTTATAAAAAACTTTGATTTTTTCTACAAATGCTCTGAAAATTTCAGAGTGGGATTATTTCGCCTTCTATTTTTTTTATTTTTGAAATAAAAATTTTTTTTTCTCCGCTTATTTATCATGATGGTGCTCTTAAATTCTTCCAGGATTGACTGAGATTCTAGAAAATTGAAGAAAAATAATAATAATAATAGTTAGGGGTGATAAAAATCGAGAAAATTCCATTTATCCTGAAAAAATTAGAAATTAGTTGTGTATTCAACTACTGAAGTATTTGAAGCGTCAAGTAAAAGCTTAGAAACATGGGCGTAACTAGGGGGGTGCCGGGGGGCCTGGCCCTCCCAGAAAGCTCCTTGCCCCAAGAAAAATAGAGAAAATATGGGGCTTTCCAGGCCCACCGGAGGATGGCTGGTCCCATGGCCCCCCTTTTATTTTTCTTGGGGCAAGGGCTTTTCTTTAAGTTAATTTTTGACAGTTTTACGGTTATTTAAAAAAAAAAATCGATGTTTTTTGAATATGCTATAACTTTTTTTTGGCTGGGTCGTAAAATCTGAAAAAATTCTCAAACACGTTTTCAATAGGGTATAAATAGATGACAAAGTTTCAGCCAAATCAAAAATGGTCGGGTTCAGAAGTGGTCGAGTTGGCGTGGAATGCCCCATATATATTTTTTTTTTTATAACAATGAACAACAAATTTTCTTTGTTTAAGGACATACATTTATCTGAGAACATGTTCTTGAACACAGAAATTGATCTTTGAAGTGACAGGCGCATACTTGAAAGAAGAAATCGGGACAAATCGAGGGTGAAATGTTGATCTTATACATTTACACCCAAAAGTTTGAAAATATTAAAAATAATTTTTAATTTTTGTCACATAAATTAGACTTTAAAAGCAACTACACAAAAATATTCAAAAGATGCTTTTTTCTTTAAAAAAAATATTAAAATATGCATGAAAAATAAGGTTGTTTTTGGTAAAAATTGGCAAAACATGCATTGTACATGGAATTTCTTCAAAAAAAGCCAAAATATGCACATATGCTCGGAACAAATAGGGTTATTTCGAATCGAATACGCATGAAATGGATAACTGCAACATACTCTGATTCTATTCAAACATGCATTTGCATAAACATAACTAAAAAAAAAAAAAAAAAAAAAATTATAGTTTGTATGATTTCATATTTTGTTGCCGGAAGTTAGACAACCCACATGAGCAACTCATTAATGGATTTACAAGAGTCAAACACTCATCCGAACTTGTTAAATTTATCTAGAAATTAACTCAGCATGTATACTATGCTACTATGGAGTAATTAATCCATTATTGAATGAGTTAGTAATTTGCTTAAGAATGTATTATAATGCATTTCAAATTTTAAAATTTATCCCTTAATTTTATATACTTATTAAAAAAAAAATTTAATTATAAATTTTTTATCTAAATTATGGGGAAAAAAAATAAAAACGTTATCTATTTATTATGCAAATATTATATCAATAGAATGCATATAAAATAAATATTGAGGTTACATCCTTTTTGGAAGAATAAAAGGGGCCAATCGCGTTGAGGCAACCCATTCGACACCTTAGTGTTTTGGTTGCATATTCTCAAGGCTCAAACTGCCACGCACATTAGCATAGCTGACTCTCTTAGGACCACTTCTAATTAATTAGCTATCCCTCAGATAAGATAGTTGACTATGACTTTCGAGTCTTTTCCCATCTGGTTAAGCTAATCATATGATTAAATAAGAGCCCAGATCGTAGTTAACTAGCCAAGTCCCAAAATTCAGCATAAGAGATGAAATTAGGAACACAAGGCTTGTTTATTTATTTTTGAAATTTTTGTTAAAAAATTAATTAGTTTTGATTAATTATTTTAATTTTTAATATTTATTTTAATTAATTTAATTTTATTTTAAGTAATTTTTACTTTCTCTTACCTATATATCAATATGAAATATATAGAGAGCAAGTATTTGAGATTTGAGAAAAATATTTTTTTTTGGGAATTAATATAAAATTTTAAAAATTAATACCTAAAAATTTGATTTGTATAGATATTATGGTAAACAAGTACAGAATGCACCTTTCAATTACCGAAAGTAAGAAAAAATTGTGTGCTGTGTGAACAGTCACACCAGATTACCCCCCCCCCCCCCCTCCCCGAGAAATTCCTCTGTAGCCGCTCTTGTCTCCGGGACACTTAAAATAAGCTTTTGAACAAAATCGGCCAAAAGTACAAATACTTTACTGAAGTACTTTTTCAGTTTTTTCGAATTTCTCAAAATCGGCTCTAATAATTTTGATTAAAATTCAAAAATCAATTATTTTTTACATGTTCTTTAAAAAGTAAGGCATTGAAATTTTTCGTGAAAATTGTTTGAAGTACCCTTTAGTACCCTTTTTCAGTTTTTTCGATTTTCTCAAAATTGCCTTTAACGATTTTGATTAAAATTCATAAATCAATTATTTTTTAGATCCTCTTTAAAAATGTATATTCTCATTTTGCCCTGAAAATTGTCCCATTTTTTCAACTTGAAGATTAAGGGGTCGTCCACATATTACGTAGGGGGGGAAGGGTGTGGACAAAACGTTACTAATTGTCGAATGGGGGACCCGGGGGTTTCTCTAAGTGTGACATAACAATTAAAAGTTCAATATATAAAATTTTTTGAAAAAATAAAAAAAAGGTCGAATGATTTTCACAACAGGGAAAAATGGAATGATTATTTGAGTCACGAAGGAAAATTGACATAATATTTGTAGGGGGTTTGTTTGTATGTGACTAACTGTGACGTGGGGAGGGGGGACTAGAAAATCATCAAAAAAGGCGTTACGTATTATGTGGTCGACCCCTAAGTGTGTTCTTGTTTACTATAATATATCAATGATTTGCTATCAGTCGGATAAGTTTTCTATTATAGTTAAATACAAGTGAAGGAACCGCCCCTTATTTTATATAAATATTTGACTCTTATTCTTTAATTACCAAAAAAATAATATCTAAAAACAAACGCTAAGTCATATCTATCCACTATCGTGTGTTTTTTCCGGGATTACAAGACTTAAGAGGGATTTAGACTTGAGTTGTGTTTATCTCTTTTACAAAAAGATTTGTTCATCATAAATCAGAACTCTCTTTTTGCAAGATATCGTCCGATAATAATAAAAATCCGGTGTGACTGGCGCACAGCTCACAACTTTATCTTATTTCAAGGGCAAAATGAGAATATGCATGTAAAAAATAATTGATTTTTGAATTTTATTCAAAATCGTTGTAGCTAATTTTGAGAAAAAACTGAAAAAGTACATCAGTAAAGTACTAGTACTTTTTGGCCGATTTTGTACATAAGCTTATTTTGAGTGTCCGGGAGGGTAACTAACTTATATATAACATTTCAATCCGGGAGCTCAATTTTTTTATCTATAAATCGTTACACACAGACAGACAGACCAATTTGCTGGACCCACTTTTTTGGACTCAGTGGACCTCAAAACATGTACCATCTATTGCAATAGTATTGAGAATAAAGCTCGTCAGTTAGGCAGCCCAAATGGTACAGGTTCACTAATATATTAAAAAGATAAATTTTTATGGTAATAAAGGCCGATCGCTCTATTGTCTGCTTTGAAAAAGATATTTCTTAGACAGACCAGCTGCCATTTGGGCTGCCTAACTTCCGGGCTTTATTCTCAATACTATTGCAATAGATGATATATCCATCAAAATCTCGACATCAAATTTTGACATGATCGCAATACTTTCTATATATATATATATATTTCATATATAGGGTAAGAGAAAGTAATACTAGTTAAAATTTCGAATTTATTAATTATTTTCAAATATCTAGATAGATTTTATTTTCATTTTAGGAAAATGATTGTCATGCTGTCGAGTGAGTGCTTTTATTTTAGTGAACTGCACAACTCTCTGCAAAAAGATAATCAACTTTTTATTTCCTTAATTCTCGTTTGTTTTCTTTTACCAATCTCAATTATATATATAACGTTTTTTATTGTTATCTTTTATCCTGTAGATCACAATAGAATCTCATCTCTTGAGGAGGTTTTCTCTCTTTCTGAAACGTTACCTGTGATCTCATTTTTAAAATTTTTCATCACAAATAATTTTATTGATAACTTTTGAGACATGCTGATCTTGCAACTTTAAATGCAAAACCAACTTTAGAGGTAGAATAGTTTAATTTGAACAAATCTATACTTTATTTTTTTTTATAAAAGCGAGTTTAAAACAAATTTTTTTTTTTAGATATTTTTGTGTTGGTTCTAATACAAGTTTAAAGTAAAATAGGAAATGTTAATGGATGTAAAAGTAATTATTTGAGATGTCGATAGATGGGACTGAGTACTTCTGATTAATAAGGGAAATTGCTGTAGGGTTTCAACATTAGACTAGCTATAACTTAATTATTTCCCCGATATTATATATAATAGTAATGGAAAATTATTATGATCGTGAAAAATTCAACCCCCTCACCACCCTTTATATATCTTTACGTTTCAGATCACAGGGATCCCAGAAATGCAAAAAAAAAATCAATGTCCGTCTTTGTATGTATTTTTTTAATTTACTTATACCTCGCGAACCTTTCATAGGATAAATTTGGAACTCAGAAAATTTAAAGTAAGAAGCTATTAAAAGAGTAAATCGCGGTAGATTTTAATTAAGAAGCACCACTGGACTAAATATTTTGAAACAGCTTAACTTTCCGTTAGTCGCACCTAAAAACTTAAGATGTGGCGTATATGTATCTGACAGATATATTGCTATTTTAGGACTAAAATATACTAAATAAATAACTAATAAAACTAGAATTTTAAAATATATTACGATTATATGAAAGTATATTAAACACCATAATCTGCACAAATATATTTGCTGTTTTCAAGACACAAATATTTTTTATATTTTAATGCAAGAAGTGAGGCGATATTTTTTTGATTGTAAATAGCTCATTCTTTTTCTTTTATTTAAATTTTCATTGTCAGGAGGCACAAGGGCCATGTCAATTTCAGGTGTTTTTTTACAAAACTTGCAAGAAGGGTCGCGTGTAACTTTGAGACAAATCGTTATTATTTCAGAAGTACTTTCTTGTACAAATCCAGTTGATGCACTATCAAAAAGAGTATCTTAAACGAGGAGGATACTGAGTCGGTGGGTATTGTGGGAACTTAAACTAAAGACTGCCGTGAAATACAAATTCTCCATGTATCTACCAGATACGGAATTAAGACATTTGTTTCTAGCCTAAATTTCATTATAATTCGTTGAGTGTGAGAAGATTTATTTCTAAAAAACAAAAACATTATGTTCAAGATGATAAAGATAGGCGTATTTAAGTGGAATTCGCCCCTTCCGCTTCAAGCCATTTACGCCCTTGGGGCAATCAAAAAGTAGTCCAGGGACTCTTCTACCTCGCGCAAAACTAAAGTCTCCCCTAGTTGAGCCTTGCTTCCCACGCCCTTAGAAATTACACTGCTGCTGAATGCATCCAGGGACGTATCTAAGAGGGGGGGGGGGACTGAGGGGCAGCCCCCCCCCCCCGAATTCCTACAACTTATAGGAGTTTTAGCACAACTCTAAAATATTTCAGGATTGTTGAGGTGGTCTAAAAATGCTTCTAGAAGACCGAAGAAGGAGGGTTTTTTCCGTCTAGTTAAACAAAAATATATAGACATGAAGAGGCGGTTCTAATTACTAAAAAATATTTTTCGAGATGTATTCATTTGAATAAGACATTATAAGATACTATGTCTGCGGATCCTTTATCTCCTTATATCAAAGAGACATTTCGCACTTGATGTAAAGGGTGGGATTCAGTTGGATAATAACTTCACCAAATCCCAGGAAAACGTTTATAAAGATTGTAGGTAGAAAGGCTTTTTCGAGCGGAAAGGTTACCTATATATGTTAATATATATAGAGAGAGAAAGTATTGGATTCATGTCAAAAAATCGATGTCGAGATTTTGATGGATATATACGTTTTGAGGTTCCCTGAATCCGAAAAAGTGATTTTCGAGACATGATCTGTCTATGTTCAATTTAAAGCATAAAGGAATTGAGCTAGGAAGTTGATATTTTATATTTAGGTTAGGCACCCCACTGGCACGTGACACGAAGCTTTTGATCAAAATCGGCCAAAAAAAGTACTAGTAATTTATTGATATAGGCCCTACTTTTTCAGTTTTTTTTTTTTATTTTCTCAAAATTCGCTCTTAAGATTTTGATTAAAATTCAATAATCATTTGTTAGATTCTCTTTAAAATATATATTTTCATTTTTGATCACACAATTCTTTCTTACTTTCGATAATTTAAAGGTGCATTCTGTACTTATTTACCAGAATATATATACAAATCAAATTTTGAAGTATTACTTTTTTAAAATAAAATTTTATTCCCAAAAAAATATTTTTTCAAATCTCGGGAGGGGGGGGGGGGTAATTACCCCTTTAACCCCCCTATATCCGCCCTTGCACAGAACACAACTTTCTCTTACCAAAGGTAAGAGAAGGTTCTGTACTGTGGGACCAGTCACACCAAATCTTTTATAAAAGGTGATAATACGTATATCAAAGAAAAGATAATTTAAATTATTTACTTATTTTTTTAATTATTATATATTTAAAAAGTAAAATTATATATTTTTAAAATAAAATATTTAAAGAATATATAACAATATATATATGAATTTCAAAATAGCCTCGAGTATCACAATAATGAAGTTAGTTGTTTGTTTTGATGAAATTTGGTTTCTAGCCAGGAGCAAGGAGAATCCGCGAACTCTTCTGTCTATTGGCATTTGCACAAAATGTACAGAGAGAGTGAGATCGTGAGTTTATTTTTTTGGTGATTGATCTCTTAAATAATAATTGATAATGTTTAATGAATGTTCGTGGACTAATAATAATACATTTATAAATAATTCAATAACATATTTAAAATGTCCTCGATGGTGTCACCAAGTTGAATTGCGAATCCTTGCAAATGATTCGTTATATAGAAGAGAGCAATTGCCAGCGACATTACCAAGGATATCAACAACAACAGGGTCTTCCGTCAATGGTTCATCTTTTTCGATTGATGCACCCGTTGGCTACAATCACATCTCACATATCTCTCAAATATTTTTTGATTTATTCCTATTCTGTATACTTATAATAATATTAGCTAAATTATGCAAAATTACAATTTGGAAATTTAACGAACATACAACAATTTGGAGATGTGATCCTAATATTTGTGAATGGGTGAATATTAAAAAATATAAAATAACAATGTTAGAAAAAATAATTTATCGAAGATATAATTCAGCTCCTGCCATTCTACGGTCAGTTTTTTTTTTTTTTTTTGTTTATTTTCTCTTCCTCTTTTTTAAATATTAGATTTATTTATAAACTAAAAGTCACGTGCAGAACAAATGTTTTTCAGTCAAAGATATTTTTATCTATCAATGAAATTTTTTTTATTTTTCCCGTCAATTTCAGATTTTATTTTTAACTCGCCTCTTTTATTATCATTAAAAATCATTACCTTTATAATTTACAAAATTATTCGAGAGCTTGTTCTCTCAAATAAAAATATAATAGTTAATTTTATGACATTTAAACCTTATAATGAACTAAAAATTATATAATACTATTTTTGGCGATATTTTAATATTCATATAAAACTCTTTCTAATAAGATTTATTAAATTATATGATAATATTTATTAATATTTTATTTTAAAATTTAGTTAGGATTTTATTTTGAAATAAACATTTTTTGTAATAACTAACAAGAAAATAATTTTTAGTCACATAATTCTTTAAAATATTAATATTATAATTCTTTAAATAAATTTGAATTATAAACATATATAAGGAGTCTAAACATGTTGTTTTTGTTTATTTTAATAGCTTCTCCCCATGGTTTCTATTTAAGGTAGGAAGAAACAAATCCCTGCCCAGGCTAGCTTTGTCTGAGACTTACTATTAAGAGGAATTAAGAAACCTTTTTTTTTATATATGTAATTATATTCATAAAATACACTATTTTTATTGACCAGAATGAAGTTCTGTCAAAAGTTTATAGTTTTTGATAACTAACACCTAGGTGGGTTTCTAAGAAAATTAGAATAAATTAATAAGAGTATTTGCAAAAAAAAAAGCGGAAAATAAAAAGTCTATGAAAAAAATACTTTTTATTATTTAATTTGAGCCTGTCTCTTTTGTAGAGGACACTACATATCACTTATTTTCATATCCAAAGCACACTCTTTTTGGATTTTGGTTTTGTTTCATTTAACTAACTTTCCCACTTAATTTTGATATGAGAATATATTTTGAGATAAAATTTTCATCTAAACAGGAAAATGATTTTCTCCCTCCATTTCAAATTTAAATATATCTTTTTATTCGGCTGAACATGCCTTTATTAAAATAAAAAAAATATATATATATATATATGTTCTGGAAGGTTTCCGCGACTGGATGTATGCGAAGATAAGTTTTCTCGGGTTGAGTCGCGTGTGATGTGGAGATTTACTCGACGTTTCGGCTCTCCTTTTGGAGCCATTTTCAAGAGTATGGAATTAGGTGGGAATTGTTGGGGTGGATTGTTTACGGGGTCGCAGTCTTGCTGGTCCCCAGGTCAATTTGGATGCCTCAGAGGCTTGGTTTGGTCTCTGAGAGCACCCAGGCAGGTCAAAGACAAGGATCAAACACCTCGCATTCCACACACACCCGTTAACCAATCAATTATCAAAACTAACATTAAAAAAGGGATTACTACTAACAAAGGGACCTCCATTAGCAAGGTCATTAAACCTAACAAAGGGTCCCCTTCCACCACACTAATTAAGCAGTCCATTATGATTCAAAAAGGGATTACCACTCCGAAACCAATTAGCTCTAAAAATGGGTCAGGCAACAACAAAGGAATGACCATTAGTACCCCAATTAACTCAGGTATAAAAGCAGCAAACCCAACCGAGAAGGCTCAGTCGTCAGATAGTCAGCGAGCATTCAAGACCTCGAGCGCCACAGCAGTAAGACAAACCAAAACACAAATCACTTCGACCATCAACACGCAAACCGCCACCACACAACCCAACACATCTCAAAGACAAACACAAGCCTCGGAAACATCCGGCAATACATCGACTCGGGGAGTAGGCAGATTGAGGCCCCAAAGTCAACCTAAATCAAACACAGACACAATCACACATACACACACCCAATCCAAATCTCAGAAACAAACCCAATCTCCTAACACATCCACTAACCAAACCAATAACACATCGACTTGGGGAGGCAGACTGAGGCCCCGTAGTCAACCCAAACCGAACACAAACGCAATTACACACACTCAACCTTCCTCCTGCTCTCAGAGACCAAACCAAGCCTCTGAGGCATCCAAATTGACCTGGGGACCAGCAAGACTGCGACCCCGTAAACAATCCACCCCAACAATTCCCACCTAATTCCATACTCTTGAAAATGGCTCCAAAAGGAGAGCCGAAACGTCGAGTAAATCTCCACATCACACGCGACTCAACCCGAGAAAACTTATCTTCGCATATATATATATATATATATATATATATATATATATATATATATATATATATATATATATAACTTATTTATAATAGAATTTTTTCCTGTTTCTAAATATTTTTTTCATCTTTTATTTTGAAATATTAATTGTTTATTCTTTTGCAGATCCGAGCCACGGAACTCCAATAGTAATGAGCCTTTAGAAGGTGTCGAAAATGAAATTTTAGGATCAGATGACGATGAGCAAGAGGATCCCAAAGATTATTGTAGAGGTAAATATAATATTTTTATTTATTCATAAGAAATTTATTTTAATAAAAATTAAACTTTCAAATTTATTTTTTGATTTATCTGAAAAAGGCACGATTGAGTACAGAGTTTTTTACAAAAAACTATAACGGAGCGTCTCCGTCTATACCAGCGTTTCCCAAAGTGTGGGTCACGACACGGCACCGGGTCATAAAAAAAATTTTGCTGGGTCGAGAAAAAAATTGTAAAAACACAAAAAAAAATTTTTACATCAGTTAGACACTAGGAAATAGTGGCAAAGGATGGATATCATCCCGTTCGTATCCGAGATCTGTATTTTTACTCTTTCATATAGCTTAAAACAAACCAATAACTTGATTTTTATTAAAAAATAAAATTTATTTTGTAAATAAATGTTTTTTTTTTTTCATAAGGTGGGTCTCGAAAAAATTTAAAACCTCGTACCGGGCCGCGGTCAAAATAGTTTGGGAAACGCTGGTCTCTACCATGGGCGTATCTAGGGGAGGGGGCGAACTCGTCCGAAATTTTCAAAATGTATACATTTCGAAATTTTCATTTGTGAAAATGCCTTACATAAACAAAAGTATTAAAAAGATTTAAACTTTTGACAGTTGGTTCTCGTTGAAACATTTTGTAAATTAGAATTAAATATACATTAAACACTAGGTTATTTGTTTCAAAGGCTTTATTAAAAAATTAACACTTGATACGTATTTCGACAATTCCTAGTCATCATCAGAAGTGATTACATGTATGTAATCACTTCTGATCATGACTTCTGTTGATGACAAGGAATTGTCGAAATACGTATCAAGTGTTAATTTTTTAATTAATAAAACCTTTGAAACAAATAACCTAGTGTTTAATTTGTATATTTAATTTTAAAGTATTAAAAAATAGAAAATATTATATTTGGACACAGAAAATTTCACCTTTATACATTTAAAAAATATTTTTGTGTGGGGTGGGAGGGGATCTTTAAATGTATGTTCGCTCCTTCCCCCTCCCTGAAAAAATCATATACGCCTCTGGTCTATAATCGATTACAAAATGGGATTTCATTAAAAATATTTATTGTATTTGTTACAGGTGGATATCATCCCGTTCGTATTGGAGATCTGTTCCATAATAGATACCATATTATACGTAAATTAGGATGGGGTCATTTTTCAACAGTTTGGCTCGGCTGGGATCTCAGGTAAATATTTTTTTAAATCTTAAGATTTACATTTCCTGATAGGCCCAGCTTTTATTTCTTTTTATTTTGAAATTGATTAGTAAAATGTGTGGAAATATTTTATTATTATATTATAATAAACTATTCACTTATAATTCTTTATAAGACGTTGGTTTTTTTATAGTATTTTTTTTAAAATGGGTTTGGGCTTGAGGGTTGAATCTAAATTGACATGACAAATGTAAATATAAAGCTTTATTTACATTTCTTCTTTCTCTATTCATTTTTCTTTGCGCCATAACCTTTCAACTCTAATGTTGAAACAAGTTCGTATTTGGACATGAGATATTCTTTATTATAGGGAAGATAAATTTATTAGACTATATCACTAATATTTAATCCCTTTTTAGTTCCATAATCCAAAGTAGAATCAGATCCAGTTAAAGGCGTTTGCTCGTCGTGTTTTAAGCCATGCGCCTCCTATAGGTTTATACTACTATACAACTTCTCTAATTGTTTTGTCTTAATTATAAATGGTCTTAATAAAATCAACATCCCCTTAATGGAAAATATATTTCAAACTATTTTAGCCTGATTCCCCGTCCTAAGCCATTATCCTCCCCCCACCTCCTCTCCCATCCCTGGGTCACTTAATCAGGGAACCCTTAAATACTAAATTAGTGATTATTATATCTAACAAAGTGACATTCTCCCTTCGTCCAAAAACATTCCCTACATTTGGCGATTTTTGTTGTCCGGAAATATGGAATATATTTACAATTTAATGAATTTAAATGATTTTATTTATGAAATAGTTACATATACCTTGTAAAACAAAGAATTCTAAAGAAAATTTTAATGTAATAAGGACGTTGCTAAAACCACAGCCCATGCGCAACATAATAATGTTGTTTGTAATCGTCCTTCCCGTCGAAGTTTTGCCTTATCAATGTGCGGAATTAAAGGAATTCCCTCCTTTTGCTAACATGGTTGCTTAGAGACAAATTTGCAGTGTTAGAAAAACGCCGATTCATATGAATGTTGTTCATTTTGCCTAAATTTTTTAAATAATCCTTACGCTCTCTTCCGCAGTTTTTATTTATCTTTGACGACACATCAGCAGAAATATGTATGATCACTGTATTTTTTTGCTGTGCGTCAAATTTTGGAAAAAGTTAAACGGCTAACACATAAATCGGCTGCAACAATATTAATGGCGCCATGCTTCAAGTTTCCTCCCTTCTTATATTGCAACATTTTTTGTAGTTGCTTTGATTTGGAACTTCTTCATTGCAATTCAACACATTTTGTAAAAAAAATTATCCGTTCTTTAATAACAGCGGGTGTCACTTTAATTTTTCTAAAATAGGCAGTTTATTTTTTTTGTCAATTATTTCGAAATATGCAACACTATTTAATCTTAATTTGTTTGATTGTCTAGCAATATTTTCGGGCGGAGGGAGTATTATTAATTTCCGTATTTATTAAATAGTTATTAAATGGAAAGGATTTCGATCCCAGAATTAACTTTGAAAATTCCAACAATCCGAGTTTGATTTTCAACGAGAGTTAAATTATATTAGGAGTTGAATAAAAAAAAATTAAACATCTATTTTTGTAATTTTATATATCAGTTCTGAGACCTTTAATATCACCAGAGGCGCCGGAACGAATTTGAATCAGGGGAGGGGGAGGGGGACAAACTCCCTTCAAAAAAAATAGTATAGTAGATTTTTATTTTTCTTTATTTTTTTTATTTTTATTTTTTTGAAGGGATAAATTTTTTTTCAACTAACATTATCTAAATTTTATTATTTTAATTCAATATAAAATGTTTTTAGAAATTATAAATACAATAGGATCTATATAAAATATTTTGGAAAAAGTAAAAAATGAATTTTCTTACTCTTTTAATTTTTTTTTTAATTCAAAAGATTTTATTTTTAAAAATGTATCATTCTATATATTCATTCTATAATAAATAAAATAAAGGAAGACATATTGCCCCCCTGCCCCCTTCTATAGGATGCCAGGGTAATGATGCAATGCACCCTTGCCTCCCCCACCAGTTCCGGTCCCTATGAATATCACTCAATAAAAAAAACCTCTCAATATTTACAATTTAATCTAACATTTAAGTGCTACTTAATTGTTTCTAATTTTTTATCATTTTTTTTCCAGCACGAAACGATATGTTGCATTAAAAGTAGTAAAAAGTGCAATGCACTACACCGAAACTGCATTAGATGAAATCAAGCTTTTAAAATGTGTAAGTTAGCATTTATTAATATTTTTAAAAAGAACTTTGAACTAGAAAAATTTCAATTGCGTTAATATATTTGTTTGAAATTTTTTCAGGTACGTGAAACAGATGTCGAAGATAGGAAACGTGATAAAACCGTACAACTGTTAGATGATTTTAAAGTAACAGGGGTTAATGGTACACATATATGTATGGTATTTGAAGTTTTGGGACATAATTTACTAAAATTAATAATTCGTAGTAACTATCAAGGAATTCCAATAAAGAATGTAAAAACTATTATACGACAAGTAAGTAGCATTTGGAAATATTTCAAATCGTCGAGGGTTAAAGAACTACACATTTTTTTTTAATTATTGAAAAACGAATTATTTAACTGGTTTAGCCACAACTACACATTTTTATTTTCTCATGATGGAAAACTAAATATTTCTCGACACAAAAAAATCTTGTGTGACAGCTGTTCGTTAAGTCCCACCGCATTTTTATACTTATAATACTTCTATATTTTTCTTTAACCCTACTGACACATCTCAGAGAGTAGAGTCAGATTTATCTAGGATGCCTTAAATAAAAATTTATTTTTATTTTCTTTAACACTTTCGGAAAAATAATTTGAGTATTATCCGTTTAATAGATATTTCTAAATCAATGATGGGATCATCTTCAATATAAGTAACGGACAAAATATTAACAAATAAACGGATAATACGCAAATCTTTCTCTGGCCGAAAGTCCTTTTGAAAATTAATCTTTCTCTCGAAAAATACTATCGAAAAATTTATATTACTTCATCGGAAAATTTTTAAAAATATTTAAGTTATTTATTTAAAATTTCATATATATGCCAAGATAAGTTTTCTCGGGTTAAGTCGCGTTGGTTGTTGAGATTTACTCGACGTTTTCAAGAGAGTTCCATAAGGAGAACCGAAATGTCGAGTAAATCTCAACAACCAACGCAACTCAACCCGAGAAAACTTATCTTCACATACACTCTGTCGCACAAGCCTTCCAGAAGATATATACCATCTATTGTAATAGTATTGAGAATAAAGCTCGGTAGTTAGGCAGCCTAAATGGCACACGCATACTAAAGCTTTCTTGTCTGTGTGAGAAATAACTTTTTCAAAGCAGACAATAGGCCAAATGACCCTTTTTACTTTTTAACCTTTTTTGTTTTGTCTGCTTTGAAAAAGGTATTTCTCGCGCAGACAAGAAAGCTTTGGTGTGCGTGTGCCATTTGGGCTGCCTAACTACCGGGCTTTAGTCTCAATACTATTGCAATAGATGGTGTACACGTATATAATCATATAAATTATTATCAAGATTAAGAAAAGATTAATTATTTAGACTTTCACAATTGTTATTATTAGAAATAAAAGACATTTTGGCATTAATCCTGGTTTATTTTAATTTAGTAATTAATCATAATCTTCACGCCACTCTGACTACCCCAGTTGAAAAAAGAAAAAAAGAAGAAAAATGCGATTCTATTCCAAACATTCAGTATTTAATGCACTTATGATGATGACGCATCTTGTGTCGAAATACGTATAAAGTGTTAAATAAATTATTGAAACAAAAAAACCTTGTGTTATCTTACTTACTGGATTTAATTCTCCTATTAAATTAATATTATTCTTTTCTATTATTGATTACTAAAATAAAATAAATCACGATTAATGCCAAAATGTCTTATTTCATTTTATAAATAATCATTCATACATAATATTTTTCTTTTCAATTTAAGGTCCTCGAAGGTTTAGATTATTTACACACCAAGTGTCAAATAATTCACACAGATATTAAGCCAGAAAATATATTAATCTGTGTCGAAGAGAACTATATTAAAAAATTAGCTACTGAAGCAACACAATGGCACAAAATGGGAATCAAACTCCCAGGTTCATTAGGTAAGATTTATATAAATAAATCGACTGAAATTTGTTTCTTTAAATTCATTTAAAGCAGACATTGAATTAGTTAATAAAAATAATATATATATAAAAATTATATTAGAGACTTCTATTCTAAACGGGACCTGTCCTGTGCCGGATTCTGAAAATGCCGGATTACCCGAAACATTTAATATAATGCAAAATTTAATATTTTATTTTATTTTACTTTTTCTATTTTATTGTATTAATAATATAATAAAAAAAATGTATATTATTTTTATTTTTTAATGTCACGTATACATACAATACAAAATTACAATAAAATATTAATACATGGTCACACTATAAAATTTATTTGTTTGTTCTGGACAATTCTTAATATGTAACAATATTAAAGAAAGCTATTTTTTATTTATTTGAAAAAAATTTTAGAAGTGGCTTTTCAACACGCCGGATTAGCCGGTATGCCAGAGTATCGAAGTGCGGATTAGCAAGACTACTGTATTTAAATTAAACACTGTAGGCCAAAAATGCTTTATTATTTATTTAATATCTCTTAATAAATATTTATAGAACTCTTTTTTTTCTCATTCGGCATTTATCTTTTTTTTTCTCATTCGAGATTTAAGTTCCGAAATTTATATATTATTTATCAGCAATTTTTAATGAATAATTATAATTAATAAGGAATCACCAGGCATAAAATTTAGTTTTACATTTTATTTTTTTCTTTTACAGTTAGTACAGCTCCAAAAGAATTTCAAGTTCCACAGAGCACTAAACTTTCCAAAAATAAAAAAAAGAAATTAAAAAAGAAGGCCAAACGTCAAGCTGAACTTTTGGAAAAACAAATACAACAAATGGAGGGAATCAAAATTCCTGACAATACACATGATAAAGAAAAAGCTGTAGACTTTGATAGTGATGAACAAAGTGGAGGCGAAACAGAAACTTGTGATTCTTTACCTTCTAAATCAGTAGAATCAACAAATTTTCACTCTCAAAATGAGAACGAACTTTCCATGACGAATAATGTTAATACCTTAAGTATAGATGAGGAAGCAGAACCCATAAGTAGTAAGTGGTTTATTGGATTATTATATTGCTCAACTTCCTCTAAAACTCATTAATCACTTTTTTACATAATTATAGAATACTTAATAGGTTTAATATTATTTATTTTAAAATTTAAAACAGAAGGAAATGAAGTCATATCAGGTTCTAGTAAAGTAGGCAAATAATATCCAATTCTCTCAAAGAAGACCATCCCAATATTACAAGAAAGTTATAATCCAAAGAATTCTCCGTTGGCACTAGTTATAACATTCTTAAATTTAATTTAAAGAAAGTTATTATTTAGAGGAGTGTTTTTACTTTCTATTATTTCATTAGCTCCACACATTTTAAATTTTCATTTAATCTATTTTTGTTTATTTTTAAAATATATTTCCTTTATTTTAGAACTTGAAAATAGAAAGAGTTTTACAGAAATGGAAACCGCAGAGATTCAACAAAAAAATCTCTTTAATGGCCATACTAATCAAAATGCTCCGCCTAGCATTTTGCCAGATGAACCAAAAATACCGTTAGAAAGAAGCGAGAGTCAAGCAATCTCCGATAGACAATCCGATGATACGTCTAGTAGTAAGTATAATTAGATTTTTATAAATAACTTATAATATCTAATGAATACGTAGAAATTAGCCTAGCTCCCTCCTAGTGCCAGATTGTAAGTCGAGGTAGCTTGCTTACTTTTACGGTCTTATCTTTAATATTTTAATATAGGCCCATACTGTTTTTAATATGGTGTCAAAAAATAAAGAAAATAACTTTGTTTGTTAGGAAAGAATGATAAATAGATAGACTAGTTTAGTAATTTTATTTATTCATGATATATTGGATTGTTCCGAAAAGAATTTCGTTTTTTCCCAACAAAGGACTTAATTGTATATGCTTTACTGATCCTTTCGTCAATAAAAAAATTATATAAAAATTCACTTCTTTGAAAATTTTTAATTTCTTATTACTGTTCTTTTTTAATTTAATTATTTCTTTTCAGATAAACCGTTCCGTCGAGTCGCTTCTTGCCCAGACGCGAAAAACTTTGTTAACGCTCCTGACCCCGTCTCAGAAGTTTGTGATATTAAAGTTAAAATAGCTGATCTTGGAAATGCCTGTTGGTGTGTAAGTATCCAGACGAATAAAACAAAATCAATATTATAAAATTAGAAAGAGATAAGCATGCACAAACAAACACGTTTTTAATTCATAATAATCATACAACCCGGTTGATAATTGAAGTCATCAATAAATTGATTTAGAAATTATCAATAGGCAAGGTTACCCAATAGCACAATAAAATTTCGTTTTCTAAAATCAGCCATTCAAAGTGTCTTTTTTTTTAAAAGAACAGTTGACTGATCTCTGATTAAGAAATAATCAATTTTGTTAACTTAAATAAATGCATAAACTTATGAACTCAATTTATTATAGATAGATATGACAACATATAAATTATTTTGTTTGAATTGACTCTGGTTCTCAAGATAAGCCGGACAAAAAACACCAAACTAAACGTTCTTCTTAACTCTTATTGATATATATCAACTTGAAACAGAGAACGATATCTCCACAATGTCTGCAACTCCGCCGAGGCGCCGGTCGTTTCCTCGACGTGGACATTTTCATAACTCGTCTTTGATCGGCCTTCTCTGGGTTCGAGGTGCGCTGACGTCGGGCCTATGCGGTGCAGACACTGCTTACAAACGGGGTCCGAAGCCCGTTTGTAAGCAGTATCTGCACCGCCTGCCGCATTCGCCCGACGTCAGAGCACCTCGAACCCAGAGAAGGCCGATCAAAGAGGAGTTATGAAACTGTTCACGTCGAGGAAACGACCGGCGCCTTGGCGGTGTGGCAGACATGTGGAGATATAGTTCTCGGTTTTAAGTTAATGCTTATCAAGTAGGGGTAGCTGCCACCCCGTTACGTATAAAAGGCCGAAATATAAAGATGAAAATCTTATTGATATGTTTTTGAAAAGAAATTAATGGCTGAGTGATAATAAAGTTTTTGTTCTTTGCTGGCTGCCTTCATCTACCTGTTCCTTGATATGTTTTTGTTTTTTATAATTAATTTTATTATTCTTTGTTTCATTTATAGCAGTTTGTTTGTTTGAAATCACTTGATAATTTTAAAATAAACGTTTTAAAAAATATTCTTCACCTTCTATAATATAATTTCCATTATAAATTGGATTGTCTTTATCTCAAAAAGTAGAGTCAATTCAACAAAAATATTATTATTTTCGTATTCAGCAGACCAAAATTAGCTAAAATTGTTTAATAAATCCCATGCCGCAGAATTAGTGTTGCCCTTTGTTATTCTTCTGGAATTCTTAATTTAATTTTTTATTTTTATCTCCCATTCTTAGGATAAAATATTGATGTATTTATATAACATAGACTCTCTTTATATATATAGAGATTATATTAATGGAGGGCTAAACATTCTTTGGCCTCAGGGATTCCAGCCTATCCTGAACTTTGGTGTTTTTTCCACATAAACCAGGTCACTTCGCTCTCGACCACACGAGCAAAAACCCAATGTTTGGCCCACCATTAATATAAATATCACATTTTTATAAATTCTAACTATTCAAGTTTATTCGAAGCCTTTTTTTGTTGATAAACATGCTCACAAATGAAATTAAGAATACTTTATAATATATATAGGCCTAAATACTGTATATATATTTTTTTTTTTTTAGAATCATCATTTTACTGAAGACATTCAAACGCGGCAATATCGTTGTTTAGAAGTTCTCCTTGGCGCTGGATACGGAACACCTGCCGATATCTGGAGCACAGCTTGCATGGTATTTTATTTTTCAAGTTTTCAATAAGTGGGAAAGAGTTTTTTATTAATTTATCATCATTTCTTATCATTTTTTTTTCCTATCTTTTTGTGTATGATAGAAATTTTTCCTATCTAATATCCGGAATTAAAAAAATATAATAAAAAAGACCGGATAATAAAAAAAGATTAATCGTAATATTATGTCAACGATTTTTTTTGTTTTATTTTCACTATTCTAAATATGTTTGAATATTTAGGCACTTTAATTTAATGTTTTATTTTATAATCAAAGCGCATAAAAATAAATAGGGAGAGGAATGAAAGTTGAATCGCCATATCTTCCCTCTTGCCACTGTTCTGGATAAGATATTATAATGCAAAGAAAGTAAAACCTTAACCAAAAGAACCAGTTAAGGTTTCTTATAATTTTAAATTGTGGAATCATGTTATGTGAAGACTGTGATTTGAACTCACGCATTTTGCTAGTAAGAGTTTATATTAAACCTCCACATTTGTTCGTTCATGCGCTTTGCTAATATATAAGCTGTTATTTTAGGTAATTCTTTTTGTTTTTTGGTTGTTGTTACTCCAGAAAATAAGATTTTTATGTTTTTTTTTCTTTTTAGAATGAAATGAAATCATATAGAATTAATGAAGGATGTGTAGAGGCAGAGACAGCCAAGAAATAATTCTCTGAATGCTTTTTACTAATTACCCGGTTACGTTTCCGTGCATTTATTATGTACCATCTTCGGTCCATTCATTAGTGTAGCCTATTTTTAATAAATACTGTACAATGTTTCCACTGCTTATTCTGCAGTCGTCAAGTGAACTAACTAATCTCTAAAAGACCGTTACGTGCATTTTATATACATCGACATCAGAGCCATCTACAGTCATTCCTATGGCCCTTAGAGGTTAGTTCGCTTGAGCCGGAGCAAGTGTACAGTACTTGCAAACGACTGCAGAATAAGCAGTCGAAACGTTGTACAGTATTTATATTTTTAATAAATAATTAATAACAAAAACTCCCATAATAATAATAATACAAACCAAAAAAACTTTAATAATATATTAATTAATGGACTGAAAATGGTACATAATATCACACCGAAACGTATCCGGCTAATTAGTAAAAAGCATTCAGAGCATTATTTCTTGGCTGCCTCTACACATCCTTCATTAAATATCACAGCCACAAATTTTACATCATATAGTATTATTATTATTATTTTGATAGGATACTTTTCCACATCAATTTTAAAAAGTATTTTTTTCTGTGTATAATTTTAAAAAATTAATTTTTTTTCTAGGCGTTTGAATTAGCGACCGGGGATTATTTATTCGAACCACATTCAGGCGATGACTACACGAGAGACGAAGATCATCTAGCTCATATAATAGAACTGCTCGGCGAGATACCTAAAAATATCAAGTTTTCTGGAAAATACTCATATGAGTTTTTTAACAAGCGAGGTGAATTATTGCACCACCCCGGCCACCTAAGTAATAACAGCATTCTAACAATAGTACTACTAATCAATTAATAATAACATCAGCAACAATGTTAAATATGGCCTATCCTATTTTTCACATCATTCAAGTTTCTTGGATTGTTACTGATGTTAAAATCCAAATAATTTTATTTTTATTTAACTAAAAGCTTTCTACAATGAAGATAATATGATGCCTAATTGGAGGAAAATCGCCGATGGGAGAGTGATTTTATTTTTTATTTTTTTGCACCTTCTATTCCTAGTCCATTTTATTTTTATTTCACATCAATTTTATAAAACTACTATTTTTTTTCTTCAATTTACAGTAGAACCCCTCTTAACCGTCCTGGTCGGGACCGAGATCCTGGCCGGATACCCCCCCCCCCCCCCCTTGGCCGGTTAATCCGAGGTTTCGTGGAAAAATTGATTTCCACTCAAAAAGAATCTACATATTTAATTAGCTGTCATGAATAAACAACAAATAAAAATTGCAACAACTTTATTGCGTAAATAAATATGTAGAGATCTCAAGCCTTAGTAGTAAAAAAAAAAAAAAAAAACAGACTGGGACGCAAGCGAGTAAACCAACTCGGGAACTCCTTCCCCCCTCCCTCTTCACCATCTGAATGAACATATTTGCACAATAATGAACCACACAGTTTAATTAAAATACAAAAATTAATTTATATATAATATATGTAATAATAAACATAATGTATTATAAATATATATAATTTATAGTACTAATAAGATAGTCCGGTTGATCCGAGGTCGTATAAGAGGGATTTTACTGTATTTACTTTTAATGAAATCCCTATATCTCTTAATTTTAAGCTCAAAAATTACTTTTTAAATTGCATGCAATGGGAACTTACATTTCACTAACATAACTAACATTCTATATTGATTATTATACAGGGAATATACAATATTATATAAATTTAAGTTTTGTTAAAAATGTATTTTTTTTAAATGCATGCATCACTTAGAAAATATTTTATATTATCACAATAAATTAAGACACCGGATCAAAAGTTTTAATTTATTGTATTATGGACATGAATACTAACACATCATTTAATTTTCTTTAGACACCTTTTCAGAAACGATCTTAAAAAATCTTGAGCAGAATTTCATTTTTCTTTTTTATTAAGTTGAAATTTTTCCGAATGTCTGTAATTAGCATACATCTCAGAAAAAAAAAATTTATATCATCTCAGTATTGAATTCAGGTTTCTTTACTAGTTCTTAAGCGCGTTTGCACAATTCATGGTTGGACATGGTTTTTTTCTGAAATATTTATTAATAATATTATTTCATACACGCATATAATGGGAGGGTCATCCGGAAAGTAGTACCCGTTTAAGAATAAAAAGAAAAACTAGTAAATATTAGAAAATTTAAAAGAATATACATCAAACTACTTCTTTACATAACCACCGTACAAATTTAAACATTTGTCATAACGTGTGAGAGTTTTTGTTTTCCGGCTTCATATTCCTCCGCCGCCAGCGTATTAAGATATGTAGTCACAACTTCTTTCAGTTCTTCATCACTTTTCAATTTCTGACCGGCTAAAAAGTCTGGGCTATAGGGTGGATGGTTTGAAAGTTTCCACTTGAATTGTTGCAAAATTTGTTGTGTTACCGCACCCGTATGAGGCCATCCAACAATCCACCCTATAGCCTAGTCCTGGCTCCAGATTTTACTTCAGATTCAAAGACTTTTTGGCCGGAAAGAAATTGAAAAGGGATGAAGAACTGCTGACGGCGGAGGAATATGAAGCCTGAATACAAAAACTCTCACACGTTATGACAAATGTTTAAATTTGCACGGTGATGTGGTTATGTAAGGAAGTAGTTTAATATAGGTATATTCTTTTCATTAAAACATAAATATTTGCTAATATTTACTAGTTTTTCTTTTTATTCCCAAACGGGTACTACTTTCCGGATGACCCTCGCATTTATAAGCACTTTGAAATTTGATGAGTTATGTACCAGGCTAATTACAGCATTCAAATAAAGTTTTTAGATGTCAAAGCAGAAAGGAATTTATTTATTCATCATTCATGTATAGGCTGCGTGTATTTATGCCCAAAAAGTTGTCCGAAAGAATATGGTATGATAAATACACTATATGCACCTCACTAATTCTTAAGGTATTATTACAGATACATGAATTAAAAATGATGGATAAATAAATTTAGTCTTAAACTTCTCCTTTTGACTTTGATTTCATTGCTAAGATAATCTACCAGGTAAAATTTATTTCTGATATATTCCTTAAAATTTTTATTAAGAAATTATTAGTTAAAACTTAAATTGAAATTCTACTTGAGTTAAGATTTTGTTACTGAATATGGGTCTTAAGGAAATCTTAATTTCTAAAATAATTTACATTTAATAAATATTGCTTATTATCAGATACTAAAGTATTTAGACCATAGACGATTAGTATGTTTAAATACTTTCTTTTTCTTTATTACTACATTTCGGATTCGACTCTTGTAATAATAACTAGAGCCCGGTTGTTCATGCACAATCAAACCTTAAAATATGCCTGCATTAATGCACTATTAAATGACCAAATTTGCCAAAAATTAAGTGATTTAATAATCTTGATGAGGACCATCCACTCATAAAAATCGACAAGTGACCACCACCTTTGGTAGTCTATATTGATATTAAAAATAATTTTTAGTTTTTGTCCCATAAATTAGACTTTAAAAGCATTTACACAAAAATATTACATGCTTTTTTTTCTTTAAAAAAAATGCATAAAAAATAAGGTTGTTTTGGTTAAAAATTGACAAAACATGAATTGTGCATGGAATTTTTATTCAAAAAAAGCCAAAATATGCACATATGTTCGGAACAAATAGGGTTATTTCGAATTGAATACGCATGAAATGGGTAACTACAAAGTTTCAGAAACATATTCAGATTCTATGCAAACATGAATTTGCATGAACATCCGGGGGTAATTTTTTCTTTTAATGAATCTTGGGAAAAGTATTTTCTTGAGTAAATACTTTATTGTCTGATAATATCTATAATATACTATCACTAAATTAACAAAATGGAAATTTGATAAAATAAAAAATATTTCTTTAAGGATATAAATAAATGATTAAATTTACTTGAGAAGGCCGGGCCATTTGTTATAATTTAGATGATAGTATAAAAATTGATTTTTATAATGTTTTATTAATTCTTTTATTTTTATGTGTAGGAGAACTTCGACATATAAACAAATTAAAGCCTTGGGGATTGTACGAGGTTTTAAAAGAAAAGTATGAATGGGATGAAAAAGAGGCACGTGAGTTCGCTGATTTTCTAACACCAATGCTCGCATTTGATCCTAAAGAAAGAGCAACTGCGTCAAGTTGTTTGGATCATCCGTGGTTAAACTTGTGAGGATACCACACTTCAAAACTAGTAATGTTTTCATAAAACATACAAAATCGACCAATGTGATTTAAATATGAAAAAAAAATGACTTCTTTTTTTATTTTTTCGCACATTGTAAAAAAAATTATTATTAAATTTATTAAAAAGAATATTTATCTAGTAAATTGTGATTTATTTATCATTTATATGTATATGTCCTGAAACTTCCCGGAGCAAGACAACTCTCATTTTTTTCTTGCTTTATTTTTTGTATAGAGGCCTACACTTTTTAATCTGACTTCACTACTTTACTTTACTGAGGAAGGACCAGAGCGGACAACTGTTCTAATGCCAATTTCGTCGTATCATTAGCTATCATATATATATCGACATTCTACGCCTGCACTTGAAGAATTTTTTTTTTAGATTGGTACGAACTAAAATAGTCTGAGATTTTTCTTTTTGATGACATATTAATGGAGTAATGAAAAATATCCATCCGACGAGAATAACATTTATAATTTATTAAAATACGAAAAGAATTTAAAAAATCTGGTGTGACTTATCTTTGGTAGGAGAAAGTTGTGTTCTGTGCTTGTCACACCAGATTTTTTTGTGTCGACATATATTTAATTCCTGACAGTACGGTATATTTGAATTCAACATGTAAAATTTATAAACAGAAAAATATTTATTTTTTTGAGAATATACATTTTAAAGAGCATCGAAAAATTGATCTATGATTTTTAATCGAAAGAGTAAAGTACTAGTATTTTTTTTGTTCAAAAGCTTACGTCTGAGGGGAGGAGGAGATGCCTAACTTAAATATATAATTTCAACCTTCTTCGTTCTTGAGATATTTTGTTCACACACAGACCGACCATGTTGCGAAAACCACTTTTTTAGATTCCAGGGGACCTCAAAACGTCTATATCTATCAAAATCTCGACATCTAATTTTTCATATGAATCCAATATATATAAATGGAGAGTATTGAGACATTAATTATTTTATATATAGATACTGTACTCCTAGCAACTCTGATGTCTTTTTTTTCAGATGTTTATATACATGTTTTTTATATTCATATTTCTCGTATAAATAAATTGGCTTTCTAATTCAATATCTTAATCATTCTGCTGACACAGAGAGAAATTTTCACGATGTTATTATACGGTATATAGTGGTGATTGAGATTTTTTCAATAAAGGGAAAAAATAATCTTGTTTTTTATTTATTTATTTATTTATTTTAATACTTAAAAATTTGATTTGTATATATATTCTGGTAAACAAGTACAGAATGCACCTTTAAGTTACCGAAAGTAAGAAAAAATTGTGTGTTGTGCGATCAGTCACACCAGATAACCCCCACCCCCATTCCGAGAAACTCGTCTGGATCCGCTCTTGGGCAGGGCTAATGTTTCTTTATTAAATCATAGGCAGGGCCGCCAAGGGCCTTATCGGCCCCTGGGCTATAAATACGGACCCTCTCCAACCCTTTAAAAGTTTAAATTCGGATATGGGCTCTTTATAGTGAAAAAACATTTTAACATGGCTTGGCCCCTTAGAGGGAAAATTTTAATTAAACTATTTTTAACTAGGTTGAGCTTTCTTTGAAAGGAGATGGAATTTTTTCAAACAATTCTCATATAGACTGTAAATAAGCCAGTCAATATATTGTTTAAGATTACAAATATGCGAGATGAGTTTGTGATTGATGGTGCAAAAATTGCGCCCCCTGGAGTCTAACCAGGACCTCCTCGTTTTCGCGGCGGGCGGACTACCTTTATCCTAGGTCGCCGGCCCAATAAACACAAAATCTTGCATCCGCTTGTTATACTAATTAAATTAAGAACTTTTCGTGTCAATGAAATTTTAATTTCATTAGTATAATAAATGCGAGATTTTGTGTTTATTGGGCCGGCGACCTAGGATAAAGGTAGTCCGCCCGCCGCGAAAACGTGGTCCTGGTACTACTCCAGGGTGCGCAACTTTTGCCCAATCAAGTACAAACTCATCCTTCAAATTTGATATCTTAGAAAATATTTTTATTTAATCTTTTTCTTTATGATTCAAGTTTAAACGGCCCGGGGATTTTCCCCTTGCCCTCCTCTGTGTGCGGCTCTGCCTAAATGACATTGACATAATTATTTAATGATGATTTGAAACAACAATATAATTATTTAAATTTATCTGAATCAGCAGACAAATAGATTTATTTAATATTTTAATATATGATTCTAGAATGGAATTAAATAACAATTTTAAGAAAGAATTTCGCAGAGCCCTTGTTAGTTTTTTTTTGTTTTTACTTCTCTAGGAGTTGGCATCACCTGTTCATTAATGACGTATTATTTATCACTTGTGCCTCAATTTATTTGTTTTAACCAACTAATATATAATAAGTGCAAATTTTATTTTATTTAATAAATTTTCAAATTTTATACTTGTAAATAAACAGCAACCTATATTTCTTACACGTCTGAAAAAACTTTTATATTTGAATTAATATACGTATGTTTTGATAAATATAAATATATATATATATATGAATTATTTATAAAAAAATATATATTTATAAAAAATATATAATTTAATATTTTATAAAAATGTATAGCTAAAATCAATTAAAATAATTGAATTTAAAAATAAATATAAAATTTGGAGATTTCGATGTCATATGCGAGGTGAGTGTCAAAGAAGGTCATGAACTTTCACCTTCTCACCTTACAAGTTATTTTTTTTTTTAATTCTCAATTTATTATCAATTCTTATTCATTTAGAGAATCTAAAGAAAAAATAATATCTAAAACAATGATATAAATGAAATTAACACTGAAGCAAAACACAATCGTGTTTTAAATTTACATAATAAAGAAATAAAAAAATTCTCTAGATTATTAAATAAACAATAATTTAGAGGACACGCTTCTTAATCTATCTTGGAAAATATTATATTCTATATATTTGTTTATTAAAAAGAAAAAAGATTTTCATATATTAAGTGAATTTAAAAATTTTAAATAGATTTTTTTAAATTTTATGTGAGTTTAATTAATTTTTTTAATAAGTTAAACTCTAGAATTTCGACATCTTTAATTAATTAATTTTTTTCATATTTTATGAAATTGTTTTATATTCTTATTAATATTTAAAAAAATTTGATATTATAAAATTATAATTTTTTTTTTTTTTTTTTGTTTCAGATATTATTTAAAATTGACTTTGGGTTGGAACATTTGAAATCTCAAGAAACTTTTAACCAATTATGGAACAACTGACTTCCCAAGTTGGATGGTGTAAACTAAATAATAAGTGGTTTGTTTATTTACAATTTTCTCAGCCTATTTTCTAATAACCACTGGAACTAATTGCTATAAAATATGCTCACTTGATATGATGTCACATCCATCTACGTCATGTCAAGCGCAAATTCATCTAATTTTGTGCGCATTTAGGAGAACTACTATCTCAAGGGACTATCCCTGGCTGAAATGAGCAACAAATGCAAATTTAAACCCCCAAATGAACAAAAATGATCAACCAAAACATTAGACATTTATTTTTTATTATTAATTATCAGCATTTAATAATTTTAAAAAACTAGTCCCCAAATTTTTCCTGTGAAAAATTTGCTCAGGGTGAAGGTAGTGGCAGTGGGAGGGGGGTGAGAATATTTCTGTAGTTATCACTTCACCTTTACAACCCTCTTTACCATTATCACATGCTGTTTGATGTTTTGTTATGCTGTTTGTATAAACACGTGCTCTTATCTTATCAAGTTTAAACTTCAAAAATTTTTGTTTATTTTCTCACATTGGTCATCTACAAAAAGGATTGCATTTTTCTTAATTATTTATTTATTCAAAGAATTAAGATAAAAAATCATCCGATTTCTTATTTATGAATAAAAAAAAACTTAAAATAAAGGTAGTCAATACATTTTTATACTGTTTTGTTTCTGTTTCAAGAAATTTTAATATAAATATCTAAACTTAATCCTTAGACTTTTAGTCTCTTTCAAGCCATTTTTAGAGAAGAGATTAATCCATTCTCCCAGCAAAATCACTCACTATTAGAATCAAAATTACACTAGTCTGGAAAATTCATATTGTGCAGAGAACAGTGAGTACTTAAGTTAAAGCACAACCATTCATTTACTCATGTGATTATTTCATTGTTTTTATAAAAGACGATGGAAATTTTTATTGTAATTCTATTCTAAGTTAAAAACATACAATTTTTCAATAAAAACTTTTCACATTAAAAAATAAACAATGAAATAATCACATGAGATTGATTTAACTTAGATACTCACAGTACCCCTATTTGGCCTTAAGATAAACACTTTCATTCATATTTAAACTTCCGATAATGTTTATAAATTATGAATTTAACAATTTGTATTACAATTTTTTTTAGAGGGAACATGGATTTAAATTCTGATTTGATGCAAGATAAAGTACGAAGCTTATGCCTCGCTGTGGAACTTTGTGTAGTTTGTGGAGATCGCGCTTCAGGTTTGCCTTCTTTTTTTTATTTATTCCAATATATTTTTTTTAAGAGGATCACCTAAGGCATATCTAAAAAGTCAATTAAACAATTGGACTAAAAAATACTCCAAATATCTGTTATATACTACAAAATGTGTTTATGATGGATTCGTTTCAAATTTTACATACTTATCTGCTTGACTCTATCCAGAAATCTTATCTGCTTGACTCTATCCAGAAATTCTCATGATGTTCTTTTTTTCAATTGACTTTTTCTCATACAAAATATAGAAATAAGTACAGTTGTTAATTTTAAACAAGCACAAAGTAAATTCTTTTTATTGGGATATTCGCTTAATCGGAAAAAATCAGACTGGTCCAGTGGTGTCCCAAATAAAAGGAATTCATTTTTTTTCTCTTCTATTTGCAATATATATATATACTCTCGAAGGTTTCCGCTACTGGATATATGTGAACACTTAGTTTTTCGTGTTAAGACCCAAGTTTCACATGAATTATGATTTTTATTAAAATATTTTAGTGTAGACCAGTATATAATTAAATTAAAAATCACTAGTTTTCCTCTTGATCACTTCATGATGGTAATTGATAATATAAATAAAAGAAATTTTCTTAAAAAATTATGCTTTTATATTTCAGAGCATTTTTGGACATCAGATTTTTTTAAAGTTTTTTTTTTAATTTTAAGTTTGATAGTAAATCGTGGCTGTAGCTGATATGTTGAATAAGGGAAGAGAATGCAGTCAATTATTGATCATGTTGATCAGAGGTCCCCAAACTTTTTTCTCTCGTAGACCAGCTGGCATGTTTTTCGGTTTTGAGTAGACCCCCTGTTTAGCTAATATAGAATTTTTGAAAATTTATCAGCTTCAAATGTGTTTTGACTGATGTCTAACTCTAATGAGGTGTAGAAAAAAAAAATAAAAATCACACTTCAATTTATATATGGGTGAAAATACGCTATTTGAATTTTATATGTCCCAAAACAAACAAAAAAAACTCTTCAATTTAATATTCATTATTTCCCTAGTTGACATTATTTTTGTATCTGTAATATTAGAGTTTTTATGATAATTTTAATCTTTTAATTTCGCCAGGGGAGGGTGACATTATTGTTACGTGACGTTAAAATAAGTATTTTTTTTTAATAATAACAAATATTTTTATTAATTATGTTTTTGTGTTTATTTATGTATAAATATAATTATACTAAAAAATATTATGCCAAGTTAATAAATGAACGTCGAACATAACTAGTATAAAAACTAGTAATGGGACAGCCAGGGAGTTTACATTTATAACTATTTTAAACTATTAATACCCAAAATTATCGTGAATTGACTATATGGGCCAAATAAAACACAATATTCTTTATTACTTAAGAATACAGTAACAATTATATAATTAGTTAAACATAAATTTTTTCTATGGACTAATAAAATTAAAATAGCGTATATTCACCCATATATATATATATATTAAAATTAATGAAAATGAAATCGTTTAGTGGAAGAGATGAACCTGGTGCTTTAAATTTTCAAAATTTGGTTTCATTTTAGTGAGATTTAATGTTAAATCTGCTCGGTTAATGATTTCGTTTGTTTCTTTTTTAATTAGAAGATTGGCAACTATCGTGGGCCTCCCTTTACATCTCACAGACCTCGGATTCTTTTTTTCGTTCCCATGGTTTCCTTGGGGTCGATATAGACCACTTTGGGTATCACTGATCTTGATTAGGTATTGTGGGTATTTTTAAGAAAATTATATTCACTTGGCAAAAATGCAAATACGCTGTTTTAATATAACAATGACAACTCTATTTTTTTTTTTTTTTTTTTTTGTATAAAAATGAAAATATACTCTTTGAGGACTGAACATGTCAGGGTGGATCCCAGTCGAAACGTTCTTAATAAAGAGTGTTTAATCATTAATCAAAAGCTCAACGATTGGCGTCATCCTCTTCTCTTATTTAACTTTTATGTATTGACTAGTTTTTATTACTAATATCACAATTCTCATATTCTTATATTTCAGGTCGGCATTATGGTGCAATCAGCTGTGAAGGATGTAAAGGATTTTTTAAGAGATCTATTAGAAAACAATTAGGATATCAATGCCGTGGGAATAAAAATTGTGAGGTGACTAAACACCATCGCAACCGATGCCAATATTGCCGGCTACAGAAATGCCTCCTGATGGGCATGCGTAGCGATTGTAAGTTTTACTTAATTTTAATTTATTTATCTATTTAATTTATTAGAACAAGATAATGGAAAAAATCTGGTGTGATGGTCGCACAGCGCACAACTTTCTCTTACCTTCGGTAATAGAAAATTGTGTTTTGTACTTGTCACTAGGGCTGGACGGTAAACCGGTTTACCGGTAAAAACCGGTAAAAATTTTTTACCGAAAACGCGGTAACGAACCTCTAATAAAATTTTGGTTCCGCGGGGGAAAAAAATGTTTCGGCAAAAAATTGGCATACCGCGGGGGAAAAAAATGTTTCGGCAAAAATTGGCTCTCTAAAAAAAAGGTAAAATATTTTTCCGGGCAGGGAAAAATTTTGGTACCGCAGGGAAAAAAAAATGTTTCGGCAAAAAATTGGCTCTCTAAAAAAAAGGTAAAATATTTTTTCGGCCTGGGAAAAATTTTGGTTCCGCAAAAAAAAAAAAATGTTCCGCGGCGGCAAACTTTGGTTCCGCGGGCGGTAAAAAATTTTTACCGACTTTCGAGAAAAACCGGTTTTTTTTTCATTATCGAGGTCGGTAATGAAAATCCATTACCGTCCAGCCCTACTTGTCACACCAGATTTTTTTGTGTCGATATAGTTTCCGACAGCAGGATAGAATTCAAGATATAAAATATATAAACATAGAAAATTATTTATATTTTGCTACCATGGAAACCATTTCTTCTATTTTTCTTATGAAGTACAAGAGTGAAGTGTGCCTCAAAAGATTTCAAGGACAAAATGAGAATATACATTTTAAAGAGCATCTAAAAAGAATTGATTTATGAATTTTAATCAAAATCGTTGGAGCGAATTTTGAAAAAATAGAAAAAAACTGAGAAAGTACATAAGTAAAGAACTAGTACTTTTTGGCCTATTTTGTTTAAGAGCTTCGTGTTACGAGCCAGGGGTGTACCGAACTTAAATATAAAATGCCAACCTCCTGGCTCAATTTGTTGATGCTTTAAATTGAACACAGACAGACCATGTTGGGAAAAACTTTTGTTTTTGGATCCAGGGGACCTCAAAACATGTATATCCATCAAAATCTCGACATCGAATTTTTGACATTAATACAATACCTTCTTTCTATATATTAACATATATATAGGTTAGAGGAAGTAAAAAAGTATTCTTTTTATTATTGGCATTAAAAGAAATATGCGAAATTTCAAAAAAAATTTGCACCGTAAGCCGGGTGTCTGAAGAAATCTTCAGACAGATATTTTAATTGAAAATTCGTTGTGAAAGATTGTTTTTTCTTCTTTTGGGCCTCCTCCTCCCCTCATAGCCCACCTAACCTCACCTTTACCTAAAAAAAAAAAATAATATTAGTTTCATATTTTGATTTTATCACTTAATGAAAATGTACATACTTTAGAAATTTAGTTGATTTCAAAATTAATCTTCTTAAGACTTCATTATTTTATTTGCACTTCACTTCACTTTATAAAATAAAAAAATTCATTTAAAAAAATGAGTTCGCGGTTGTAAGAAATTTAATAGAAAAAATCTTCAAATTTGATCATCCACCACAAATTCAAATAAACAGTGGCGTAGCTAACTCTCAAAGGGCAACTTTCAAGAAGATTCCTTTAATTTGTATTTACTTACTGTGTATATTAAAAGCTCCAAAACAACAAAATTCGATGAGTAGATACCAATAGATGATAATGATACGCCTTCATTTGTATTATTAAATAAGTTTAACCAAGAAAACAAGAACGTCAAGGTAATACACGTCATCTGAAAAATATAAAATTAGTTTTGTTCATTTTATTTTAATTATTGTTGATGAAATTTACTTACTATTAAAAATTTCACGTAATACCTAATCTTGAAGACTTCTTTTTCTTTAAAATAAAACAAAAACAAAATGCGGAAATAATTCAAGCGAAAATAATATACTTCACGAACAATTCTTTTTATTATTTGAAAAAGAATATTCGAAATTTCAAAAAAGAATTGTGATTTATAATTGTTTGAAGAAATCTTACCAATGAAAATGAACATGTTTTTTTGGATTAGGAGTAAACGAGAGACCAGGGGGCTGAAAGAGATCCTACCTAGCCTAATTAAAGATACGAACGAATTGTAATTGTATATACCCGGTCCCCACCATCAGATCGGCGGGGCCCTCGGGCCTGTCCCTGGCCTTAAGGGTATGCGTTATTTACATCCAGGCTAGCCCTGGAAAAACGACATCCCTCCCTGAGCCTCGTTTACCCATAGAGCCACCTCAAAGATACGAAAACATACCAGACTCCCTTTGCTTCATAAAAAGACGATCTCCAACAGATGCCCAAATTGAAGAATATTCTCGTTGATTTCTCCTCTATTAGCTTCATGAGCAGTAGCTGCAAGTTCAAAAATAAAATCCCTATCGTCGGCATGGTGCATCCCTCCCGCCCTCTATATTTAAACTAATAAACTACAATTAAGGTGTGAAAATGAATTTTCAAATTATAGAAACAAAAAAGTGAATACATTTGTATTCGTATATAAATCACACCTTAAGTTTTAGGTACCAAGCTGATGATGTCCCTTGGTGCAGGAGAGAGAGACATCCCCTCCCCCGATGCAGGTGTGGAGGAAGTCTAATCTAATTTTTATTAAAATAAAAAATAAATTAAGTTAAATTTTTAGCAAAAATTTTTTATAAAAATTTATATCAAATTTTTGAAAACTTTTATAATAAAATCTAAATTTTAATTCAATTTAGAAGAAATTAGAAATGAAAATTTTAAAATGCAAATTAATTAGAAGTGAAAATTATTTTATTTTTAATATATTCATTAATACGATTATTTATGAAAATTATCTATTTTAAAAAAATTAATTATTAATTGATATTAAAAAAGAGCTAATTCTATTTGGGGTCAGCTGAAAAAAAACAACATCCTAAAAAAAGCTAATCTAATCTACCCCCTTCAAAATTCTTGCACCATGCAATTATTACCTTTGATACCCTCTCGGAGTTCTGTAAAGAAAAGAAAAAAATTCTTTAGAAAAAGATATTATTTTCTTAGATTTATGTATTTATATTTATGTATGTATGTGTGGGAGGGTGGGTGAGAGGGTGCATGTTACCACCAGAATATGAAATATTTACCTCTCGGGGCACTGAAGGTCACTCGAAGCTGCATGCAGTCGTTGCGCTCAGCTCCTCAGCTTCAAAGTCCTCTTGCACTGGCACTAGCACTAGCACTAACACACAAACACAAATCTGAAAAAGAGAACAACTTTTATCAAAAGATATCAAAAGAATTTGAAAATAAAATGTTAATTTAAAGTAATCTATATGAAATAAAAAAAATATTAGGCCCATTTGTTAATGTTTAGAAAAAAATCCTTAATATGCATGTGTAAATGCATTTGGCCCTGTATGTAGATGTGTGTATGGGTTTTTTAAAAGATGACTTCTGTGCTACCAGTCACACCATATTTTTATAATATTTAGATGCATTTGTGTGTAAATGTGAAGGGGTGGAGGGGGTGTTTGTGTTACTAAACTATGAAATATTGTACTTACCCTTCGGGGCAGTGAAGGTCCCTGCAGAATTCAGTTAAAAAATTCCAAATGCACCGGAGAAATACGAATCTGAAAAAAAGAACAACTTTTAGAATATCAACCGATATCAAGAATTTGCAAAGAAAATTTCTATTTATGTCGAATGAAAAAAATATTTAGGTTGATATTTCAAGTAAGCCTAAATGAAATTAAAATGAAAAAATATATTAAAAAATTATCATTTGATGAATATATAAAAAGTAATGAGCATGGGCGTAACTAGAGAATTTGGCTGGGGGCCCATGGGACCAGCCATCCTAGCTGGAGGGGCTATGGGACCAGCTATCCTCCGGGCGGCCTGGAAATCCCCATATTTTGTCTATTTTTCTTGGGGCAGGAAGCTTTCTGGAGAAGGGCCAAGAGCCTTTTGGGGGCGCCCCCCCCCCTCCCTAATGAGTCTTATTTCTAGTAACTTGAATTCGCTTGACTTTACTGAAACCGAGGGCAAAAATATCTAAGCTCACTTCTAAGTTAAAGTATCATCAAGCTCGATTCGGATCTGTCCATTCGATGGACTTAATCGTTTGGGCTTGTATATTTATACGAGAAAGTAAAAAGTGAAGTAATTGTTGAGGCACTGATTAAGAAAGAGGCCGCCACGCGCGGGCCCTTGTTAGGTATCTCTCTCTCTATTAAACTCGTAAACTCAATATAACTAAGGGCCCAGGAGGACGAAATTTGCATGACTAGGAGCCCACCGGAGACGGGCGACGAAGCTAGTTAAATTTAAATGAAAAAATACGAGAAACAAGTCATCCAGTTGAATGAAAAGATTTAGATATAAACTGCAAGGATATTCCTGTGCTTTGGTGTATTAGCCTATATCAGGTTTGACCAACAAACTTGTCCTGACTTGCATACTGACCCTTGCAAGACAGTCTAGCAGAGTGGGCCAAATCAATTTACTCTACTTTATTATTTGTCTTTAAATATTTTATTTATTTATGTTATTAAATTAAAAAAATTAATGCACTTATTGCCTAGAAACAATCTTCGAACCACCTCCATATATATAAATATTTCGTTATATTCCCACACTCTATGAATACATTTTTATAAAATCACAACTACGTTTATATATAATAATAATTTTTTGTGGAGGTATTTATATTTCTAATATTTAAAATAATAAACCAAGTATTAATGAAAGAGGAGAAATGAAATTTACCTTAAAAGTCCTAAAAGTTTAGAAGAAACGCGAATTTTTTTCAGGAGCTCAGATTGGGCACGTCTGCTCCAAGCGACGCCATGGTGCAAATTAAGGATGATGGACACGATTAACACGGAAGGTGCTTCCCTTATCACTGCCCCCACTCTACTGAACTCTCTCTCGCCTTCCCATTGAATATAAAGGATACTTTTCCCATTGACTTAGCATTTAAACTCGAATTCCAGCTGCTCTATGGGATTAGATAGCCAATGGCGTGCCACCTTCGAGCTAGAGCCTCCGAGAGTGGGGGGGAGGTGGGGTGGGGGCGGAATCCTATACTAATATATAATTGGCAAAGATCCAAATTATTTCTATTAGAAAGAATATGAATTATTATAAAATTATTTTAAATGGGATTTTTAAAGAAAAAAATCATTTTAATTCAAAGAGAAAGTAAAAATCATATCTCTTTTAGCCAATTTTTACTTTCTCAAAATGGTTGCTATGGTAACAAAATATAAATATTTTTCTTTTAACATTAATAACTGAAGAGAGATTTATTATCTAATTCATTATTAACAACTAATGCTAGATATATATATATATATATATATAGGAAAGAACTGGAGAATAAAAACCAGCAATTGATGGACCCTCTCACATCATCTTTAATTGGCAAATATTTCGACTGGCATTACGCCTAGTCATCATCAGTGCAAACAAATGATTTGGTGGAGGGCCCGTGTCAAACAATGGTTGAGGATTATTTTAAAATTTCTCGGAGAAGCAGGGGTCAGACGCAAGTGCAAGCGAAGTTTAGTCTCTTTCCTATACATCTTATCCAGCGAAAATCTTCCAATTGCAATATATATATATATTTTTATATATTACTACTTTACAATGTTTAATAATTTTTGTAATTTTTTTTATACAGCCGTACAACATGAACGCAAACCGATGATAGAAAAAAGAGATTATAATATCTCTAGTATAGGATTAAATAATCCTCCCTTTTCTTTTCTAACGGCTAACAAATTATTTCTTCGAAAAGAGTTACCTTATGACTCACAATCGTCAAGTGCTTATAATTTATCCGATTTAAATCTTTTAAATTCGAACACTATGACGAAATCAAGTGGTAAGTCAAATTCAATTTTTTTTTATTATTCACTTTTAATTAATAAAAAAATTTTTTCAGGCGAAAACAATTGGGGTTTATCTCCGACACATTTAAGCGTTGACGATGACGCCTCTTCTGATAGTTTAATACCAAATGGCGAATTCTCCGATCAATTATGTTTAGTTAGGGATAAAAGTTATATTAATAAAGCTTTAGATGAAATGGCAAAAGTATTTTTATATTTACTTAATAATTTTCCTGATTATTTTATTAATAATATTACTATATTTTAGAATTTAAATGGTAAAGATAATGAAGAGGAGATGTTTGAATTTGAAGGAGTTTTACTTTTGGATTTTAATATAAATTTTAACCTTCAGACGCCAAATCCGGCACCTTCTTTTCTAAATGTCCATTATATCTGTGAAAGTTCGTCAAGACTTTTATTTCTTTCTATACAATGGTCTAAAACTATCCCTGCCTTTCAACTACTAAGGTAAAGAAATTGTTTTTTTTTTTTAATAAATAAGTATAAATCTGACCTTGTTTCTGGTTGACCAATTAAGTTATTATACTATCGCTTACCACCTACAATTCCAACAATAATAGGCAAATTAAAGCTTGGCAAATGTATAAATATGAGTTTGGAGAAATAAAACCAATTGTTTTTCTCAGGTGGCATTTTATTAGTAAATTTGACTTCTGTTCTGACCAGGGGCTTGCCCTAGATGGACCCCGTATCAAAATATGTTGGGGGCCCTTATTCCTAAATTTTTTTGGTGAAACCACAATAATTTTTCCAACAATTTTTAAAATAATAAAATTTTGGTATTTAATTTCCAAGGCTGTTCTTTAGAAGTCCACCTTTTCTGTTTTCATTATTTTTTTCTTCTTTACTTGCAGTATTTTCAATGTTTAAATAATTATTGTCAGGCATCGTGATAAATTGATATACTTTGCTCAGGATTCGCAGGGACTTTGCAGTCAGGAGATTAAATAAAAAAATATTTTATTAAATTTTTATTTGCTAACCTTTATTAATATTTGCCTTGATGAAGGTCGTGATTGGCGACCGAAACGTCGGCAAATAAAAATTAAATAAAATATTTTTTTATTTAATTTCCTGGCTGCAAAGTCCCTGCGACTCCTGAGTAGATATCCACAGCCATAAAACATCAAGTTATTGATATATTTTGTTTTCTGTTTTTTTTTTTTTTTTCTTTTCTTTTATTTCGTTTTTCGCTGTTTTTTGATATTTTTTATTTCTATTACATGAGAAGCACTGAACCAATTTACCAATGGAGTATATTATTCAAATTTATTTTTCAAATTATTTTATTTTATTTTGCACAAAAAAAGATAGAATTATGTGCCCTTGGTATTTTGCCCTCTCTGCCACCTTATTGTTACTCAACCGTTTATATAATCTTGTATAATGTTTATTTTTTCCCCGGGAAATTTAGCGTATAGCCTTAGAGTTTGAGTGAGATTTTGGATAACATTTTATGAATTTTTGCCTACATGGGTTCGGGGCCCCTGTAGCTGGAGGGCGCCGTAGAGGAACTCCCATATAGCCAACTAATCAAACCGGACAGTCATTCATAGAGGGTGAATCCCAATTAATAATAAATAAAGGGTCGGACTAAGCCGAGCGCACAACCACCCACTATTCAAGAAAAAATTATTTGTCCCCCCCCCCCCTAGAGCCCCCCCCTGATGGTCCGATGTTATACATATTATATATCATTTTACTCGGGAAGAAGTCTAGTTTCTGAATATATAAAAAAAAAAATTATAGGTTATGTAAGAAAAAAATTCCACCCCCCCCCCCCTAGAGCCCCCTAATGGTCCGATGTTTACCAAAAGCTTTACCGTTCTTGGCCTCTACCCCTAGTTTATGGGTGCAAAATTTCAAAACAATTGAATGAATAGTTTTTGAGATTTCGTTGACGAAAAAAATTACCGCAGACATACACACACACACACACACACAGACACACACACAGACATCATTCCAAAAACTACTTAAATGGATTCAGAGGACCTCAAAACGCATTTTGGCAGCTTCAGAAAAATTTCGATTTTTTTTACGATTACATTAACTTTACCTGCCCAACCTACGGTTGATGGGCAAAGTTAAAAATTTAATATCCTGGGAAGTACAGGTCTAATGGTTCCAAACATCATTTATTTTATAATTATTTTAGTGAATCATTAAAAAAAAACTCTTCTGTTTACTTTTACTTATTTGGTTTGTTTAATATTTATTTCTTTGTGTTTTTTCATATTTAATTTTTCTTAATAATGGGTTGCCTAAATCAAACTGACTCACCTCAATCTTGTTGCAGACCAACTACTAGATTGAAATAAATAAAAAATGATATGGACATGCAGATTACTTCCTCTACTTCTGTACTGCTATTATTAGCATATTAGAAGAGATAATGTAGACTCTGTCCACATCATTTCATTCTTTTTAGTAGCTCACCTGCAACACCAATAGGTGCACTTCCATTTGATTTTGACATCCAAATAAAAAGTAAGCAATGTTTTATATTTTTTTCTTTCTTTTTTTGTTTGTTTGTCATCTGCTAGTTATGAAACTCAGTGCACTTTAATCCGGGGCTGTTGGACTGAGCTTTTCGTGTTGGGATTGGCTCAGTGTGCTGAGGTACTCGGCCTCTCTAGTATCCTCTCATATATTATTAACCATTTGCAAACTATTGTTGGTCTTGAAAACATTCCCACACATCAAGTTAAACAGGTAATTATTTTTTTTTTTGCCTTACATAATCTCTTTTTATTTATTTATTTTTTTAAACATTTTTCTCAATTATTATTTCATTTTGTTATATTTACCCTCAAATGTTAATTTGATTAATTATTATTAATTAATATATATCAAATAACACCTTGTATTCATACTACACACTAAAGTCCGCATCTATTCCCCAAATTAAATAGTCTAAGAAAAGTAGAGCTTCTTACAATTATAGTATTCAGACATCAATCTAAAAAAATATTCTTGAAATATACTAATTTACAAAATTATGATTACCTACATCTCTCTATATTTTATATATATATTTAACATTAATATTATAAAGATAACATGGAATGAATTTAAAAAGAAAAAAAAGAATTATAGCTTACAATAAGTTCGCACTGAAGATTTTACTAGTCCTCTACCCAAGGGCGGATACAAGGGTAGGGGGGTAAAGTGGATAATTATCCCCCCCCTCCCCCGAGATTAAAAAAAAATATTTTTCTTTTTAATCTTCTTTTTCTTCTTTCTTCGCCTTAATCCCGCGGTGCGGGGTCGGCTGTTCATGGGTTTCTTGCGACCGGGGAGAAAGGTCTGAGGCCTGTTGAAAATGTAGCAGGGAAGAGATTGACATGCAAAGAACAGAAGTACTGCCAGTCCCAGTTAGGGGAGCTCGAGGTCGCCATCCATGTACCCAGTAGTTGTGGGCTCCTGAACCATATTTTTAATATAAAATTTTAAAAAATTAATACTTCTTGTATATATATTTTTTACTTTCTCTTACCTATATGTGTAATATTGCGATCGTGTCAAAAATTCTATGTTGATGGAAATACTCTTTTTGTGGGTCCCTCAAAATGGTCTGTCCGGATGTGTGTTCAAATTTAGAGACAAAAAATCTGGTAAACAAGTACAGAATGTAACTTTAAATTATCCAAAGTAAGAGAAAGTTGTGTGCTGTGCTAACAGTCACACTGGATCCCCCACTCCCGAAAAACTCCTCTGGAGCCGCCCTTGATTCTACCCCTGGTTTAGTCAATTTAATCAAATAAATATGCTAATTTTATGAATTTAAATAAAAATTCTTTCTTATTTTTGTAGGTGACAGACCATATAAGTAAACTTCAAGATTACGTCACCACAATGTCACGTTTACAAGTTAATGAGCACGAATACGCTTATTTAAAAGCAATAACTTTATTTGGAGGAGGTAAAAACAATTGCATAATTTAAATGAAATTTTAAAATTTATATCTTTGCTATTTGAAAATAATTTTAATAGATTAATAATAATAGGTATATTTTTATTTAGAAAACAGTACAAAATTGTTTCAGTGTATAGTTAATGGCCAAAATTTTGTGTTAATTTTCTATTTAGAGAACGCAGTTTTGCAGCCAAATTACTAAGGTTCTTCAGGAGGCAAGCTGTTCGCATGTTTTTGCCGATAAGAAGGCGTTGGGGTAGGGCTGGACGGTAATGGATTTTCATTACCGACCTCGATAATGAAAAAAAAACCGGTTTTTCTCGAAAGTCGGTAAAAATTTTTTACCGCCCGCGGAACCAAAGTTTGCCGCCGCGGAACATTTTTTTTTTGCGGAACCAAAATTTTAAAAAATATTTTACCTTTTTTTTAGAGAGCCAATTTTTTGAAAATATTTTACCTTTTTTTTAGAGAGCCAATTTTTGCCGAAACATTTTTTTCCCCCGCGGTATGCCAATTTTTTGCCGAAACATTTTTTTCCCCGCGGAACCAAAATTTTTCCTCGGCCGGAAAAAATATTTTACCTTTTTTTTAGAGAGGCAATTTTTGCCGAAACATTTTTTCCCCCACGGAATGCCAATTTTTTGCCGAAACATTTTTTTCCTCCCGCGGAACCAAAATTTTTCCCAGGGCGAAAAAAATATTTTACCTTTTTTTTAGAGAGCCAATTTTTTGCCGAAACATTTTTTTTTTCTCGCGGAACCAAAATTTTTTACCGCCCGAAAAAATAGGTTTTTACCGACTTTCGAAAAAAAACCGGTTTTTATCGAATTAGAGGTCCGTTACCGCGTTTTCGGTAAAAAATTTTTACCGGTTTTTACCGGTAAACCGGTTTACCGTCCAGCCCTACGTTGGGGGTCTTAGAAATTTAGCCAAAAAGCCCAACTATTACGAAAATTTAACAACAGATGGCAGGATGGTAGGACTATATTTAATCTCATGTATTTGTTTAATTTTCGTTGATCTTTTAATAATGAATAGTTTATAAATATTATCATTTATATATATTATATTTATATATATCATTTATAACAGCATGAAAATATATAAATATAGGCTTATAAGTGATCTGATATTAGCTGTTAGACAAGCCTGCCATCCTTTACAAGAATGCTAAACTATTTGGCCGTTAATTTTTAAATAAATAAGAAATTTATTTTTTACTTTGTCACCATTTCATTTAATTATTATAGGTTGGATATTAATGATTTTTACATTTTTAGATTTAAAAAAAATTACAATTTTTACTTTTTATAATAGTTTTTTTTTTTGCATTTTCTATAAATATAAAAAAATATTAATTAATCGTAATTAAAATAAAAAGCATTCTATTATGTAAAATGCTCACGAATTTAAATCATTAAAAAAAATAAACTGCATAAAAAAAAAAAACTAAATTGCCTCAGTAGTTTCGGACTAAAGATTCAATGTGCCCTCCTGAAGCCCCTTAAAATTTACTTGGTTTACGCACCAGATTGGCAAACAGGCGAGGCTAGGATATAATTCTTTTTCAGATCACCCAGGATTATATGCCAAACGTCAAGTGGAAAAATTTCAAATCAAGGCGTTTCAAGAGTTACGCTCTTATATTGATGAAACGTTCCCGGAGGACCGTGATCGTTTTCCGAGACTTCTCCTTCGGCTCTCACCTTTGAGAGCGATGCTACCCCACATCTTAGAAGAGCTCTTTTTCGCGGGAATTGGTACTATCCACATAGACACACTTATCCCTTATATCTTACGACCACCTACAGAACAACATATTTTTGGTTTGTTGAATTCTTTTTTATTTATGCTCTCGATCAAACGTTTTTTGTATTAATTAATTTTTTTTTTTTAGGTGAAACGGATTCCGGTGGTGAATTTTTTTCGAAAAATTGTTTTAAATATGAAAAAACTGAAGAAGAAAGTAATTGATAAACTTTATTGTGCTAATAATATTTTTAATTAAATAGGAACAATTTTCCCTACAAATTATAAAATATCTATTATCCGATGTTAAGTTATTTACCTTAAATTCGCAAATAGAAAAAAAAATGAGGCACTCGCAGATTTACGCCCTTGGGTGATTTTGTCTATTAACTAAGCACCTCGTACGAATTTAAGATTTTCAGTTAACTATTTATGTCTAGGATGAAGAGGCGGAATTCGAATATTTTTATTTAATAGTTGGTTTCTTTTCTTAAATTAGTTTTTTACTAAATCGTTTTCTTTTTTGGAGATTGACTATCAAATGTTTTTTTTATTTTTGAACATTTTATTAAATAACTAATATTCTAAAAATCGAAGGTGCAAATTTTTAATTATACATGAAATTTTTAAAACTATATACTGTATATATATATATTAGGGTGGTCATTTTTCAATCCTAGATTGGTTTTTGCAATTGCTGTAAGATTGAATGCGAATAACAACGGGTATGATGAAAACAAGGGTAGAAAAGGGGGAGACTTAGATACTCAAATTGCGTGTTTTTTGTCTGTTTTGTTTTATGTCTTTTGCTTATTTTTATTTTTTTAAATTAGTGCAAAAACATATTTCTATCAATATATGTTGTACACTAGTTTTCCTATTGTAAAACGAAATATTGATAGTATTTTTAGAAAAGTTTATAGTTTAATATTTGAAAAAAAAAAAAACTTATTTTCATATAAAAAACTTTTTTATCAAAGATTATTCAAAATAACTTGATAGAACATTTTGGAATTTATTCTCTCCAAAATTAAAAATAAATAACATTTTCAGCTTAACTTTTGCTTTATTTATTAAATACAACATTTCGATTATTCATTCGGTTGCATTTGGTGCAATACAGATAAAAATTACAAAGAATGTTTGTTAACATCTAGAGATCATCAATCTGAAAAGCAGGCAACTTTTTGCTCGCTTTATTCTAGATTATCCTCGGTTCAGTTCAAGACCTGTCAAAAAAATGCAGTTTTGAGTTTTTTGCACAAATTATCTTCAAATTGTTCTACTATCTTTGTGTCCATTTCTTAAACAACTTAGTGGATCACCCCCAGCAATCGGATAACTCAAGACGGAAAGGAAAGGCAGAAACTTAATCGCCTCTCCTGAAAAATCGCTTTTTTGAGTTAGACCAGTCTTGAACTGGACAGACGATATAATCTCTACTAAAGATCTACGGAACATCTGAAGATATAAATATTTGGATGTAATATTCTTTATAATCTGTATCTGATTTCTATCTGAAGAACGAGTGGCTGAAACGTTGTATTTAATACATGGATCGTATTCAGGGAGGGAGGTTTGAAACCACTTTCCCCCCTCTGAAATTATATATATATATATCGAGAGAGAGAGAAATAAGGGTGGGGGTTGCTCTCCAGGATAGTCCAAAGACACCAGGACACGCTACGTAAAGTTAATATATTAGAATTATTATTATTATTATCTCTGACTATCAGAAAGTGTAGTGCACTGGGAAGAATGATTCATTCTCTGAAACTTGTTCGCTAGGGCTGGCGTCCAAAAGTCTACGCAGACCATCTGCAAATTTTTAGAACAGGATAAACTGAGTAGTAATGTAAAGCTCATTATTCAGGATATCAATACTGTAGAATCCCGATAATTCGTATCATCACGGGACCGACGGTTTGGTACGAATTATCGGGAATACCCGGGAGGTGGATACCAAAAGGCTTAAATAAGAATGCCTGGACCCCCAATCTGTATATTAATTAATAACGGATATCGTCAAAGTCTTATATGGCCTGAGTTGCCCAAAAGATTGTGTGAATGTGTGTGTGTTAGAAAAAAAAATAATACAAACTCCCGAGGGGACTGAAATGTCTTGTTTTTATACCAGTTATCGGGATTTTTTTCTGGGGACCGGCATGTTTGTATGTATTAACGAGAAGTACGAATAATTGGGCTACGAATTATCGGGGCCCCACTGTATTATAATCTCCTGACGAAGAACAACTTGCTGATAAATTGTACAAAAACCAAAGCCATTCTTATGGGAAGCTCCGTTTATTTTTGTAGGTTGTCAGAGAAAGGGAAAGAGTCCTTTTATAGTTGATGGTGTTAGGTGCGTTGACAAATTGGAGGTCATTGTTGATTCTACCCTCTCTTGGAAAAATAATGTGGGACATATCTCGATTAGAGTAGGCCCTAAAATCTCTTACCAACCAAAGATAGAATTTTCTCCAGAATTCTTTGGATCAAGAAGTTCATACTTCCCAATTTTGACTATGGATGCCTTGTCAACAATGTCATTTCTAGGGAATTGAATTTAAAAATTAAAAGAGTCACCGCTTTATTTTAGATGTGCCTATTTTTGAAAAAATCACACTATTTTATGACTTAATGAATAATTCTAAACTCTACCCCTACTCTGAAAAGTTTCTTAATATAAATAAACCAGAGTTAAAAAGAAAATATTATTTATTAATGTAACAACTGTGAAAGCTTATATATATATACAATATTTTCTGTAAAAACAAATAAAAATACTAGGCTGATTCAGAAACGAAATTGTATATACTGGATATGCGCTTTTGAGCTTGACATTATTATTTCAATTTAAACACCAATATAATTAAATTGTTTTATTATGAAATATATTTTAAACAATATTATCTCATTTCAAAGATTATAAAATGCCACCTTAAGCAAATGAGCCTATTAATATTTTATAGATTGTGAGCATTCTATTTCGTGTTATTTTTGTACCAAATTTTATATTCCTCACTTGTGTCCTTTATATGAAAGAGCTCATATTTTATAGATATTTTTTTATAAAAAATTTGGATTTTTGAAAATAAAGACCACTGTAATATGTATATATATATCAGTTACAAAATTCCTTCTCAAAATATATATACATGTATTAATAGGAGTTTTTTCATTGCTCAAAACAATTCACTCAAATTTTTCAGATTATTTTTATAAATACACGAATAAGAGACCGAAATTTTTTCAGACTTATAATTATGTATATGTATATAAAATAAATTTTTCAAAAAACTACTTGAATAAAAACTAGACAATCTTTTTTAATTCCCAATCATATTTTTTTGCAGAAAATATTAAGTATCAATGAGTAATTAAATAATTAACTAATATTGCTTGCGATATTTATTATTTTACTTTATTGAAAATATTCTCAAAGATTTATTTGAAATAATTTTTTAAAAAAACTTTCTTGTTTTTTGATCCTTCGTTTCAAATATTTTAATCCTCAATGACAAAAAATAAATGAATTTTACTTTAATTTTAATTATAGACCAATGTTCAATGTATCAACACAAAAATGTGCTTTGCGTGAAGAGAATAAATATTTTGTTACTTGAGTGAGGTCACTACGCAGACAGGACGCATTTTAGTTTCTTTCCTGAGCGACCTGCATACAATTTTACCCTTTTCGTCATCTTACCCCAGTTTCCCCTATATAATATCTTTTTTTTTTATTTTAATTAAATGGCCTTCGGTAAACCATTTGGCCAATTGCAAAGTAAGTGTGTTTCAGATATAAGTACCCAAGAAAAATTTTTTTTTTTTAATCGGGGCTTAAATCTGACTTCTTATTCTCCGAGATCCGTAAGCATAGGTTAACAAATTGCAAATGTGATCAGTGACTCTGGTCTCGGTAGTATAATAACTAAAATACCATATTTATAATTTCTTATTTAATTAATGAAATAAATGAGAGTTATTCTCTACTAGTTCATCTAGATTGCGTCTGGTCAAGGGAGAAATTTGGGTGTATTTCCCCTGGTGTCTAAAATTGCTTTCTGTGTGAATTCAAATAACCGAATGACGTGCTGTGGTCCAGTTGTTAGGGCACACCGAGTCAAGGACGGATACAGGGGGGGGGGGGCTAAAGGGGGTAATTAACCCCTTCCCCGAGATTTGAGAAAAATATTTTTTTTTGGGGAAAAAGATTTTATTTTTAATATAAAATTTTATCAGGATCCGACATTGCACTGAGCACAAATTGGTGCATCCGTGGTACTACTGGCGGCACTCTAACTTTTGTCGGTTATTTGAATTAATAAATACAGTTAGTACTCGAGATACGAGTTTAATTCGTTCCGTAACCTTGCTGGTGTGTCAATTTGCTCCTATCTCAACAAAATTTTCCCCATTGAAATCAATTGAAATGCCATTAATCCGTTCCAACCCCAAAAATGCTACCCCTAATTGATTTTGTTACGTTTTTTTGAATAAGAAAAATGTATTTATAAATGACAGCATAATTTTTTTACACATTTAAAAAAATTTTTTCCAATTATGAAATTTTGTATTTATTTAGGATTCTCTATTGTGTATAAAATATCCAAAACATTAGATTAAAATTTTGAAAAATAACCATAGTTTATTTCAAGCAGTCAACATTTAAAATGCAAGTTTGGAACTAACGTGCTATGGGAAACTAAATAAATATATCTCGAAACAAATAATCTGGTGTGACCGTGCTGGTGCACAACTTTCTCTTACCGAAGGGTAAGAGAAAGTTGGGTGCTGTGCGCCAGTCACACCAGATTTTTTAATCATCTGTGGCAGCATTTCTAGCCGAAGAAATATCAATGGTTTCTTTAGTTATTAAAGTTATATGATTTGGTTTTTGATATCATACAATATATAAAATTTGGTCTAATCAATTAATTCATTCGGTCACAAATTTTTCGGACTCTCAGACATTATATTAAACTTGAAAAGATACCTTCTTTTAGAATTGATAATATAATGTTTGTGTTCTTAATTATTCTTATTATTATTTAACTATATAAATATTAACTATATATATTATATAATTAATATTAAAATAGTAATTATATATATATATATATATATATGTTTAAAGAGAAATAAATTTTTTTCTTTTAAATCTTTCAACGAATAATAATTATAAAAGTTCTTTCTTTTAATAAAAGGATTAATATAAAAATAAAGACATAGAAAGTTAATATAGGAGGGATAAGAGGGGAAAACGAATCTTTAAATACGATTAAATTAAAAAAATTTAACAGAAGCATTTTTGAGTTTGAAGTCGTCGTTCGTCAGGGGAAAATTTTCAATCAAAAATGGAAAATAAGCAACCACCAACAAATAAGGATGGGAATGGAGGAAATGACAGCGCTAAAAAAACTTCTTCTGGGACAGTTACTGTACTTTATGAGTGGGATAACCCCCCATACGATTTAGCAACAGCAACACCAGTATCATCGCTAACGGCAGCTGCAACCGCAGCTGCAGCTCCAGGATCAGAAGCATCAGCAGCTCCAGGATCAGAAGCATCAGCAGCCCCAAAATTGAAAAAAACTGTAAATTTTAAAACCTCACCCCCAGTATTATTTACATATACACCTGAGGAAAATCCAGAAGAAATTAAGGTGGAACCAGAAGAAACAAAGGAGGAACCAGAAGAAACAAAGGTGGAACCAGAAGAAACAAAGGAGGAACCAGAAGAAACAAAGGAGGAACCAGAAGAAACAAAGAAGGAACCAGAAGAAACAAAGGGGGAACCAGAAGAAACAAAGGAGGAACCAGAAAAAATAAAGGAAAAAAAAGACGACGACGACGGCAACGACGAAGGAGCCGCTGCGGCACCCATTAAAAAAGATAAACCACCCAAAAAAGATGAAGATGAGCGAAAGCCTCAAGTAATAGTTTTATATGAATGGAATAACCCCCCATTCGACTTAGCAACATCAATACCTGTATCAGCAGCTGCAGCCGTAGCTTCAGCCCCAGGAGCAGAAGCATCAGCAGCTCCTGAAGAAACAAAGGAACCAGAAGAAACAAAGAAGCAACCAGAAGAAACAAAAGGGGATCCAGAAGAAACAAAAGTGGATCCAGAAGAAACAAAAGGGGAACCAGAAGAAGCAAAGGAGCAACCAGAAGAAACAAAGGAGGATCCAGAAGAAACAAAGGAGGTTCCAGAAGAAACAAAGGAGGTTCCAGAAGAAATAAAGGGTGAAACAGAAGAAACAAAGAAGGAACCAGAAGAAATAAAGGGGGACCCAGAAGAAACAAAGGGTGAAACAGAAGAAACAAAGGAGGAACCAAAAGAAACAAAGAAGGAACCAGAAGAAACAAAGGGAAAAAAAAGACGACGACGACGGCAACGACAAAGGCGCCGCTGCGGCACCCATTAAAAAAAAAGAAAAACATGATAAACCACCCAAAAAAGATGATGATGATAATTACGACAGATTTCTTCAATTCTATCTCGAATTAGATTGATAAAAAGACTATGAGATTACAAAGAAAAAAACAGTTTTAACAATAATGATTTTAAAAAATTTTAAAAATAAAACGTATCCCTAAGTTCCTCTCCAAAATAATTAATAATAAAAGCATATAATTAATATTTATTAGATGTCTTGAAAAAAAAAAAAAAAATTGCTTCCTCCGGGAATAATTAAAAAATAATAACTAAAATGTAATCAAATAAAATTAAATTGTTCAGATTTTTATAAAAATCTCCTGACCAAAAATTTAGAAAGAATAAAAAAAATAAATAAATATATAAACAAAAATAAAAATAAAACCATCTGGGTCATCTTTTAAATTAGCTTTTTGAAGCAACATTAAATCTAAAAAAAAAAAAAAAAAATGTCACTAAAATTTCTATTGAATGAAAATCCCAATAAAAGAAAACGATTCGGCTTTAATTAAATAACGCAATCAATATAGGCAATCTCAATGAATAACCTAGATAGAGTTGTTATATAGGCCTATTATTATACACAAAATTATTTAAAAAATATAAAATATGTATTCAAATTTGGTAGAAAGAATGAGCAAATCTGCTAGTTTATATTTCAATTTATTGTCATACTAGGGCCGACGTTTCGGTCACATATGGGACCATCTTTAGGGCTAGGTTAATTTCTGAAAAATATTTATCTTCACCAAGTCAGAGGCGCAACCAGGATTTGCTCCTGGGGGGGGGGGGGGGGGGGGGGGGGGGGGGGGCTGATCTCAAATATTTTTCTGTGAAAAATTTTTTTTTTCGCAGTACCGAAGTTTTTTTGCCTTGCGGGGAAATTTTTTCCAGTCCATAAAAATATTTTACCTTTTTTTTTTTAGAGACGCTAAATTTTTGCCGCCCCGTGGAACAAAATTTTTCCCCATGTGCCGCCCGCGGAATATTTCCTCTTTTGCGGAACCGAAATGATTATACTTTTTCTTTTCTATTTGTAATATATATATTTTGATTTTTTTTTAATCCTCAGTAAAGTACCTTTAAGGACATTAATTTTATGGGATGGTGGGCTGTAGGACAAGAAATTGAGTATTCGTCCACTCGAATAGGGCTTAGAATACCAATTTATTTGTAAGGACGGGGTTTTGTTCGTCAACAGCATGTCCAAAAATGGGATTTTTCCTTCCACCTCCACTTCACAAGTGAATTTAATTGACTCATTATATAAATTGATCTGTTCAATGGCATTTCTTTTTTGATAACAAATATATTAATCTATTTAAATCTCGATGCATTGACCTTTCGTTTGATTTGAGCCACCTATTTGATATAATTAAGTAAATTATTTGTCATTGACGCCTTATTGCTTGCGAGGTCTGGTTATCATGCACAGATCTGCCTCTCAGACGTTTCGCTCCGAAATTTTAACTAGTATGTGGAAATAGAGTGAGGTATAATAACATTGTTAATTTTGATTTCTATATTTAAATATGTATAAACTCACTCTAATTATTTATTTTATTTTATTTGTACAGCCGCTGATGAAGAAGTGCTATTAAATGCCTTCGAAATATTCGGAGAAAACACTCTAAAAAGTTATTTTTCTCATTGCCAAGAGCCTAGCCTTAACCTCTTCCGATTAGAATTTAAGAAAATTGAGGAATTTTAAGAAAAATTTTGAGCCAGAGCTTATATACTGATAAGGCCATCATTTCTCTCCCTCATGTTATACTTTGTTTGGATTGAAATAAAAAATTTACTATTCTAGATAGAGAAAAAATAAAATAAGTATTTTCTTAATTAACTAATACTCTATCTAATTAGTTTTTTCTAAAATTTATAAATCTTTTAAATTTTTTTTTTATAATCAAACATAAATTTTAAAAGCAAATAAAAATAGTGAGGGTGCCATCTTGTGATCAATCACGCAACTATCTTCTACTTTCAGTCGACCATTGAGTGTGACGTAATAAAAGCATATATAATCAAGAGTTTCTTTATTGTAAATTAATTTATATATCTTAAATTGGAATATTTTTGGTGATGGAAAAAAAAAGATTTTTTTATTAGAAATAATTTATTAAATACTTCATTTTAAATTTAGCGGCGTAATTTAAATGCTCTTTTTAAAGGAGTTTAAGGAATTTAAATTGACAATATACAATCATTTAACCATCAATTAAATTGAAAACTAAAAGATGACTGGAAACTAAAAGGTGACTAGCGCACAGCACACAACTTTCTCTTACCCTTCGGTAAGAGAATGTTGTGCACCGTGCAGATCACACCAGATTTTTTGTGTCGATATATATTTAGTTTCCCATAGCACCTTAGTTCCAAACTTGACCACGCGATTCATAAATGGCGCTGAGCTACGAATGCTTCCACATCAGTAAAGTGTGCTTCAAAGGATTTCTACGAAAAATTTCATTGATATGTGATAGTTCACTTGAGTCGGAGCAAGTGCACAGTGCTTGATAACGGCTGCAGAATAAGCAGTTGAAACGTTGTACAGTATTTATATATTTTTAATAAATATTTTATACAAAAATGTGGTCTATAATTAAAAATTCTCCTAATAATAATATTTCAAACCACAAAAGCTTTAATAAACACATTCATTGATATACTTTTTAAAGAGCATATAAAAAAATAGTTGATTTATGAATTTTAAACAAAATCATTGGAGCCAATTTTGAAAAACTCGAAAAAAAACAATAAAAGTGGTTCATATAGTATATATAGCTATATAGTAAGTTTGTTTTATACTATTTGAAAGAAATAGTTATTTTTAATTTTCTTTATTTTTTTGAAAGGAGGTTGCCCCCTCAAAATCCACGATTCAAATTCGTTTCGGGGTCCCTGTTTGAAGCTCTAGATTTGCTCATCTCCTCTTATTCGACCTTTGACTGAAACGTAAGAGAAGCGAAAATAATAAAGAGAGAAAGTTTCATTACTGTAAATTTTTTTATAATTATTACTTTTTTATATTAATAACTAAAGACCGGATTTTTATGCAGCAAAAACCTCTAAATATGCCATATAATATACAATAAAAGTATTAAAATATGCAATATATATATATTTATATGACAAAAATATCAAGTAAATGGCTTCCAATTAAAGGTAAATCATTATTTCTATCAAGGGCGGATACAGGGGGGTAAAGGGGGTAATTACCCCCTGAGATTTGAAAAAATACTTTTTTTCAAAAAAAAAATGTATTTTTAATGTAAAATTTTAAAAATTAATACTTAAAAATTTGATTTATATTTATATTCTGGCAAACAAGTACAGAATGCGCCTTTAAATTACCGAAATTAAAAAAAAAATGTGTGCTGTGCGACCAGTCACTCCAGATTACCACCCCCCCCCCCGAGAAACACCTCTGGATCCGCCACTGGTCCCATATGTGACCGAAACATCGGCCGTGGTTTGACAATAAGGTGAAATATAAACTAGCATTCTTTCTACCAAATTTGAATATCAACATTCAACTATATACCATCTTCAAATAAAATATGTACATAAGTTTGATAATATTTAACAACTCTATTTGCATCTCGATTTGTTATTCATTCTTATAAGAACTGACGATGGGGTTATTTAATTAAATCCGAAACGCCATCTTTTTTTATTGGGATTTTTACTCGATCCTGTTTTGCTGATTTCCTCTCCTTTAATATATCTAATCTTTGAAGCGACTCCTCTCAGTGACATCCTTAATTTTATAATAATTATGAATTTAATAACATATAATTATAATATGTATTAATAATGGAATTATCAATCAAACATATGTATAAAAAAAAAACAAGAAAACCCTGGTATACAAAAATCTTTCCAACTTGAATTTTAAGTCAATTTTTATAATTGGAGGTTTACTTTTAAATTCGTATGATGGTGTTCACGATAATTAAAACAAAGTATTTTACTTTATTATACAGGAATTTTATTGCCAGACAGCTGTTATTTTCACATTCTGACAGTTTTGGTCTGAAAAGGACCATCATCAGGCCTGAAACATACAAAAACTTCACGCAACACAGGGCCAATTTTACATATGGTTACATATTCATTCTCTTCACAATACAATGAACAAACTTCACAATTATGATTTTTTTTTATAAATTTTAAGATCACAGATAATATTGTTCTCCATCATACGAATTTAAAAGAAGTAAATCTCCAATTATAAAAATTGATCATTTCTCTTTCATCTCCTTTTTTAATTGAATTTTAATTAGAAAATAATATAATTCATATTTTTGTCTGTTTTTATATAAATTAAGATCGTTTTTTATAGGAATTAAACTTTCGCTGAATGGATGATTTGTTTATATATTTATTTATGTATATATATGAAAATAGTTTTTGTCAAAAAAAGAAAAAAACATAAGATCCTTTGTGCAACTATATGAAATGATTGAAAATATGTTGTTAATGGATCTTCTGAAATTGAGGTGAGAAAAATTTGAGTTTTAAAAAAAATAAATTTTGTTTTATTAATAATGACATAATATTTTTGTATCTAAAAAATGATTTGGTTATTGTTTGATGAGATGGTGAATAATGTCCTAAAGATAATTGCTATTATTACAGGCCCTGATGATGTCTAATAGGTCGAAACTTATGTTCAAGTTGGCCAAAAAATTTTAATAAAAAAATAAGAGAAATTGTGTTTCCTTATTTATAACTTGAGACGTCTAACTCCTCTAACCTGGAATCTGTGTCACTATGCTGAAATTGAATCACCTGGTTTGAGATCCTTTATTTTAAATAATGGAATTATTTATAGGAGGTAAATTTTTATAGCTGAATGTTGATATTCAAATTAGGTAGAAAGAATGAGCAAAGCAGCTAGTTTATATTTAACTTAATTGTCAAACCAGAGCTGACGTTTCGGTCGTTTTCAGGGCTGAAAATATAGAGTTCATGGTATGAGTAAAAATAAAAAAAATTTGTGTGCATTAACATGGTTGTGCTATTTTCAAGTGTGTATGCCCAATATAACTTGGCGAGGATATATATTTTCAGACATTAACCTGGCCCTGAAGATGGTCCCATATGCGGCCGAAATGTCGACCCTGGTTTGACAATAAAGTGAAATATAAACTAGCTGCTTTGCTCAATCTTTCGACCTAATTTGAATAATAGATAAGGCTTTTTCTTCTTTCTTTCTCTACTAGACTAAAGCTCTTTCAAATTTCTTTCTTTTTTTTCGGTACGTCCCCTTCCACCCTTAAATTCGCATTTGAATAAGAGAAGGCAGAGACAGTCAAAAAGAAAAATTCTAAATACAGCATAACGAACATAATTCGTTTTAGAATCAAACTCCTAAAGCGAAATACTCGTTATGCGGAACAATTTTTCTCATATAATATCGGTAGCGAGTGGATGGATAAAATTAGATAAAAATAAAATCAATTTCTATCAGATTCTGTTTTATTTGATTGTCGACGTTTCGGACGCCAGTCCTATGGCCAGGACCTATGATCAATACATAAGTATTTATAATAAAATATCAGCATTTTTTTTTCTCTTCATTTTTTATCTATACTCAAACAAATACAGATGAACGTATTTTGAACAAAAATTGAAACCGTGCATGGAAAAATACAATTTCAACAGTTGAAATTTTTCCTGGCTGTCATTCGCTATCCATATTAAATTAAACAGCCATATTCTTCATCATCTTTGCGATTTTTTCATATAAATGTACATATAACACAAGTTTGAAAAATAGGCGATCATATGCGACATGCTATTGAAACCAGAAGGTATTTGTGGCTTAGAGTTTATTTCATCAAGTTTCTAATATGCAATTAATAATTAATTATGGAAAATTTGATAGTAAAAACCCTTTAATATAATAACATTAAATTTCTAATTTAATTTTATTTTTTTGTAAATTGTAATCACTAAATTTAAAAGTGCCCATATCATGGGCGTACCCAGGATCAAATCTAGGGGGGGGGCATGATCAGATCATGGTCGTCCAGGGGGGGCAGATCATGGTCGTCCAGATTGGGACATAGCTATTTTTAATATAGAGGGGAAAAGCCTTCGAATTAAAGGCCTAAAAACCCTCGAGTTCTAACAAAAATAATCATTCGCCGCCGCTATCCACCAATTTTGTTTCGTTTCACCACTTTATAAACGTTTAATTTTTTTTTTTTTTTTGCTTCTAGGGGGGCAGCTGCCCCCTGCCCCTCGCTGGGTACGCCCATGGCCCAAATATTAAATATACGATAAAAGGCAAATTATAAACTAATTGGACAGACTTTTATTTTGACGAGTCCGTGTTTTGTACTCGTTATGCGAAACGTCGCTCGTTAAGCGAGTCATTCTTTGACAATTTATTTTGCTCGTTATGAGAGGTGCTCGTTAAGCGAGGTTCTACTGTAGTTATTCAGTTCTCTGGAAACGTTTTTTTTTTTCAACTTTTATTAAGAACCATCTTCTGAAATTATTATTCTTAATAAAAGTACCGAAACGTTTAGGTAGGAATTTTTTTTTCCATCAATGCTCAAATATACTGTAAATAAACCAGTCAATATATATTTTAAGATAGCAAATTTTGGAGATGAATTTGTGTTTGATTGGGCAAAAATACAGCCCCCTGGAGTGGAACCAGCGTAGAGATCCTAGTTCGACTCCAGGGGGCACAATTTTTACCCATTCAAACACAAACTCATCTGGCAAATTTTGTTATCTTAAAACAAAAAATTTTTGTTTCATTTATTAATTAATCCCAAAAAATAATGGAACCCAATCGAATAATTCACTCGAGACATCAGAAATAGAAATAAAATATTTCTTTTTATTTTTAAACTTTTCAAGGAATAATTATTATAAATGTTTGTTTTTTTTATAAAAGGATTATACTGAAAATAAATTTATTAAAGTAGGGATAAGAAGCTTCTTTTAATAAAAAAGAACCTGACAGAAACCACCGAATCGTGATCAGGTGAAGAAAAAGCCAAAAATGGAGACGCGGAACCAATTAAAAAACAGACAAGAACACGAAGAAGAAATTATAAATAAACAAGTTTTTAAATCGGAAGAGAAAAATACAAAATCAATCGAACGCTCTGAAGAATTGGGAGACGAAATCGAAGGAAACGCACAAACATCAAAGGGGAAATATTTAAATAGACCAGCATCTGAAAGAAGAAACGATGGAGAAAAGAAAGAAATAAAAACAGACTCTGAAGAACTAAGATTAGATCCTGGAGTTTTCAGGCCCAACGATATTATCAAGCACCCGTTAGATATGTACATTGACCGATTACAAATGGAGTATTTTTTTAATTCTATGAATTAAATTTTATTTAATATACGATTAGAAAGATAAAAAAAAAAAAAAATTTAATATATGCTCATAAGGAAAGATAATATAAAAATAAATAAAATTAATATATTTACACTTTGGTTCTCCCCAAAAAGAAAAATTTAATATATTCTCACAGATAAAATTTTTGATTTTGAAGAATTTAAATGATATATTTTTTTAACAAACTTTATTTAGCAACGTTTTGGCAAGGATCTACCTTGCATTTTATTTATATACGAGTATTTAATATACAATACATTTTCAGATTTTAAACGTTTTATTGGCATATATAAAATATAAGGTGACCACTAGGGGTATGACTTTTTTACCAAAATGATTTCCTGTAGCACGAATGAATGAACTTTTGCCTATTAATGACCAAAATGACATTTATTCCATGAAAATAAAAAAAAAGGTCACGCATAAACCACTTTGAAATTTTAGGTTGACAAGTCGCAGTCTTGTATAAGCTGGTACTCAAGAGGTGTTCAAAAGGGCTAGTTGAGTTTTAATAGCTTAATTTGCTTAATTTGGTGTCATTTATAACCAGGGCCGCAGACAGAGGGGCGGGGGGGGGGCAGGGGAGGCCATATCTCCGGGGCCCGGGCCCTTTGCGTTCCAACCTTAAAATTCTAATAAAAAATAATTTTCTCGGAATTTTTTTCCCTGAAGGGGCCCGGGGCCTCTAAGCTCAAATCTTAAAGTTTTAATTTAAAAAAAATCATTTTTCTTAAATTTTTTTCCTGAGGGGGCCTGGGCTCTTTAAGCCCAAAGCAAGTTTGATAATATTTTACACGTCTCAGGGTAGCTAAAAACGCAAATTTCAGTGTTTAATTTTCAAAAAATTTTCCATATCCCCAGACCCTCCGGTAATCGTCTGTACGGATAAATTATGGTAACCCTATGTTTAGGAAATTTTGAAATAACTTTTTTATTTAAATAAATATTGTAAGTTATGTATAACTCTTTCAAAAATTGTGTCAAAAATTGTTGGCATTAAGGTCACAATAGCCTTTTACATACTAAAAGCTTTAAGGGTGTGGGGGGCAGGGCCGGATCTAGGGGGGGGGCAGTGGGTGCGTGTGCCCCGGGCGGCAGATATCAGGGGGCGGCAATTAAAGAAAGATTTACTAAAAAAAGGTAAAATGATATGAATTTTGTATAGAAAATTTTAAGGAGAGGGCGGCAAATTACATTTTGCCCCCCCTAAAAAATCTCCTAGTTCCGGCACTGGTGGGGGGGCCAGATTATTATGTAGCCCCGGGGCCCGTCAAGTCTGTCTGCGGCCCTGATAACATTCGGAACGTTCTGGACGATCGCAGTGAAGGGGGGGGGGGGCAAAGGCTCTCTTTATTTGCTGTTCCTGTATTTATTTTATTTATAAAAAACTGAAAAAGTACATTTGATACAACAAAATAACGAATATATAATTTAAAAAAAAATTCCGTTAGAAGTCATTTTCGAAGAAGATGAAGAAAAACCTACGAGAAAAAGAAAGAGGCCTGAAGAATTTTGTTCAATACAGAACAAAAAAATCAAAATTACTGATGAAAAGCTGGAAGTAAATAAAGGAAACAAATATAACTTTATCACCATTCCAATTAACTCATTTACAATTTCAGGATTCCAGAGGAGCCACAGACATTTGTCAATTATTAAAACTTTTAAAGCTCTGAGAAAAAATCTTAAAAATGCAGAAGAGTGTTTGGTGACGTGTGGAGGTGAATTTTTTCTGAACTCTTGTTAAGTTTGTGTTTGAAATGAGCGACACAAACTCTTTCACTACTTAGCAGTTTGGAAAATCTTCTTATATTTGGCCAGTTGTTATTCGCAGAAAAACAGAAAATCGCAGTTTCGAATTCACCGGCCTTGTATAAAAATTTAATCTCTGATATGTGCTGTACTCTAGGGAAGACCCTTGAAACTATAATTTTAATTTTAAAAGCTACTATTAGAGTGCAGCACAAATCAGCTCTATTTTTTGATTTGATCACTTTTTATACATAAAATTTCAAGTTGATACTATTTTAATTTAATTTAGAAACTATAAAAAATTTTTCTGCATTTCTTTTCTATTTTTCAAATATTCTGTAGCAATATTTTTTTTTTTTTAACCACCATTCTATTTTTGAAATATTTTTACGGTGGGAGCGACAAGCCAGTTTGTCACAGATCAAACATTTGTGTGGTATCAGCAGCGCCAAAATAGTTCCTTTATGTTTCATTCATTTTTTAACCTAATAAAACTTTCTTGAACTAGTTAAAACTAATGAATTTATATTTCAGAGATATTAATGATGATATTATAGAATTTTAATTTTAATAATTAAATATCATGAACATGGGCGTAGCCAGACTTCTTGTTAGGGGGGGGCCAACCCATCGTTAGGGCGAGAGGGGGGTTTGCAATTAATATATACATAGATTATTAATTATTTATTTAAATAAAAAAAAAAATTAAATTAATGTAGTGGATTGGAGTGTTAAAAAAAAATTCTCAATGGGAAAAATATATATTTGCTTGATTTTTTTTTTAATTTTTAGGACCAGCCAGGGGGGGCAACGGCCCCCCCCTGCCTCCCCCTGGCTACGCCCATGATCATGAAATTAGAGTGGGGTCTCGTCTCAACTCGCTCTCTGATTGGTCAGAACCTCTCGTTGGCCTGCGGATGTATACATAAGCAAATCAAAGCGTCAGTTGCTGGCCAATTCAGTCGCAGCGATTAAAATCATTCGCCATTTTAAACTCTTTTATATTTGTACCTACAGTGACATTCGACACATTTCCTTTGTCGCCGGATTAATCGACCGTTTTAGGGTAAGATTTCAACAACCAATTTTTTTTTTAATTCATTCAAATATGTCTTTTCTAATTGTTATTTAATAATATAATGGAAAGACAATTCATTTTAAATATATTTTATTTTCTGCATTTATTTTAAAATTTTTATCTGAAAACAAATTTTATTGTTTTAATTATTATATTTAATTTATTAGTTTCTCAGTGAACTGATTTGGAATTAATCATTGAAATAATTTGTTCAAAATTTAATTCTTCCTTTTCTATTTGTTATTTACTTTGTAGTCTTAGATTCTCATAAAAGAAACTGGGTCTGATTCTTGGTAATACTTTCTTATATTTGTCTAAAAATAGACCTATAGGCCTATACTCGTATTATTTCATCTCCAATTAATTAAAAGATTTAATCTTTTAATTTTTTTATTTTGCTCATTTATCCTGCGAATTTCAGACATGTAAGTTCATTAAAAAACCCATACACACATCTATATACAGGGCCAAATGCCTTTACACATATGCATATTAGGGATTTTTTTTAAACATCAACAAATGATTAAACAAATTTATTTATTTTAACAAAGATGTACATCATTATATCTATAGGAGTTTTTTTAAATCAATGATACAAATTATATTGTTATAATCATGCAATATCTACATTATTTCTTTCAAATTATCTCTGACATTCCTTTTCATTCATATCAGTCTTTCTAAAACCAAGTTTTTTCAAAATTGGCAGCTCTACCCTATATTTTTAAATAAGAACAGATCTTTTTTAGAAACATTTTATTGCTCGATTGATAAAAACAAGAAAATTAATATATAGGGTAGAGCTGCCAATTTTGAAAAAACTTGATTTTAGAAAGACTGATATGAATGAAAAGGAATGTCAGAAGTAATTTGAAAGAAATAATGCCAATAATGCATGATTATAACAATATAATTTGTATTATTGATTTCAAAAAAACTCCTATAGATATAATGATGTACACCTTTGTTAAAATAAATAAATTTGTTCAAGGTTCTGATGATGGCCACCTTGGGGCCGAAACGGATAATAATGGCCGTATCTGTAAACCTAAAAAATAAATACCTCTCAAAAATGAATTTCTAGCAAATTTATTAACCTTGACCTAATAACAAGTCAAAATAGACTGAGAAAAAAGCATCATTTTGTGAAAGAAATTAATGTTCACCAGTCCGACATCCTCAAATTAAAATCAACAAATGAGCCTAATATTTTTTTATTTCATATAAATTACTTTAAATGAACATTTTATAGGAGTACTTTTCTTCTATCAGGCTAGTTAATATAAAAATATTGTCATTTGTAGACCGATCCCGCCTAAATCCTGCCTGACTTTCCGTGAGTTTTTCATTCTTTTCCAACCATGTTCTTAATCTCTTCGCTAAGATCCCCATAAGTAGTTTGTACCAATTATTCATAAGACAGATCCCTCTATAATTATCTGGTTTTGTGTAACTTCCTCCTTTGTGTATTGGTACTAGTAACACTTTCCTCCATTCTTCTGGTATGTAACCTGTTTGCCAGCATTTATTTGTCTCAATTAGCATTCATTTCTTTGCCACTTCGGGTAACCCTTTTATGAACTCATTTATTATTTGATCTTCTCCTGGGGACTTGCTATGCTTCAAACTTCTTATCTCTCCTAGCCATTCTGATTCTTCTATATCTCTATCTAGCATTTCATCCATTATTTCTGGTGTCGTTTTTGTGATGTCTGATAGTGCGGTTGTTTTCTCGCTTGTGCCGCCAAGTGCTTTTATGAAAAAGCTTCTCCATTGATCTAGTCCAATTTCTTCTTTATTATTTTGTCCTTTCCTTCTGTATCTTCTTATATGTTCCCAAAATTCTTTTGAATCCCTACACTGTAAAAAAAATTTCGATGATTTTACAATTTTTTTGTTGTAAGCAAATTTCCAAGACCAATAGATACTAAATTTACTATACAGTTGAATTATATTTTTACAAAACTCTTTGCAAAAATCGTTTACAAATGTGTGGTAATTTTACTAATATTTAGCAATTTTCGAGTCCAAATGTCTGGTAATTTTACCAATATTTAGCAATTTTCGAGTCCAAATGTGTGGTAATTTTACAAATATTTAGCAATTTTACAATCCAAATGTTTGTAATTTTACTAATATTTAGAAAAAAGAAAAAAAATTTACGACTGGACCCATAGGTTATTGACCTTTAGGGGACGTCTCTACCTGAATGGAGTGAAATAAATATTTTTATTTAATGAAAAATTCCTCCAGGATTTGAACACTGGCTTTTTTTGTAGAAGTCTGCTGCCTAGTCCATTTGACCATCGAATCACCTGTTAACTAATGATCTATCTCTGCTATTTGGCATTCAAGTATGACCTCATTGTCAACTATTTTTACTAAATAATAAAATAAAAAATAAACTTAAAGTTATCATAATATTATTATTTTTTGTATTATTATAACTTAAATAAATCCTTATAGTGCCAAAAATGTCTTTATTAAGAAAGCTAAAAAGCAGTCGAAACAAAGTCGGCCATGTTGGCCGTCGAAGACAGCCTTAAAAGGAAAATTACTATACCCTTGTATTGTAAAATTAGAAACCTTTTTGCAAAATTACAAACTCTTTTCTAAAATTACAAACCATGTTCTAAAATTACAATGCCGTTGTATTGTAAAATTAGAAATCGTATGGTAAAATTACAATATTTACTCTAATTTTTCAAGAGAATTGTAATTTTAAAATGTTTTTTGGTTGTAAAAATTTTTTGAATGCATAGATTTGTAAATTTAGTATACAAATGTATGGTAGTTATCATTTACAAGGAAAATTTGTAAATTTACTATACTAAAACATACTAAAATTAAAATTTTTTTTTACAGTGTAGAATTTTCTATTTTCTTCCATAGTCTTTCTTGTTCGTTCCGTTTTTCTTCCCTTTTCATTTTCCTTAATTCTTTTCTCATTGAAGTGTATTTCATTCTATCGTCGAATTTTTTTTCTTTTCTTTACAGAACGTATCAAAGGTAATAATTGCATGGTGCAAGAATTTTGAAGGGTTTAGATTAGATTAGCTTTTTTTAGGATGTTGTTTTTTTTTCAGCTGACCCCAAATAGAATTAGCTCTTTTTTAATATCAATCAATAATTAATTTTTTTTAATAATGAATAAATTAAAAATAAAATAATTTTCACTTCTAATTAATTTGCATTTAAACATTTTCATTTTTAATTTCTTAATTTTCATTTTAAAATTTTCATTTCTAATTTTTAAATTAAATTTGGATTTCATTCAAAAAGTTTTCAAAAATTGATATAAATTTCGAATTTTTTCGATAGATGCTCTTTAAAATGTATATTCTTATTTTTGAATAATAGAATTATTCCAAAAATAAATTTATTAGAGTAAGGATCTAAGGCAAAAATTAATTTACTGTTTTTTAAAAATTCAACAGAAACAAAATGGAGTGGAGAATCAGTAGTACATTGGAAAACAAACAAGTGATACAACAAAATAATGAAAATATTAAAAAAAAACATATTCGGTTAGAAGTTATTTTTGAAGAAGAGGAAGAAAAACCTACGAGAAAAAGAAAGAGCCCTGAGGAATTGTGTTCAATACAGAACAAAAAAATCAAAATTACTGATGAAAAGCTGGAAGTAAATAAAGGAAACAAATATAACTTTATCACCATTCCAATTAACTCATTTACAATTTCAGGATTCCAGAGGAGACACAGACATTTGTCAATTAATAAAGCATTTAAAGCTCTGAGAAAAAGAAGAGGAGAAGAAGAGTGTTTGGTGACGTGTGGAGGTGGTAGTGAAGATATTTATAATATTTATCTCCACCTAAATCTTTTAAAATCTAATAATATCAATAATTTTATTTTTATGAAGAAAATTTCAAAAATCTGGTGTGACTGGCGCACAGCACACAACTTTCTCTTACCCAAAGAAATAACGCAACTCGTTTGTTTATTTGTTTTGATTTTGCTCTGTTGCTATGCACAATTTTCGAATTTAAATGATTTTTTAACAAATTTATGACAAATTAGGATACAAACATTATATATCATTTTACTCGGGAGAAAGTCTAGTTTCTCAATATATAAAAAAATTATAGGTTATGTAAGAAAAAAATATTGGCCCCTCCTCTAGAGCGCCCCCTAATGGTCCGATGTTTACCAAAAGCTTTTCAGTTCTTGACCTTTACCTCTAGTTTATGTGTGCAAAATTTCAAAACAATTGGGTGAATAGTTTGATGGGCAAAGTTAAAAATCGTTGGAGCGAATTTTGAGAAAATCGAAAAAAACAACTGAAAAAGTACATCAGTAAAGTACCTACTAGTACTTTTTGGCCGAACATGAATAAAGCAAATAGCATCCATTTCTCTATCTTTCCTATGATGTACAAGAGTAAAGTACCTACTAGTACTTTTTGGCCAATTTTGTTTAAACGCTTATTTGCACGAGTTCGAGGAATGCCTAACTTAAATATAAAAAACCTCGTAGCTCATTTCCTTCATCGTTTTTTTTTTTTGAAAAAACACACTGACACTCACACAGTCTTTTCGGCAGCTTAGGCCATATAAGACTTTGACGATAACTGTTATTACCTTCATGGTTAAAAATGTCCACAGACACACCGCACCCACTTTTTTGGACTCGGGGACCTCAAAACATCTATATATTGCAATACATCAAAATCACGACATTGAATTTTTGACATGATTGCATTACTTTTTCTCTCTATATATTTCATATATAGGGTAAGAGGAAGTAAAAAGCCTTAAAACTTCATTTTGTTTTAGCAACCGTATTTAGCAAAAAAAAAAAAAAAAAAAAAAAAATTAAAAGGATTGAAATTTTATCGTAGGTAAACAAAATTCTATTTTTACTTTCTCTTACCTTATATATGAAATATATAAAGAGAAAGAATTGTTTTTTAATGAATCTTTCTTTTTTTTTATGACCTCTAATAAAATTAACTATAAAATAAAAGAAATGAATTTATTTATATTATTATTTTCTTATTTTTACAAAACAAATATATAATGAAGAAAAGCGATCGTCTGGATCCCTCAACCAATCTTTAATTCACGTCTCGTCGGTCCGCGGGGTGCGGTAAAAACTGACTTTCTCCATTATATTAATATTCCTGAACAACTTTAATTAGATTCCAATTAGAAAAAAATTTACTTATATGAACAAGCCAGAAAAAGAATAGAAACTGAAGTGTACAAAATTATGAATAAATGAAACTTGTTTCTATGTATTTATATGATAAACAACATAAAAAAACTGCATCGATAGGGTGGGGGAGAGTTTTTTTAGTTGTATTAGCAAAGTGTTAGTAATTTTTGGCCGATTTTGTTCAAAAGTTTCGTGCCACGTCTCAGCAAGGGCAGATACAAGGGGGGTGGGCAAAGGGGATAATTACCCCCCCCCCCGAGATTCGAAAAAAATACCTTTTTTTCGCAAAAAAATTTATTTTTAATGTAAAATTTTTAAAATTAATACTTAAAAATTTGATGTGTATTTATATTCTGGCAAACAAGTACAGAATGCGCTTTTAAATTACCGAAATTAAAAAAAAATAGTGTGCTGTGCGACGATCACACCAGATTACCCCCCCCCCCCCCCGAGAAACACCTCTGGATCCGCCCTTGCGTCTCAGGGGGGTACCTAACTTAATTTTTAACTCAACCTAAGCTGTTTTCGTTCTTGAGACGTTTTGTTCACAGACACACCACTCACAGACAGACCATATTGCGAAAACAACTTTTTTTAGATTCAGGGGACCTCAAAATGTACCTCAAAGTGTATATCCATCAAAATCTCGACTTCGAATTTTTGACATGAATACAATACTTTCTCTCTATATATATTACACATATACGTAGTTAACTGAAAGTAATATGCCGTATTGTCGGAAACTAAATATAAATAAAAAATATATCGACACAAAAAGTTCTGGTGTGAAAAACACAGAACATAACTTTCAATTACTAAAGCTAAAGAAAGTTGAGTTCTATGCGTCTAGTCACAACAGATTTTTTCATCTTTACTTCTCTAATCCAGGAGCATTTTGCTTTTTTTTTAGAAACTCAATAAGCTTCTTCAATTAACTTCTCTCCTCTTTGCCGCCATGGACCCTATGGAAGCTCTCCGTAGGTATAAGATCATAATTAACAAATAAGAAATTAATTTATGTATGTATGTATATTATATACGGGTTCTTGAAGAAAATTAATTTAAAATTTCATTTTTTTCTATCCTATTTGCAACTTTTAAGGTGTTCTGGCGAGCACCCTCTTCGTTGCAGCAAAGATGCTAGTGGGTAATTTTACAATGATTGCTCCAGAGTCATGGCGAGGGATGGGGGTGGGAGGGATTAGAATTAATACGTCATCACCCCCTCCACTACTTGGTGCTTAGACTCGATTGATAGCTAAAATTGATATTCACCTATTGTCATGATTGGACAACTTGGCCTAGCTCCCTCTCCTGGAGCCCTATTTCCCCAATAAGAAGCCACGCCACGTCACCTCGGTCAGTTGCCGGAGGGGCTTATTAGTGTTAACATTAAATCTGTGTTGTTTTTATTAATAGTGTGCATCAACATGGCGTCCACCTGTCGGCACGATGCCGTTGCCTACGCGCCTCTCCGTAGTTTTCAAGGTATTTGTGCATTTCAATTTTAAATTCTTGGTTAAATTTAAATAAAATAAGTTAAATAAGCAAACAGAAATATATTTTTTAATAAATATTTTACATTTATATGTAAAAATATTATCTAATTTTAGAATGATCAGCCAAGCTAACAATTTCATTTTTTCCACAAAGAATATAAAAAAATAATACAAGGATTTTTTTTTTATTAACTTAATTAATTCATTTACCGGTACTCAAATGAATATTTCTGTTCATCTTAATTTTAAAACATCCTTTTTCGTGAATTCTTCTCTTGTTAGTGTACAATTCTCTCTCTTAATTCTCTTCCCGCCTCTCTTCTATACTCTTTGAATTTATTCACTCTCTTCCAAACTAATTTTACTATTTAGTCGTTGGATTTTTTAAAATAAATATCTCTTCTTGATCAAATTATTTTTGTAATTACTGCCTTTTCTTTCTATATTATACTTTTATATAGTTTAAATAGACAAAACTTGTTCAGACCTGTTGAGCCATTCTATTCAATGCATAGGTACAACATATATATATATTTATACATTCCCAAATATTTTAATTAAATATTTATAAAAATAGTAATATATTAAGAAGAGATTCATTTTCACTGAATTTTGTTTTATATATTCAATTATTTTGATACATTCATTATAACAGGGATTGTTAAATTTTTGTTCGGATATTTGTTATATTTTAGTCAAAAAATTTGTCCTCCCACATAGAAATGTTTTTTTTTTTTTATTCTGGTATTTTAATAGTAAAACAAAAATAATGAGAAATTCATAAATTTCCTTTGTCGACGTTTTTCGGGGACTAATTATCATCCTTTTTCAGTATTAATAAATCTATCCATCCGTGGTTTGAGAGGATATAATCTCTCTTTATTATCAAATGCAGATGCAGTTGTAATTATGTATTTTTTTCTCTAAAAGCTACTGCCTTAGAGAATTTTAATTTAAATAAATTCTAAATTCTATAAATTTAAAATAAAACATAAATTCTCATTTTATTTCGCACTTTTTATTTCCAAATATACAAAATTTCTTTGGGATATTTCGGCCGCATCACACAGCCATTCTCAGCCCAGACTAGAAATACATTAAAATGAGCAAGGTTAAATAATACATACATAATATAACTATAGGTCACTACAAGGAAACAACAATGTACTCACAATTTAAAGTAGGATAACGTCACATAATAAAATAAACCTGCTCGGCTCACCAGATATAAAACTTTTCAAAATATACATTTGCCAGCTCCTCAACAACACTCGTTTTCTAAATGCCAGTCAGCCGGGCAAGGCCTTCCAATATTAAAAAGGAGATAATCTCTTTTTTTATTTATAGATGAAATTTGTCTATATAAAATTAATTAATATTTTTTAAAAAGAAAAAGAAATATGAAGGCAAAAGTTTTATATCTGATGAGCCGAGCAATCACCGGTCCAGCATCGTCATATATTTAAATTGTGAGTACATTGTTGTTTCCTTGTATTGACCTATATTTATATTATGTACTGTATTATAATTTAACCTTGCTCCTTTTAAGGTATTTTTAGTCTGGGCTGAGGATGGATATCGCAAAGAAATTTTGTTTTGTCGCCAAAAAATTTTTTGAAGTTTTAATAATATATTTCTAAATTCTATATCCAGAAAATCATTTCGGGGTGGGAGTATTTGAATGACCCAAGAGGTAGTCCTCCCTCCCAAATGAATAAATTTTAAAGAATACAAAATATTTTTTATAATTTCTAACAGTATTTTAAATTTTAACACCGTGTTTCTCTATATATTTCGCTTTATTTATAATTTTTCGAGATTTCGAGGAGCTAATCCCCCATTTTTTTCCAATTTTAAAGTTAATCTACCCATCCCTATTTATTTCAAATGATTTGTAGTCAAACCAAATGAAAAAATTTTTCTCGCTTGGAACGGGAAGCGAACCCAGGACTCCGATGCGAAATTTCTATAACTTTTTGTGTTATTAATTCCTAAAGTTACGATTTCTTCCTTCGGCTAGTAAATTTTATAAATTGCTTAATTTTTTCCAAAATTTACATTATTTAGTAATTTACATTACATTTACCTCTTATGCATTGAACAATTAATTTATTTTTTTAGACGATAATAATTCATAATATATTTAAATCAATTATTAGTGAAATTATTTAAATTTTTATCAGTTTAAATCCAAGAACCAATCTTGAAGAGGTGGTTCGATTTTATTATGCATAAAATTTCATATAAATTAGATTTTATAATTAGGACCAGCAATTTAAGAATTGTCTTTTTGGCTTTTAAACAAATCTCTAAAAATTTATATATAAATGCTATGATTTTTAATTTTCTTGTTCTTACCAATTTCAACAAGTTTTGTTATCTGCTTGCAAGTGTTATTCAAATTCCCTTATATTTAAATTTTGCCTTTTGATTTTTATCACCTGGGAATATAATATTTATTATTTTTAAACACAAATATTTTTTTAATTTCATATTCTATAATATTTATATTTATAAAAGAGAAATTTTTGACATTCTTTTGTTATCTTAAGTTAAGACAAAGAGAGAATAAGAAAAAAATGTTATTTTTTGCAGATTAGTGTTTCTTCAAAGTGCTAGTGGAATCCAGAGCTGAGCTGCAGGCCTGCTGCAAGGAGCTTCGAGTCATCTTCAAGTTCATCGAGCATCGAGGAGCTTCGAGTTTTCTTCAACCCCCGTGAAGGTGAATATTTTATAATCTAGTATTACGCATACACACTCATTATAAATCCAAAAATATACAAATTATTTAGCCTATTGTATTTCTAATTTATTTTTTTCTTTTTGTTACAGATCTTCGAGAGAGACAAAGGGGGACAAAGGTACACTTCTGCATGGTGCAAGCATATTTAAGGGGGCTGATTAGATTAGTTTATTAGGATGTTTTTTTCTTTCAGCTGACCCTAAATAAGATTAGATTTTTTATTAAAATCACTTTAATTAAATATTTTATAAAAATAAACTTTTCAATTTAATACATTAAATTTGCATTTGAAACTTGAACTTTAATTTCATAATTAAATTAAATTTTGCTTTTCATTAAAAAATTTTAATTTTAATTTATTTAATTAATTAATTTAAATTTTAATTTAATATAAATTTGTTTTTTTTTAAATTTAATATAATTTTTTTCTAAATATTTAATATATTTCAATAATTTTTTTCAAAATTTAAATAAAAATTAGATTAGACTTCCTCCCCACCTGCATCGGGAGAGAGGGGGCCTCTCTCTCCTTCAACGCGGGACATCATCAACTTGGTACCTAGAACTTAAGGTGTGATTTATATAAGAATACATACAAATTTAAATGTATTCACTTTTCGATTTAAAATGTGAAAATTCATTTACACACCTTAACTGTAGTTTAATTATTTAAACTAGAGGGCGGGAGGGATGCACCATGCCAACGATAGGGATTTTATTTTTGAACCTGTAGCTACTGCTCATGAAGCCAATAGTGGAGAAATCAACGAGAATATTCTTCAATTTAGGCTTCTGTTGGATATTCGTCGTTGTTATTAGCTTCAGGTGCCTTCTCTAGTCTTTAGCTAGTTCGTTTTGTTAGGAGCCCTTGGTTGTATTTGTATTTAGGATCCAACAGAGAGGTAAAATGAAATATATTCTCGTTGATTTGCCCATGAACGATTCATAAGGAGATGCGGTCAGATCTGACTGAGAGATTGAGGCCCAGGTTCTCAAGTGTCTTGTGTTTGCGAAAGACGTCTTATAAAGACGCAAAGGGAGTCTGGATGTTTTTGTATCTTTGAGGTTGGGTTTGAGGTGGCTCTATGGGTAAACGAGGCTCAGGGAGGGATGTCGTTTTTCCAGGGCTAGCCTGGATGTAAATAACGCATACCCTTAAGGCCAGGGACAGGCCCGAGGGCCCCGCCGATCTGATGGTGGGGACCGGGTATATACAATTACAATTCGTTCGTATCTTTAGTTAGGCTAGGTAGGATCTCTTTCAGCCCCCTGGTCTCTCGTTTACTCGTAATCCAAAAAATCACGTTCATTCTCACTGATATGATTTCTACAGACCCCCGAAATCTCAATTCTTTTTTTGAAATTTCGCATACTCCTTTTGATGCGAATAATAAAAAGAATTGTTCGCGAATTTCGGCCTAAATTCTTTTTGAATCTCTTTCTAAATTTTGTTTTTGTTTTATTTTATAGAAAAAGAAGTCTTTAAGATAAAGTATTACGCGAAATTTTTTATTAGTAAGTAAATTTCATCAACAATAATTATTAAAATAAAATGAACAAAACTAATTTTATATTTTTCAGATGACGTGTATTACCTTGACGTTCTTGTTTTCTTGGTTAAACTTATTTAATAATACAAATGAAGGCGTATCATTATCATCTATTGGTATCTACTCATCGAATTTTGTTGTTTTGGAGCTTTTAATATACACAGTAAGTAAATACAAATTAAAGGAATCTTTTTGAAAGTTGCCCTTTGAGAGTTAGCTACGCCACTGTTTATTTGAATTTGTGGTGGATGATCAAATTTGACGATTTTTTTTTCTTTTAATGCCAATAATAAAAATAATTATTCGTTTAGCACATTTGTATTGCTTGAATTCTGTTTTTGTATCTGGTGTGACAGCACAGTACACAACTTTCGATTATCGAAAGTAAGAGAAAGTTGTGTGCTGTGCGACCTGTCACACCAGATTTTTTTGTTTCAGTGCAAAGTGTTCTATGGTCATTGCCACCCCTGGGTAGAGCTCAGCATCTTTATGAAGACTGGCATTTTTCCATCTCTATCCCAGTTCCTTATTAATCCAGCATCTGACCGACATCTACGAGCTGCTTCATCAGTAGAGAGCGGAAAAAAAGTCTCTTATTTTCGGAAAAATTTTCCTTTGAAGTCTATTATTTTTTAGCCAAATAGTCGGTAAAACGTCTCTGTTTTTGACAAAAAAGTCGCTGTCAATTTTAACAATTAACAATATGAGAATTTAATTTCATCAGTAAAAAGTAAAAATCTGGTGTGACTGGTCGCACAGGACACAACTGTCTCCTACCTTCAGTAATTGTATGTGTTATCAGAGTTTTTGTGTCAACATATATTTAGTTTAGTTTCCGTCAATATATTTTAGAGTTGTAGATAAATGTCACTAATGATAGTCTTAAAAGCCACGGATCCCATGCAGTCCGATGAATATTTATTTAGATCATTTGGATACCAAATGGTATAAATAAATGTTCCTGCCCCCTAATATACCGTATAAATAATTTTGTATCGTTAAAGTCTATATGGCCTAAGATGCCGAAAAGACAAAAAAAATATTTAAAATTTATAAACGGACCTGTGGCTCAGGGCTAGATTGAAATAAATAGGGGCAGAGTCTAAGTGGCCTCCCCCGTTTATATCTTTTTGCCAATTGATTTTTTTTTCTGCCTATACTCAGAAGTATAAAATTACTAAATATTGCTGTTGAAAAAATTTACATCAACAATTCCTAAAAATAAAATCCATCATCCACTTTAAATATAAATTTTTATTTATTTCAATTTTTTTTCAGCTGCAGTCAGGTATTCTAGATCTTCTTACAAGTTCGATGATTCATCGACGAATGGAAACTGCGAATTATCTAACAGATCGGTGTACTTATATACCAGGTATATTATTATTATTATCATGGGAGTTTTTAATTATAGATCACATTTTGTATTAATTACACTGGTGAACAAAAAATGACATTTTTTTTGTTGCTAGAGTACTTGAAGCTATTTCTGGGTATTTGGTTAGCGCTGATTCCAAAAATGGCATCAGTTTTGCCCCATCACGTCTAGTTTTAGAGCTATAGAGAAAATTAAATTTTAATAGAAAATGTGCTCTAAAGCGGTTCTAATTTTGAATTATCTAGATTTTTTTAAGGCATTACCCCTTAAAAATATGTAGATAGATGAATTACATAGAAATAAAAAGTTTCAGTCCGATCGAGAGTGATTTAGAGGAGCAAGATAGGGCTAAAAGTTTAGAAAAATTAAAAATTTACATATTTTAACGATATTCTATAGTCCTTTAGCTTTCCAAAAATAGTTGCTTTCCAGCATTTGTGATCGTCAGTCGCACTATTTGTTTGTGTCCCGTGCTCTCAGTCGTTGTGTTGTTTTTTTTTCTTTTTTTTGATTTTTGTTTTTGTGTGTGCTGATCCATGTAACCCTAATTGGGTGATGGGGGACGAGGGAGGCTCCTGGGAAGCCACCCTCCATATCGCTATCACAAGTGACTCAGCCTCAAGAGAGAATTCCTAGTACATCGTATGGAAATCTAACGGGGACCTCCAGCGCTCAGATAAATATGTATTCTTCTACTAAAAATCATTTATTCATGAAAATCTGTTAATAATTAACGAAATTCACCTATCTTTTAGGCTCTTTACTCCTACAGTAGAGATCTCAGGAATAAACTATATTTTTGGATTTTGAATGCGCCCGGTATACAAGTCTGATATTGCTGCCATCCACAAGTCAAATAGGCAACTACTAATCTGTCAAAACTCTTTTGAACTGTCTGCCCCTTTGCTTGTATCTTCTTTCTGTTAATTAGTCATCTCACCTGTTCTTCCAAATTTCGAAATTTCATAAATATGACAGTAGATATAAATTATTTTTCTTAAATGTTTTCATTTATTTAATTATGTTTATATAGATCAATATTTAATCAATTGTGATATAAAAATGAGTGAGTCATTAAATACATCTACCTCTTGGAAGGAATTTTGCGGACCTGGCGGAATGTCAATTTGGAATAATGAATATAAGGATTTAAGCCTATGTTTTCAACAAATTGCATTTAAAATACCTGCACTTGTTTTCATCGCAATTTTATCATCTTATTATAATGGAAAGCACCATACAATGAAGAAAATAAATATCCCAATTGTTTGGCCTCTGACAATTCGTGCTTCTGTCACTCTCTTATCTGCTTTTATTCCTATTATTCATATTTGTGTTGTTACTTCTCTCACCACGGGATTTTTGCGAGTTGTTGATTATATGCAAGCTGCTATTGAAGCTATCGCTTGGCTCATACATTTCTCTTATATCCACAATTTCCAATATAATTTGAATATACCTTTCAAAGGCCCTGTCAAATTGGGCGTTGTCTGGACTTGGCATTTTGTTTCTACTCTTCTCATGCTTCGTTCACTTATTATCCAAACACAGAGAGATTTATATCCTCAAATTACATTTTTTATTCAACTCTCTAGGGATTTTGCCATCTTATCTTTACTTCTACAAATCATTTATTTATTTTCATTATTTATAAACGATAAAAGAACTATCATTCATTGTGAATTAAGAAATACAGCCCACGAATCATTCGAAAATGAACCTCTATTAGGTATGACTTTTATTTTTATTATTAATTTTAAAAAAATTTCCAAGAGATGATATGCCATCAAACAAAAAATCATTAAAATAATTGGAAAATAATAAATGGGGGATTATAATTTTATTAATTTCAAAACATCAATGGCTTTATCATATCAAATAATAATACTTTAAGTACTCTAGTACTCTCCGATCAACATCCTATTAGTTAAAATAGAGAATTTGGAAATAAAAATGTGTTCAAATGAAAAACGGATGGTTAAAACAGAAAATTGTATCCCCCCATCTCTATATCATCTCTCTCATATATATTCTGGAATACTGGATGTTTGTGAAGACAAAATTTCTCGAATCCAGTCGCGTTGGTTGTTGAGATTTACTAAACATTCCGGCTCTTCTTTGAAGTAATGGTGGAGGTGGTTGTTTTTGCGATCACTATTGAAAAGTGCCCCAAAAGAAGAGGCAAAACGTCGAGTAAATTCGACAACCAAAATGACTTAAACCGAGAAATTTTATCTTCACATATCCATTGGCGGAATGCTTTCAGAATATATATATATATATATATATATATATATACTATTTTAAATTTATTTGCCTCCATCTTCAAATTAAAGTTTTCCCTTTCGTTTTATTAATAAATTATAAATTTTTATTTTCAGGTACTCAATTAGCGTCATATAATCGCTTCCATGAAGAAACTGACCCTTATAATTTGGGAATGGCAATGGAAAATAATAATATTTTCTCAAGACTGATATTCTATTGGGTTAATCCTTTAATAGAAAAAGGCTGCAAATTAAAAATCCATTCTTTCGATGATCTTTTTGATATGCCTCTTTTTCTAAATACACGATCTCTGTCTACTAAACTGGATTCTACAATCGCCATACCATATATAGGTAAATATTTATTTTATCATAATAAATTAAATTTATTAAGCACTTTATGCAGCGGTTTTCGCCTTAACAAATAACACATTACTGGTTAGCTTAAAAAAGAAAGAAAAATATTAAGACCAAAATATAAAAATAATAAACTGAATTTCGAATCAAACTCTTTATCAGAAAATTGAACCACTTTCAGATACTATTAAAAAAAAGAAAAAGCTTTTATGGCCACATATTGAGAATAAATGAAAGTAGATTTACAGAACATATATTTAATGGCTTGAAATATATGTAAGAATGATATTTTTGGCTGCCTGCATTTTCATATTCTTCTTACAAATATTTAACGTTTCCAATAACACGAAAAACAAGTTCAACTTGATTTAAATGAATTAGGTATTACAGAGAATTTAATTAAAAATAATGTACAATTAAGAAAGTTGTTAAATGTTGAGAGTATCAAGAAAAACCTAAAGCTAGAAAAGGAACGATACTCTCAGAAGAGAGGAGAAAGACAACAACCGAAGGAATGAAAGAATATTGGAGGAAGCACAAATAAGCATCTATACATCCACTAAAAAAATAACAGATTTAACGTACCCCAAAGTGGGTGATTCGAGAAAAAAGAAGAAATTTAATTTATAAGAAATATTTCATTTCTTTCACCCTATTTTTAATACAGGGTGAGGCATAAATATTTAGACCATTTAAGTAATTCATTTTATTGTTTACATAATAAAAGATGATTGGGAAGTCCATCAAAAAGCTTTTTCTGTGAGTGCTATTGTTTAAAAATAACATCACTGAGATGGGCTCCATTCTTCTGAATGCAAATCTCTACACGTCGCTTGAAAGAATCAAAAGTATTCGTCTAATGGAATCTGTTGAATAGGAGTTGTTATTAATTCCTTTAAATCTTCTATGCTGCGAGGTTTTGTCTCGTATACTTATGTTTTAATAAGAAAAAGTCGCATGCTGACAAGTCAAGGCGCACCATCTTGTTGAAACCACAAGTCAGCGTTTCGTTGTCGAAGCATCGGTATATCGGACTTTTTCTTATGGGGACATTTAAAACATAAAGTGTACTAGACAAAACCTCGCAGCATAGAATATTTAAAGGAATCAATCACAACTGCTATTCAACAGATTCCATTAAACGAATACTTTTGATTCTTTCAAGCCACGTGCAGAGATTTGCATTCAGAAGATGGAGCCCATCTTAGTGATGTTATTTTTAAACAATACTCATAAAAAGCTTTTTGACGGACTTCCCAATCATTTATTATGTAAACAATAAAATGAATTACTTTTTTGACCTTATTAAATCGTTTAAATATTTATGCCTCACCCTATATTTGTTACAAGAGAAATTTCGAACCGAATCAACCCTACCACTGATCCCAGACTGTTAATGAAAAAATTCAAAAATAACACTAGGAATTATTTTATTTATTAAGGGATTATTAAAGGTGGAAATATCTCTCTGCGGTCAAGTAGTTAGCACTGCCGCTGAGAGTAAAATTTGGAAATTTCTTGAAATAATCTCTTGTCCAGAGAACTAAGATAAAGATTTAGGGAATTCTTTGTACTATCTGTATCAGTCGAAAGTATCCCCCGGTGCATCCTATCAGTGAGAGAAACATCCATAAAGTTTTTACCAGAGAAAAAAAAGTATAATCGATTATTTTTTTTCATAATCGATTTTTTTTTCATATTCGATTATTTTTTCCATAATCGGAATAATCGATTATTTTTTTCCATAACCCCTGCTCGTAACCCCCACAGCAGCAGCCAAATTAGTAGATCTTAATTATCCTTTAAAAAATGTCAAGCAAAAGTTTTTTTTTTTTTAAAGCCGTGCTTTAATATATTTATCTTTATCTATTCTTGATTTTAGAAGCAGCTGACCCAGAAATTGATTTTGTTCAAGAAAAAAGTTTATTTAAATCTCTACATAAGAATTTTGGTTGGCAATTTTATTCTATTGGTATTCTCAAATTTATAGCTGATTCTCTTGGTCTTTTAACGCCTATTTTGTTGAATTTTTTAATAAAATTTCTAATAAGTAAAAATGAACCGTTGGTTAATGGTTATCTATATGCAAGTGGACTTACTCTCTGCACTTTAATAGGTAAAGTTTTATTTTATATTACTCAACTTTTTTCTTTTTTTGGACCATATAAAAAGGTTGAATATCGCTGTTCTAGATAGTCAATTAACTGTTTTAAAATTTCGAAAGGTCCAAAAAAATACATCTTTTGATTGAATTTATATTTATTTTCATGTTTTTTTTTTTGCAGCTGCATTTTGTACTACACATTTTAATTTTTTAATGTCTCAAGTGAGTTTAAAAATTCGTGCGTCACTCATCAGTATTATTTATAAAAAGGCATTAACTCTTAAATTAACAACTGTTAATTCATTTAGGTGAATATTTACATATTAATTTCATTTAATATGCCAGACCTTTCCTTTTGTTCAATTTTTAAGCTATTTCCTGTTTTAATTTTAAATTTCGTTGAGGCGTTCTGCAACTATTTTGATTTCTGAAGCCTCACCTGGCCCCTGTTTATTATTATACTGTATTGTACAGTGAGGGACAATATTAAGTCCCACCCATGCGTTTTCTACTTGTGATTATTTCATTGTTTTTAAAAAAGATTATATGTTTTTTAATGGAAACTTTCAAGGTTCAAACCTAGATAATTTTCAATAAAGATTCTTATTTTCTTTTATAAAAACAATGAAATAATCACAAGTAGAAAACGCATAGGTGAGACTTAATATTGACCCTCACTGTACATCCAGTAACGTAGCAGTGGGGTGCGCGAGATTATTTGTATAAAAATTTATACTTTCAATTAAATATAATTAACCCCCCCCCCTCCATATCCAGAATTCTTTAATCTTTTTCTAAATTTATTTTTATTTTTTCAGTGTTGGTGAAATTTTAAATTTCATGAATACTGATACGGATAGAATTATAAATTCTTGTCCGAGTTTCCATACTTTTTGGAGTATACCATTTCAGGTAATTTGATTTTTTTTTTTATATTATAAAATATCTAGTATTATTAAATAAAAACACAAAAATAAACCTGACAAACTTTTGACCCTTTATTTCTTCAATTTTTTTTTATTTTTAACACATGCTTCCTGGACCCCTTGGGATAGAAATAATTAAGAATTTCAAAAAGTTCTCTCTGAAATATTTAATATTAAATCATCTTAAAATGAATAATCCTTTACACCTTCTAAATTGTTGAGTGAACCTTCCATTGAAAGAATTTTTAACAACATTTTGAGATTAGCCTCGTTATACAAACAAACAACTCATACTCTCTATTTACTAATATATGTAGATTCAAGTTTTATAAATTTCTATTAAAGAAAAATTTATTGTAATTTTGTTTATTAAAAAGTTTTTTTTTTTTTTTTTTTAGCTTTTTGTGTCATTGTATTTATTATATAAACAAATTGGAATATCTTTTCTTGCTGGAGTTATTTTTACTATAATTTTGATTCCTATTAATAAATATGTTGCATCTAAAATAGGTAAAAAAAATATTTATTTTTACTCTAAGTTCACATTTCTATCTTGATTTTTTCATCAAAGTTATTACTAACATTTTCAGTTCCTTTTCATTCAGGTCTATTCTCTAAAAACAGACGTTAAAATTTAAAATCAACAAATGGGTGTTAAAAAGTAATGTAAAAATAATCAATGTTAAAAAAATGCTTTTCTTTAAACAAAGTTTTAACAGCGACGTTAACATGTTGCTTTTATTTCAAAGCTATCAAAATCATAAACTTACTTTTTAGGACACAATTTTTATTTCAAATACGAAGTTAAAATATTAAAAGCACCCCCTTGACATGACATTAATTTTTAACACTATTTACTAAATGTTAACGCTTTGGCTTTAAAGGTTTTGTATACCGAATAGCTATTTGAGGCAAGCAAGTTTTGTAATGAATTAACGTTGTTTACAGATGTTAAAAGTTAACGTTTTTGCTTAGAAAATAGACCTGATTATGTGCTTACTATACTTTTTTTATTTATTAAATAAATAAAGAAAATTTTGTGTTTAATTCAATTTTCATATTCTAAAAGAGTTTGTCCTTTTAAAGACAAACATATTCTGTCATTAAATTAAATTTAAATAATTTTTAAGGTGAATTAAGTACAAAATTAATGTTACATAAAGATAATCGAGTAAAATTGATAACTGAAGTATTACGAGGAATACGTACTATTAAATATAATCTCTGGGAGAAGTATTTTATAAACAAAATCAAAGGTAATAATTTAATTCCTTTATTTATTTTATAAAAATAAATGAGATTTTATTTTTTAGAACCCAGAGAAAATGAATTGAAATATTTAAAAGGTAGAAAATATCTTGACGCTTTGTGCGTATATTTTTGGGCTACAACGCCGATTATTATATCAATTTTGAATTTTGTTACTTATGTACTTTTGGGAAATGAACTGGATGCCGCTATCGTAAGAATTTTTAAAAACAAATATGAATAAAATAATTTTACAAATTTATTTTAAATTTTCTTTTATAGGTATTTACGTGCATTGCATTAATGAATATGCTCATTGCGCCTTTGAATGCATTTCCTTGGGTACTTAATGGTTTGACCGAAGCTTGGGTTTCAATTAAAAGAATTCAACGTTTTTTGAATGTAAACACATTTTATATAATTATGTTTATCAAAAAAATATATCTGAAAATATTTTACTTTTTCTTATCCTATATATGAAAAAATATATAGAAAGTATTGCGATCATGTCAAAAATCTTGATTTTGATGGATATATTTTTTTGCGGTCCCCTGAGTCCAAAAAAGGGGGTCTCGAAAATTGGTCTGTATGTGTGTCTGTGTGGACATTTTTAAGCATGGAGGAAATGAGATACGAGGTTGAAATTTTATATTTAAGTTAGGTACCTTCCCGGACACTCAAATTAAGCTTTTGAACAAAATCGGCCAAAAAGTACTAGTCCTTTACTGATGTACTTTTTCAGTTTTTTTCGATTTTCTCAAAATTCGCTCCAACAATTTTGTTTAAAATTCAAAAATCAATTATTTTTTACATGCTCTTTAAGATGTATATTCTCATTTCTCGACTCAAAAAATTTGGTGTGATCAGCAAGGTGCACAACTGCCACACCAGATTTTTTATTTAATTGTTCCAAGTAGAAAGTGATTCCATTTGATTAAGCATAGAATAAAAATAGTTTGTTTTTTAATCTGTGTATGCGTCGTATCATTTCAACTATTTGTTGAAACATAATTTTAAAATATTTTCATTTATATTTAGTTTTGAGGAACTCAAATAAAATTTTTCGCTGATAAAATTTGTATAATAGATCTATATTTATTTTTTAGGCACCTTCTTTTCATTATAATGATTATTATGATCCAGTAACTTCTTCTTCTCCTTCTTCTTTAGCACTTCAAATAAAAGAAGCCTCTTTTTCGTGGAATTTAAACGAGACAAATAATGTACTATCTCAAATAAATTTAAATATTCCTAAGGTATGATAATAATATTGAATTAAAATTTAATTTATTAATATTAAATAAATACCAATTTTTTTTTAGGGGTTATTTATAGGGATCATGGGACAAGTAGGTTCTGGAAAATCTTCATTTCTTAATGCCATCCTTGGAGAAATAGAAAAGAGTGCAGGACATATAGAACTTGAAGGTCTCGATAAAGGTATTTTGTTTATATTACAATAAATCAATAAATTGTACTGGGTATGTCGTCCCCCTCTTTTTGTACAGTCGGCGCCTCAAGTCCCTGATTTACTCGAAAGTGGAGCCCTGAACTGAGGCAACCAAAATGCTGAAGTATTATCTTAAAAGTAGCTTTTCCCTTTCAGTTGCATTAAAAAATTATTTATTTATTTTAAAAATATTGGTTTGATTGATTTAGTTCAAGACTCTACACTCGTGCACTTGTGACGCCGACTGTAGAATTCGGTAATTTAAAAAATAAATATTGTGTGCCCATCTTCAGATAGACAAATTCGAATTTGGAAAATGATGGACTGCGTTGTATTCGAAGAGAGAATAAATACCAGCCAATTCTAGGTCACTCTTGAAGCATTTTATTAGTAAATTTTTCAATCGACATAACGATTTATTTAAAATTTATAAATTTGTAATACATATTTTCATTTAGTAAAGAGCAAAAAAATAAACTAGACACCGGCAAAATTTGAAAATGGGACAAACTACTATCTCAATGAGGTGTAAGTTGTCGCTGTAGAAAAAATGCTCTAAATGCTTTCTCCTGGAGAAGTTTCGGTTCATTTATTATGTACAATGAGGGATAATATTAAGTCCCACCCATGCGTTTTCTACTTGTGATTATTTCATTGTTTTTAAAAAAATATATATTTTTTTAATGGAAACTTTCATGGTTCAAACCTAGAAAATTTCCAATAAATATTTTCTTTTTCTTTTATAAAAACAATGAAATAATCACAATTAGAAAACGTATGGGTGGGACTTTGGCGTTTACTAACTAAGGCGTCTTCAGTAAAAATATATCCCTCAGTCAAAATATATTTTTGAGATAAGAATGCCCCCCCCCCCCTCTCTCTCCCCTCCATAAAAATATTTACAATTCATGGGTCCGAAATTCTCTCTAGCAATTTGAAAATTTTCCCATTCATTATACCCTGTCAATTCAAAGATGGTTTATAAATTGTCTATCCGATGACGTCCACAGAATATAATTCTAATAAAATGAAATAAGTAAATTGTGTGTGCCAATTTAATAATTTATTGTTAAAGAAAATATTTAGAGTCTTTTTTTTTCTTTTCCTCTTCCTAGCTAAAAAAAGATTCTTTAAACTACTACTCTTTTATTTTTCATTATTCTTGAATTATTAATGCATAGTTTTGTTTTAATTATTTTCTATTAAGCTCTTCTTGACCTTGTCAGAATATTAATGCTCCGTATTGTTTACTTTGGAAGCACTTTTCAAGTAGTATTTTTTTTAGCAATCATTACTTCTTAAAGTACTAAAAATTGCATTACCAGTACTTTGTTTTGGATGGGTGGAAGATATGCTAGAAAAAAATAAAAACTCTTCACTCTAGCCCTTAGTCTCCCTGTTCGAAATGTAGCTTATGAACAAATTCTTGAGTATTTCGAGATCAAGAGATTCAGTTTTTTTTTATGATCTATATGCGATCTGTTGGCTAAATCACACGTAAACATACATACATCCAAATCTATCTTATTATAATGGTATTTTATGACTGGCAGAATTTTTCTCAGGAATGAAAAGTAGAAGAAAAATATATTTTTTAAAGAAAAAATCCTGGCTGCATTTTCTTCTACTTTTCATTCCTTAGATAGGATCTATGTTTATATGTTAGATATTCTCCGATCTCCTATATGTAAACTCATAAATTAAACATGCAAAATATCTGTCATATATTCGCAAGAATAACAAAGTTAATTTTTTCTCATAATTTTTGAAAATATCGATACCCAAATAATGTATTTTTTTAATACATTGGTTTTCACAACTTTGGCCATTATAAAATAAATATTTTCGTAAAAGTGTGCTGTATGTATGCTCTTATTTTTCAAAGTTAAAGTTTTTTTTGCTGTGTAAAATTTCAAATCAATCGGATAAAGGCATGCATTTTTTATAGATATACAACTTTTCTATAACACTTTTTTGCATATAATTAATATTTGGTAAGATAAATAAAAAAATTGGATTTTTCTTTGATTTTGATTTTTTTCGATTTTTTTAATTTAAAATGATTTCGGAACATTCAAAGAAAGACGTAGGTCAAACTCATGAAATAGCTTAATGTTTATATATTTAACAAATTCAAATTTCTCTATAATGGGTGTAATTCTATAGGCGTAAATAAGGGCTAAATAAGAAAGGAACTGGTGTATCCAAAACAAAACTGTGTTTTTTAAAAGACCGAATATTGTTTATTCAAGTAAAAAGGAAGAAAGAGACGATTTTAAATAATTTCTTGAAATAGATTAGATTATATACACTTTTATTACTTTTTAAAAAATACTTTTTTATTATTTATTTAAAGGATTTGGCTTCGTCTCTCAGAATCCCTGGATCCAACGAGGAACAATTCGTGATAATATCTTAATGGGGAAGCTTTTAGATCCAATCAGATTTCGGTATTAATTAATTAATTTTGAAATCCTTACATTCGCTTACTAATTAAACAAAATATGGATATTATGAAGACATCAGTAAATCAATAATTATCAGAGGTTGGATGAACTATTTTCATGGCTAAAGAAAAAGAACTTAAGTTATGATAGACGTGAAATTATTAATTTAGATATATATTTATCTATTAAATTGGATGATTTATTTATATTTTCTTTTTTTTCAGCAAAGTTCTTGCTGTTTGTGCCCTGTCTGACGAAGTGGCTTCGATGCCTGGAGGTCCGCTTGCCCAAATCGGTCATGCTGGCTCAACCCTAAGTGGAGGTCAAAAATCTAGGCTCGCACTCGCTCGAGCTGTTTACCATGACAAACCAATCTATTTACTAGACGATGTACTCTCTGCTTTGGATCATTCTGTTGCCAGTTGGATTTTAGATCAATGTATCCATAAATTCCTTAGCGGTAAAACTCGCATTCTTTGTACACATCAGCCTGAGTATTTGGCACAGGCGAATTTGGTTATTATTTTAAACCAAGGACAGATAGTTAGTCAAGGTAATTTTATTATTTAATATAATGAGGGGTGGGTGCAAGTTTTGAGTGTAGATAATTAATAAAGGATGTATGGGGGCATAGGCAGCCAAGAAAAAATGTTCTGAATGCTTTCACCAACGTTTTGGTTCATTTATTATGTACCATCTTCACTCCATTAATCTGTGTATATTTTGCTCAGAGATGGTCGAGTAATAGAGTATATACATTGTTTCGTAAATAGAATACTATTATATATCTTATACTATTATACAAGCAATGTATATTTATTTGTAACACATCAGTTCTCGAAAACTGCTCTAACGATTTTTTTTTTCAAATTTTAAATACGCTATATAGGCTACTATTAATATTTTAGATGCCAATATAAAATTGCTCTAGGTCTTGTCTTTGAGTAAATTCAGCTACTAGAGCTGTTCAGCTCAAGACTAATAAAACTAGTCAATTCAAATCTTCCTTTGTCCCCATGACCTCCCTTGATTGGAACAAGCTCCCTGCGTCTATCTTCCCCAAAACCTACAATCTTCAGACTGTCAAGTCTAATCTCAACAGACATATCTCAGTTCCCGCAGTTGAGTTCCCCTTTTATCCTTCTCCTTATTTTTTTTTAACTATATTCTTCCTGGCTGCATGTGACCACTGGTCATTATAGGTCTTCGGACCTTATGTACCCATTACAAAAAAAAAAAATATATATATATATATATTTATACTTCATAATAGTATTCTATTTACAAAACAATGTATAATGCTATATTACTCGACCAACTCTGAGCAAAATCTACACCGATTAATGGACTGAAGATGGTACAGTGAAGGACAATATTAAGTCCCACCCATGCGTTTTCTACTAGTGATTATTTCAATAGGTGAAAGTTTTCAGAGCATTTTTTCTTGGCTCCCTCTGCCTCCATACATCCTTTATTTATAAAAATTTATAATGGCTTAAAAAAACATCCTCTCTACTATAAAATAAATCTTTCTTATCTTTTATAATACAATTTTCAGGGCCACCAGAGAATATTTTAAAAGATTATGAAAAATTCCAAACATCTGAATATAATAAACAAAATGAAACATTACAAGAACAAAAGAATGAGGCATTTAAGCCATTATTAGTTGAAGAAGTTTCTGAAATCGGTTCTATTCAGAGAAAAGTTCTTTTTATTTATTGGCGTGCCATCGGAACCTTTCTCGCAATAAGCATTCTTCTTGCTCTACTTCTTATGCAAGCATCCCGCAATTTCACTGATCTTTGGCTCACATTTTGGGTAATTAAAATTAAAAAAACTATACTTTGAATTTTAAACTAAAAATCTTATTTTACAGGTATCTAATACTTCAAATAACACAAGCGGATTTGAATTTCTTAATCCAGGAAATGATACAACCTTTTATTTAACTGTTTACGGCATACTCGCCGGTTGCAATAGCCTTTTCACTCTGTTGAGGGCTTTTCTTTTTGCTTATGGTGGAGTAAAAGCAGCCAATAATATGCATAAAAAATTATTGAAATCTGTTATAGATGTAAGATAATTATTTTAAGCTACTAATAAAACTTCTTTCTCTACATATTAGGGTCCGACCGAAACAAGATTTTCAGCCGAAACCGAATATTCGGCCTCAATCCTAGTTTCGGCCGAGACCGAAACTTCTATAAAAAACTCATATCATTTTACCTTCTTTTTAGGGAGACTATTTTTTCTCCCTCAAGTGCAAATCATTTGACCTTTTTTTTGCATGCGAGTCTCATCCTATCTTTTCAGACTCAGGTTTCGGCTACTTTTTGGCCGAAACCGAATATTCGGTCGGTTCCTAATTATTATTAAGGGGCTTCAGGAGGCCAATCTGAATCTGGTCCGAAACTACTGATGCATTTTAAAGTATTTTTTTATGCAGTTGTTGTGGGTGGCCTTCTCTCAGGGAGTTGTTGGGATTTAAATGATAAATGTCTTCTTCTGTCCTCGCCATTATTAATCCCGCAGTGCGGGGTCGGCGATGATAAATGTGAAGATTTAAAATATAAATTTATTGTAAAAATATATAAACAAGGTGGTCCGACACTGATGAGTTCGAGAGAGAGAATCCTCTCCAGGGAGTGGGGGATGGCCTTTTATAAGATTTTTCCAGACAGTAATGCCCCAGTCCGGTGGGAACAGACATACACATGTAAAGATTCCAGAAGCTAAATTTGCACTTTTCTATGGGAATCTTAGCATGTGTTTCTTGTTCTAGCCAGATATCAAATTTTGTCTTTCGAATGTAAGTGTTTTGGTTTTCAAATATCAAATTTTATATCACTCTCTCTCTCCCTTTTTGGCTTCACAGCACAGTTTTAATAGTTAGGCTTCTGGCTAACTTTAAGACCCCTAACGCCATCTTATCGGCAAAAACATTAGGACAGCTTTGCCTCCTTAAGCTCCTTAAGATGATTTAATGTTCTTTAATTTTCAACTTTTATTTTTCAAAATACGTTAAGTCTTAATTTTACACTACTCATGTCAGTTTTGATTCTCTTGAAACCCCTTAAAGCCCGCTTGCTATATTTAAAGTTTTTTTTATAAAGAAATATAATATAGTATTTAATGAAAAAAATACACAATTCCTACATCCCTAATAATATTTATTTAAAATCCGGAAAGTGTTATCTTGTACAGCCTATAATTGTTCATTCTTTTTCAGACTACTGTTTCATTTTTTGATACAATGTCATTAGGTGGAATTTTAAATAGATTCTCAAGTGATACTTATACGGTAGATGATTCTTTACCATTTATTTTAAATATTCTATTGGCTCAACTTTTTTCTCTTATTGGTAATTACAATTTTCTATATTTTTTTTATTGAAAAAATTTCAAGCTAACTAAATTTTAATTAAAAAATGATCTATGATAAATTTAAAATGACTGATTTTGATTTATTTTTATATTTAGGAGTTCTCCTAGTGACAATATACGGCCAACCCTGGTTGGTAATTATACTTATTCCTCTGATTCCAATCTATCATTGGTTACAATTTAATTACCGACTGACTGCACGAGAATTGCGTCGACTCGTTGCAGTTACTTTAACTCCTTTGTATAGCTTAATTGAAGAAAGTCTCTCAGGACTAGTCTACATACGATCATTTCGTGTTCAATTCAGGTATCTTTTTCAAAGTAGTTCTTTTAAAGCTTGTTTTCATTTTATTTATTTATTTTTTTTTTTAAATAGTTTCACCCAACGTTTTGAAAATTTATTGGATGCTAGTCAACGTGCTCAATTTTCATCTGCCGCCGTTGCTCAATGGCTCGGTCTTCGTCTTTTATTTATTAGTGTCATCCTTGTTGGTGGAATTAGTCATGTTGCTTGTGTGCAACATCAATATGATTATGCTAATCCGGGTACTTAATTTATTTAATTTATTAGAGTTGGCCGAAAAAACTCATTTTTTTTATTTCGAAGCTGTAATAGCGCGGAAAAGTTACGAATTATATAGATAAAAAAAAGGAAAAAAAAATTATCAAAATCGGTTGACATCTTCCTGTCGCGCATAGGCTCTAAAGTTTGACAAAATATGAAAAAAACTTTTTGTGATATTTTTTTAATTTTCGATTAGATGTTTTCGTAATGTAATAGTTTGTAACATCTTCATTAAGAGTCTAAAAAAATTGTTTTTTATTTGGTTTAGACCTTATCTTCCGGTAGCCCCTAAATTTGCCAAAATAATGAAAAAGTTACATTTTTACGAGTTTTTTTTTATATCTTTAATATACTTTTTTTTGAACGTAAGAGTATTTTTATTAATTCGAAAATAAGAGCATTGTGTTTTATCATGATGTGATTCAAAAATTAAAAAAATAATCACAAAAATGAGATTTTTTTTTCATATTTTGTCAAACTTTAGGGCCAATGCGCGACCGGATGTCAACAAATTTTGATAATTTTTTTTTTCCTTTTTTTTTTTTTTTTGTCTATATAATTCGCAACTTTTCCGCGCTATTACAACTTTGAAATAAAAAAATGAGTTTTTCGGCCCACCCTAAATATTTATTTATTTATCATCATTCAAGAATCTAAAAAGTATAATTTATAATTATTTGAATATCTTAGGTCTAATTGGACTTGCATTAACCTATGCTTTAACTTTAACAAGCACATTGAATGGAGTCGTTAATGCATTTACTGAAACAGAAAGAGAAATGATAGCTGTCGAAAGAATAAGTCAATATTTCGAACTCCCACCTGAGGAGATTCATTATCAAAACACCTATGGAAAATATAAAAGCAACGGCTCTTCGTCACATAAATTAACTCCACCTCCACCATTTGGTTGGCCTGCTTTGGGAGTCATTAATTTTATAAATGTGACTCTAAAATACCAAGTAGATTTGGACCCTGCACTACATCGAGTCTCTTTTCAAACGCGACCTGCTGAAAGAGTAGGAGTTGTGGGTCGAACCGGTTCTGGAAAAAGTTCTTTACTTGCTGCTCTAATGAGAGTCACACCTGAATTAGAACAGGGCGTAATTCTTATTGATAATATTAATATATCAGAAGTCTCACTAGAAACGTTAAGGTATGTTTCATGTTTATTTAAATGTAGGCTACTTAATTTCTTTTATTTGTGACACAATCCCAGCACTGATGATGGCTCAAACCGGAACGTTAGCCTTGGGCTGATCACATAACTAAACTTAGACAACTGCAATTTCTTATTTTCTTTATTTATTTTTACACAATAAATATATTGAAGTGATAAAGAGAATTTCTCAGCAAACAAGTGTACAGATTTTTTTATTTCTTTAAGTAATTTTTAATTAAATCAATTTTGAAGCAAATAACCTTGTATCAATCAAATTTGAGAGATACTATCCCGTTCAAAAGGTTATTTTCTTCTTTACACTAAAGATTTGATTAATATTTTTTCGATGATCTTTGTAAAGTATTAACTCTTATTTTTTCCAAAATTATTTGGTCTTATGTTAGAGAATCCATTTTTTTTTACCTTCTCTTATTTCTTCACTTCTACTTATTGAACTTCTAGTATTATGGGAAATACAGGGGATAGAGAAAATAATATGAACGCCGGACATATAAACAATATTTATTATTAATAATGTGTTGTTATTTAGGGGTACTCTAGGATGTCTATCCTAAGTTTCCGACGTCGAGGACTTTGTGCTAACTTAGAGGGGTGGGGGCTGCAAAAACCTCAAAATTTGTGTACTTTTTTCAGTTTTTCGCCTAAGTCTCGTAAACTAACCATATTTTGTGAACTATAATGCATTGCGAAGTCGTAGAGCATTAAATTTGCTAAAATTTGATTGATAAAACGAATATATACACCCAATATTAACCGAGATACGGCCGATCAAAGTTTCTATTTGTTTTACATTTCGAAAAACGGTCCAACTTTGATCGGCCATATCTCGGTTAATATTGGGTCTACAAATTCGTTTTATCAACCAAATTTTAGCAAATTTAATGCTCAACAACTTTGTATGGTACTATGGTGCACAAAATATGCTTAGTTTACGAGATATAAGCGAAAAACAGAAAAAAGTACACAAAGTTTGAGATTTTTGCACCCCGGCCCCCTCCCTCCCAAGTTAGCACAGGGTTCTCGAGGTCGAAAACTTAGGATATACATCCTAGAGTACCCCCAAATAACCTGTGAAAATTTCTACAAGCAAATTATGGCCTCAACACATTATTAATAAATAAATATTGTCTATATGTCTGGTGTGACAGTACTTTCTTTTGACCGAAATAGATGTCATGTGCGTCTAGTCACATAGAATTTTAAATTTCAATTTCTTACTTTCCACAATATCTAATTTTTTGTTGAATTTTCAGATCTCAAATTGCAATTATACCACAAGAACCATTTCTTTTTGCCGGAACAATTAGAGAAAATTTACTGCCCTGTATTCCTGGGGTCCTCAATCAAATAAATGACTCAGAACTCTGGAGTGTCTTACAAAAAGCACACCTAGATCATTTTGTTCATTCTATAGGGGGTCTGGATGGTTCTGTGATAACGGGTGGAAATAATTTTTCTGCTGGTCAAAAACAACTTCTATGCCTTGCAAGAGCATTACTTCAAAATGCTAAGGTGAGAATTGGCATTAAAATTTAGAAAATCGATGTTGAAAAGATGAACATTTTTTTATTTTTAAGAAATTATATTCGAACATTTGTAAAAGGTTATTATTTTTACAGATCGTTTGTTTAGATGAAGCAACCGCAAATTTAGACCAAGAAAGTGATAAACACATACAACAAATTTTACGAAGCCATTTTCGATGTAGTACAGTAATTACAGTGGCTCATCGTATTGAGACAATTCTCGAATATGACAGGTATATCTTTTATATATTAATATAATCAAATTTTCTTTTAGTTCTGGCTTTAATTTTTTTTTTTTTTTGCTTATTTACAGAATTTTAGTTATGGAAAGTGGAAAAGTCAAACATTTTGATTCGCCAAAAGCTCTTGGAATTGAATCTCTTTCCAGAAATTTTCAAACTAATTAATTTAAAAAAAAAAGAAAGACTTTTCGTAAATAAAAAAATTTTGTTTTCATAATTTTAATGTCGTTTTATTTTCCCTTGAGAAAATGTTCAAATTTCACTCCCCAAAGTACCTTCACTTTCAATTCACTTTCACTTTCACCGATCAATGACTCATGGCCTGTCCAAGCAAAGTTCACTTCATATGAACAATGCAAAAAATGGGTCGATTCATGGATTGACTCAAAAGACGAGTCGTTTTTCCGAGCTGGAATCCGAAAATTGCCAGAAAAATAGGAAAAAGTAGGCTAGCGATGAACAATATAGAGAATAACCAATTTGTTACTATTTCTAAAAAATAAATGCTTATTTTGAACAAAAAAACGCACATTTTTCAAGAAATTTTCAAGTATTGGTTACTTAATACTTAAGGATGATGGAGTCATGAAAAAAACAAGACGAATGCAGCCAAATATTATTTTATTTTAAATCTCGCCCTCACGGCTGACGTTTCGGCCCGAGGTCTAGGCTAATATCGTTATGGACCATGTCTTGAAAGACTGTTATAATCGCTTTACTTATAAGCCATCTTTCTTTTTTTAAATATATAGATGATATGTTAACTGCTTGCCCTAGTTCTGAAATAGATGGTATTTTATTTTGCCTGAATAATTACCATAATCGCTTAAAATATACTGTAGAAGTTGAAAAAGATGGTAGAATTAATTTTTTAGATCTGGAGATAATGAGGACAGGCACTAACATTAACACATGCTGGTATCGAAAGGATGTTAAATCAGATAGAATCCTAAATTTCTTATCGAACCACCCCTTAGTTCATAAAAGAAATTTAATACTCGGGCTTTTGCATCGGGCAAATGAATTGTCAAGTCCACACTTCCAATGCAAGAATGATACTGTTATAAAAAACATTTTATATAAAAATAATTATCCTAAGTCTTTTGTTGAAAAAGTGTTTTTAATGTTTTATTCAAAGAAGGCTGGCAATAATATACCACAAAATCAGCAAAATTCCAACATTGTTAATGTATGTTACAAGAGCCTCACATACATTCCGGGCTTATCTGAGGGCATTTCAAATGCTCTGAAAAAAATAGTGCCCTATATAAAAATATCGCATAAACCCATTGATACATTGTTCATGTTTTATAACAACAAGGATAAAACACCTTTACTCATGAGATCCAATGTGGTTTATGCGACAGCATGTGGAGATTGTGGGAAAAAATACATAGGTCAAACTTCCCAGTACCTATCGAAGAGGATATACCAACATCAATATAACATTAGAAAAAACGAAGAACATGTTGCGTTGGCCTCACATACAATCAATACCGGCCATAACTTTGAGTTCGCGCAGCCAAAGATTCTTATCAGTGAAGATAATCTAACAAAAAGACTTATATTGGAATCTTTATATATTTATATTAACAACAGTGTGAATTTTAAACAGGATGCCAGTGATGTCTTGAAATATTATATTGGTACATTTAGCCACTAATCTGCCACCTATGGGTATAAAATTGTATCAATTTTTATAATAAATTGTAAATAAAAAATTAAAAATAAGGATTAGGAGAATGACGAAGGAGAGAGGGGTGATTATAAATTCCCCCCTTTTTTTTTTTTTCCTCCTTTTGATCATTTCTCTACGCTTTGCTGTGAGCGGACCACATGCTGAATGTTGTCGCTGTTGTTGAAAGTTTCTACACATTTTGATTATTGCCAGCCGGGTATGTTATCTAAGATATTGTTAATTGTGATTGCATTGGAGGTGTGTTTAATGCTAATTTTAATGTATGCTTTTCTTATTGTATATGTATGCAGCTCTGAAGATGGCCTAGACCTCGGGCCGAAACGTCAGCCGTGAGGGCGAGATTTAAAATAAAATAATATTTGGCTGCATTCGTCTTGTTTTTTTCATGACTCCATCATTATTAAGCCTACAGCCACAGATCTTTTTCGATTAATACTTAAGTACTTCTGAAAAGTACTTGCAACAGCTCTGCTAAAAAAAAGACCAACCCTTCCTTTGTTCATCCAAAATTTAAAAACCTACCTGCTTGCAAATATTTGACAAAAATAATAGTTCATTTAAAACCCGCAGAGAGCAGCACTAGATGATAAATAATTTCATTAAATAATATTATTTTTACTTTAAATATAAAATTCTAACTAACGGATTATGCTAGAAGCATGAATTTTTTTTTTCAAAGATTCTTTGAAACAATACCGAGAGGCTCTAATTTTGATATTTTGAAAAAGCCTTTTAGTTTTTTTTTTAAATCTGACTAAAAAATTGACCCATATTTTCCTTCGAATTTCAAACTTAATTTATTAAAAAACAAAAAGCCTTTTTCAAAATATCAAAATTATAGCTTCTCGGTATTGTTTCAAAGAATCTTTTAAAAAAAATTTCATGCTTCTAGCATAATGCGTTAATTAGAATTTTATATTTAAAGTAAAACATTAATATACACTTTCAAACCCTATATATTTTATTAAAACGTTAAAATAGAAGCAAGTTTATTTGAAATAAAAGATAGAACTCATTCATATCTACGAAATAAAATTAAAAATATTTGAAAAATATTTAATTTTTCATATTTTTTTTGGGAGACTCCGCCTTAATCCAAGAAAATATCGGTGTACCTCTATAGAGCTATAATCTTATACAAAAAAAAAAAAAAAAAAAAAAAAAATCATACAAAAAGAATACTATATTTATTTATAATCACAGAAAAATCACAAAAATATAAGTAAATAACACATTAATTAAGTCTAAATTCGTTGGCACAATCATAATCAGCCAATGAAATTAATTCTTAAAAAAAAAAAAAAATTAAAATTTTAGTTTATAAAAAATTCCTTTTTACAAATTAATAGCCAAAAATAAAAGAAGTCTTTAAAAAAAATTATTTTGTGGGGTTGATATTGATGATAAATTTATTTTTTAGGACGCCCAAGGAAAAATTTTTTATAAACTTTATTTTAGAATAAAATTAATATCGTTTAAAATACTTAAAAAAATAAATAATATAGTTATTTTTGTTTTATTTTACATATTTTTTTTTTTATATTCAACATTTATATCCTATAAACTTATATGCTTATGGGGTTTTTTTATTTTATTTTTTTTTCAAAAAATATATTTTTTTTATTTCAAGAATTTTTGATAATTTTTTAAGAACCCATTTTTACTTTTTTTAATTTAGTATATAGCTTTTTATTAAGATATCTGGATTATATTAATATATTTTATAACAATTTTTTAAGCCCCATATTTGAAAATAACAAAATATAACAACAAGCAAATAAAAAATTCTCAAAAATTCATCAAACAATTTACTAATCTTATTAGTTTACTAAATAATATATTAAAAAAAAAGTTCCATTTAAAAACAAATTTACAAATTATTTACATATTTTTATGAGCAAATTAAGTCAAAAAATAAAACAAAAATAATATAAATTACAATTAATTAACAACAAATAAATTTTACCTAGATTTTTTTTTAACATTAATTATGCCTGGCATAAGTTTTGCATTTTTTAAGAAAAATTAAGAGTTTGGAAACGTCTCGAAGTAACTTATATTCTATTTATAATTTATGATGTATATAAACCAACGTTAATTTTTATTTTTCATCCTTTTCTATGATTTTACAAATAGATCCAAATTTTTTTTTATTGTTGCTCTGTTGTAAAACGAAGAAGCAAGAACTGTCGACCTTTTGTTCATCGTAACTTCTTATTTGTTTTCTTAAACTTTGGCTCATCCATTGGCGCTGATATCTAGATGCACTAATTCCAAAGTGAAAGACCAGTAAGAAGTTTTCACAACAAAAGATGAATAAATTTATATTAATTAGAGATCAGTAATAGAATAATAATTCTTAGCTTCAGAAGCGATTCTACAACATAGCAATAAAAAAAAAAACTTCCCTCAAGAAACATTTCATAGAACAAGGTGAATAATTTTATAAGTTAGGTAATATTTGATCTAATGCAACTATCCTTACAAAAAAAAATCATTTTTGGACATTTTTTCTTTCTAGAGATAATAAAACAATGGCAACGAAAAGGAATGCTTTTATCAAAATTACATTTATCCAACATTGTCAGCCTTTATAATACACTATCTTTCCGACAATGATAGCAGCAAACCCCAAAATGTTTAGTTATATTACAGTCAAAGTGTGTCAAAATTTTGTATATTATTATATATATAATATCCTTTTGCAAGAGAGGAGCTTTCTTTTTTGAATCATCCTTATTTCATGAATATTAACAGATAATAAAAGACCTGTCTCAATAATTTATTGTTGAAGAATACATTCTTATCTAAACCACAGGATTGGCAAATCAAAATCAGATCTATCCCAGCCTTTATAACTTCAAATTTTATATATAAGCGAGTTTGATAGAAATTTTTAAACTGCTCTACATGTATTTTTTGTGATATTTTCTATTTAAGTTTGGTTACTAGTGTTATCTAAGAGGAATAAAATAAAATTTTTGTTTTATAGTCACGAATATTTATTGAAATATGTTTATTAGAGGTGTTCGAATATGAAAAAAAATCGATTATGAAAAATAATAGATTATTCCGATTAATCGATTATGGCAAATAATCCATTATTTTTCCATAATCGATTAAATCCATTTCATTCGACTTTTTTAAGTAAATTTTTCCTGATTCGATTAATCGATTATTTTGCACAGCCCTAAAGTGTATATGATGAATTTTTCATTATAGATTTATTATTATCTTTTATGGTATAGCCATCCAATACAAATTTTGAATAATAAAGAGAAATTTAAAAAATTCAACTAATACAGTACGAAATAATAATTTTTGTAAGGAAGTCTAGGTCCGCATTTTGCCCGAAAGGTTTAGTTTCTTTTCATTTGATTGATAATTACATACTGAGCCCCTCATTTTTCAGATCAAAAAACAAACTTTTCTGCCTATTTAACCTCAATAAAAAAAATTTTCACATATAATTAAAGAAAAACAAAAAACTTTTATCTGCTAAAGAAATTTGTTTTTGTAAATAACAAAAAATTCTTACCCCAAGTCTTATATTCCTATAAAGCAGTTGTGAGATTAAATTACATAAACTTTAAAACAGATGCAGATCTTTTTACTCACATAGACCAAAATCTTCGCCAAATAAATATTATTGTGACCGGAAAATATATATATATATATATACAAACATTTCTAAAGAAACAGAAAAATATATGCAAGAGACTGGACTGAACAGTTGATAATTCGACAACAGGCGGTTCTCGTTATTTTTATGTGCCAGAATATAGTATACATATATGTATAGAGCACAAGTTGAGATTAGGTTTTAAATTTTTGCCTGTTCAGCCTGTGATCCTTTTATAAAACCATCACATAATTTTTTGACTCCTCTAAAAAATATTTAATGAGGTCCTAAGCCAAAATCAGACTTATATGCAACACTTTTTAATTCAAAGGCTGTGTATCACTGGTATAGTACATATAAAGCTCAGACTACCTTTATGGTTACTACACTCTGATTACATAATTGTGAAAAAGGCTTATTTAAGTATAATTTTCATTTACTGGAATGGGTTTGTAGCTCTCACCATCTCATTTTGATAAATTAATATTCAAATACATTTAACTGATTATTAAATAAATCGATGATTCCATGCGACTTGTACAAAATAGATGATGATTTATAATACTATCCATAGAGAATGTTGCAAGATAAACAATTAACTAGCGGATGTATTGACATTATTTATAATAACATAAATTATAATAATTAAGAATTATTTTTAAAATATTAGGAACTTGCTTTGAACTCCGAAAAAATATTAAATTAAAATATATTAGTATCTTTTCAGAGCATTATAAAATATGCATTAACGAAATATAGATTTTCTTATAGAAAGATTCCAATAGCGAGTTTTTAATATTCATATATTATTTTAATAGAGAGAGTATACTATACTAATATGGTTTCAGCTTAAATTCCCATTAAATTACATATTTCCTAATAGATATTATGAAGAAATTGAGAGTGATAGTGAAAAAGAATTTAAAATTTTTTATTATTATTTTTTTTTTTTAATTTATTCCACTTACATATATTTATATGTTATTCGAATTTGTTTAATTGATATCCAAATAAGATAGCTTTGTTGCTTTCAACTAGATTATGAAAATTAATCAATAAATTTTTTTTCAAAATAATTTTTTTAAGCAATAATTCTGACCAGAGAGGGTCGAAAGGTGAGAGCTCTAATATCAGACCAAAGCAGAGAAATAGTACTACCGGGTAGCTAACTGGAAATTAATTAATAAATAAAATGAAAGAAATTTTAATTAATATTCACCGGTAAACAAAAATTATTTTGCTATCATTCACTTTATAAAAATAGATATTAACTAATTTCTAATTATTTTCATGTTTACAAACAAGTTTTCAAAATATAATTGTATTTAATGGTAATATATTTAAGAAATAATTTGGTTCTTACACCATAATACCAGTCTATTATTACTTCCATTTAGCAGTATGAACCAGAGCGCACCCCCCACCCTTTGAAATTTATATAAATATATAACACGTCACTAAATAGGTTTCCGGTCTAACTAAGAAAACCAAATTTTTTTTTTTAGCGACTTTATTCATCAACAATTTCAAAATTGACACATTCATTCATTCGTTCTTTACTCTCAAAATAGGCAATCACTTATTCATTCGAGCCAAATTTCTTTCCCTGGAGCATCTTTTCGAGGTCTGCAAAAAGCCAGTAGTCGCTGGCGGCCAGATCTGGAGAATACAGTGGGTGGGGAAGCAATTCGAAGCGTAATTCATTCAATTTGATCATCGTTTTTCTCGACTTGTGACACGGTGCATTGTCATGGTGAAATAGCAAAATAACAAAAATTATTCTGACTAAACCTTAGATTGTCATGAAATTTAAAATTATTGAGTGACGTGGTATATATATATATTTGTATAGTGTCGTTAGAAAAAATGGTAAAAAATAAGTAGTAAAAGATTTTAAAATTTTCCCCCTCTTCCGAAAAAAATATATAACTGCCGGATACTCAGGAAGTTACGAGGTTAGTTAATGACACAGATTGAGGTAGACAAAAATAAAGAAAAACTTTTTTTTTGACAGGATCTATTGACAAAACAACTGCTGCGCTAATTATAGTTTCGGCGGTTAGCCATCATCAGGTCTACAATGGAAAGAACAATTATTAGTGAGAGTATAACATACTAACTATTGCAATAGTATTGAGACTAAAGTCCAGTAGTTAGGCACACGCACTAAAGCTTTCTTGTCTGTGGGAGAAATATCTTTTTCAAAGCAGACAATAGAACGAACAACGTTTTTTTGTTAACAAAAATAATTATAAAGGGTCGTTCGTCCTATTGTCTGCTTTGAAAAAGATATTTCTCACACAGACAAGAAAGCTTTAGTGGGTGTGCCATTTGGGCTGCCTAACTACTGGGCTTTAGTCTCATTACTCTTGCAATAGATGGTATACATAATAAAAGGAAATAATGATGTTACATTGTCAATTTTTTTCCTTTACATGTCTTACATTAAAAACGAAAAATATTCTTTGTTTGCAATTGAATGCTCATGTTTTTATATATATAAATAAATGTCATTAATAAATTAAAAATTCTTTCTTATCGTAATTTTGTTATATGATTTAAAGTTAATAAAATAACATAAATATAACTTAACTTTAAATTATATAACAAGATTAAGATAAAGAATTTTTAATTTACTATTGACATTTATTTATTTATAAAAACATGAGCATAAAGAATATTTTTTAGTTTTTAATGTAAGAAATATAAAGGAAAAAAATGACTATGTAACACCGTTACTTCCTTTTATAATGTATGTTATACTCTCACTTATGACAACATTGTTCTTTCCATTGTAGACCTGATGGCTATCAGTTGTTAACACTTGAGCAGTTTCAATAATTAAAAATAAATAAGCCCGTGAGAATGAATGAAATCAAAGGAAATCCTTCGGATCCCTCTGTCAATTCAGATCTATCAAATAATATTATGATAAAAATATTTTTGAAGAAAATTTGTTAATAAACATGATAATAACATAAAGAAAGATTCTCCATACATTTAATATTTAACGCGCTAGAGTAAATATTTTTTTAAAAAGTTAAATTGTGAGGAATGTCAAAATTTTAAAATTCCTTCCATGACGATAGAGTTAAGATTTCGACCATCTTTGGAGTAATAAATATTTATCAATAGTTATAAGATAATTAATACTGTTGAAAGATATTTTAATTATTTTCAAATTGATCTATCAACTATATAATATTCTTTACTTTATTTTTTTTTATTCAATTTAATCTAAAAGGTTTTTAAAAAATTGTTACTTTTTGATCTATTGATATATAAACAAAAATAAAATATAATTTCACCGGATAATGAAAAAAAAAAAAATGATAAGAAAAAATAAAGATAGTGAGAAAAAATTAAAAATTCCTAATTTATGCTATAATCACATATTTAAGTTATTTTCAGTAGATATATTAATTAATTTCAAATGATTATTGTCAATTGTTAATGATACCTCCCAAACCATGAAGAAAGAAGTATTTTGTAACATGTTAATTATTTTTGAAATATATATAAAAATATTCATTTTAAAAAGGAAGCCTTGAGGGAATTAAATAATTGAGAAAATAAATTTTTTGTTATATTGTTAAAAAAAAAATTCCAAAATTCCAAATAATATTGAAACTTTATTTTAGTTTTGAATTTTTCGTATATTATTTTTTCTATGAGTTTTCAACTTTCTTCCTCGCTTCTTACAAACCGCAGGCTCAATTGACTATAATTATTTGATCGATTAGAGCAGTGGTTCCCAACTGGTGGTCCGCGAGGCGGGTGTCATTAAAAAAAATTATTATTAACCGCCTTCCCTGCCCATTTTTTTCCCTTAACCCGTGATTATTTTATAGAGTAGTATGGCGTATCCAAAAGTTTTGTTGGTGGGCCAAACATCCCTTGACCCCAGAATCTCCTGTATTTAACAAGGGTGATTTTTTTTCTTTTAATTGGTCAGCTAACGATATATCTATGTTAACTTTATTTATTCAAACAAGGAATAATATATAGTTTCCATGAGTAATAAATAAATAAAAGCCAGAAACTATAAATCAATCGAAAAGCCAACTTTTGTAATTTATAGTGAATTTAAATTAAAAAAAAGGCTAATGAATTTTATATATTACTTTTTTATGCAATAATTCTCACGGGCCCACATCTTGTGGGTACGTGGATGGCGACCACAAGCTTCCCTAGTTGGGATTTCTTTTCTTTGCATGTCTTTCCTTCTATATTTTCAACAGGCGTCAGACCGCGCGACGGGTCGGCCTGTCCTATTCCTTCCCGGTCGCAAAAACTCCCCACCCCCTCCGCCGATTAAGGCGAAGAAGACTTTTTTATGCAATAAAATTGATGGTATTTAATAAGTTAGTGAGCACAAACTCAAAAATTCATAATCATCAATTTGATTAGATCTCACCCAATTCATTTAAAAAGTATATATTTTTTTTTAAATTAAAGTTTTATTTAAGAGGATATCAAATTAAATTTTAAATAAATGAAATGATATTTGAGATGTCTGATGTTTTAAATAAAAATCATGATTTTTCAGATAATTAAAAATTAAACTTTATTTCTTCATCCTTATTAAATTTGAAATTTTGTTTTTTACCTATCAACCATTGTATATGTTGTGTGTTTTTAAATGAATAAAAATTGATAATTTCTTGAAGCGATTCCTTTCAAGGCTTCTTTTTTTTTAATTTTTAATACTTCTTTTTTTATTTTGTGCTCAGGACATCTGATAAAGATAATTTCTTAAAGAAAATATCTAAATAAATAAATATTCTTAAAATAAAACTATGTTTTATCAAATAAAAAAAAAAAAAACATTATCAAATAACAAATTCTTAAATATTAATAAGTTATTTTCCCGGCCAAAAAATGGCTAAAGCCCTCCATCAGCTAGGGGAAGTTAATTCAACAAGAACTTTAGAGTAAAGTTTATATAATTTGAGATGTTTTCTATGATAGTGTAAACTATTAAGGCCATCAGTTTTAAAACGTTTTCGGCCATTATAAAGATATTCAAATCGTTTAGGATTTGCTACTTGTTTTCTATGGGATAACATTTTATAACGAGCTATTGGAGCAGGATATCTGGATACGTGAAAGCCATGATATAAAATTCGATTTGCCATATCATCATCTTCCCCACCCCACCCCCAAAATACATTACTAAACCCATTTAATTTGTAAAATTGTAGCTTAGTTAAAGCGCTTACTCCACCGAAGAGTGTATCATAAGGAAGCCTGAAAAATTTTAAAAATTTCAATTATTAATAAATTATTCGTTATAGAGGTCGTAAAAATTAAAACGCTAAATGATTATAATTAAGTTGTCAGTCTAGTATCTTGACAAGTGACTAATAAAAAAATAAATAAATCTTATTTAAATTATATCTTTAGAAACAATTTACTGTCGTGGTATCATTAACATATAATTTATTTCTTTTGATATACAGGGTGCCCGGAAATAACAGGTACCTAGAAAAGGAGATGTCTTATTTTTTCATGTAGAATCATCTCCTTTTCTAGGTACCTGTTATTTCCGGGCACCCTGTATAGATTGACACCATTTTAATATATCTAAAAGAAATATAAGGTATCTATCAGGGGCGTATATAGAAATTTTTTTTCGGGGGGGGGCCGGACTCAAAAATTTTTCTGAGGAAAATTTTTTTTTTAAGAAACTATACTTTTTTTCACACGAAATTTTTTGAGGAACATTTTTTCTATTGCGGAACCAAAGTTGTCCATCCTGCGGAAAAATTTGTTGTGCTGTCTGTATATCCCTATATATGTATATGTGTTTGGGAAATTTCGGGGGGGGCCCGGGCCCCCTCGCCCCCCCCTTAAATACGCCCCTGGTATCTATGAAATATGAGAAGTGTCAAGTTTCATATCTTGCATATCTTGGTGTTTATTAAACAAATCATTTGAATAATTACAAACCTGAGGGGAGGGTTTTAAGCCCAACTGCCCGCTCTTCGGGCTACACCAAGAGATAGATACGTCTTGTAGGGTGATAGTAGAGGTGGTTGGATTATGGAAAAAAAATAATCTATTATTTTCCCTTAATCGATTAAATCCATTTCATTCTATCTTTTTTTTACTTTCTCGTACCCTATATATGAAATATATAGGAGAGAAAGTATTGCGATCATGTCAAAAATTCGATGTCGAGATTTTGATGGATATACATGTTTTGAGGTCCCCTGAGTCCAAAAAAGTGGGTCCCGCAAATTGGTCTGTGTGTGTGTGTGTGTGTGTGTCTGTATGTGTGGAACCATTTTTTTAGCATGAAGGAGTTGAGCTACCGGGTTGAAATTTTATATTTAACTTAAGTACCTTTGAAGAATCTCAAAATAAGCTTTTGAACAAAATCGGCCAAAAAGTACTAGTACTTTACTGATGTACTTTTTCAGTTTTTTTCGATTTTCTCAAAATTCCCTCCAAGGATTTTTTTAAAATTCAAAAATCAATTATTTTTTAGATGCTCTTTAAAATGTATATTCTCATTTTGCCGTTGAAATCTTCTGAAGACCACTTTACTCTTGTTCTTCATAGGAAAGATAGAAATGGTTGCCATGGTAACGGAATTTAAATCTTTTTCTTTTTATTAGATTAAAAATCAATTATTATTTAAATTCCCATTTTTTTTAAATTTATTTGTGTCTTTAATTGTTTCAAAGAAAACATATATGTCTCTCTCTCACTTGCAAACATTATCGCCTGTCTCTACTCTTTTTAAATTCCCTTTCCACCTTATCTTCGCATAGAAACAATGTTAATTTCCTATAGGGATTTGTATGTTAATTTCGATTCAAAAGGGGGTCCCCTTTGGAACTTTTTACGCATTTAAAATTTTTTTTTTCCAATTCTTATGAAATTTTGTATTTATTTACGATTCTATATTGTGTATAAAATGTCCAAATATGAGATTAAAATTTTGAAAAATAACCATAGTTTATTTCAAGCAGTCAACATTTAAAATGCAAGTTTGAAACTAAGGTGCTATGGGAAACTAAATATATCTCGACACAAAAAATCTGGTGTGACCAGCACAGTGCGCAACTTTCTCTTACCGAAGGGTAAGAGAAAGTTGTGTGCTGTGCGCCAGTCACACCAGATTTTTTGTGTCGAGATATATTTAGTTTCCCATAGCACCTTAGTTTCAAACTTGCATTTTAAATGTTGACTGCTTGAAATAAACTATGGTTATTTTTCAAAATTTTAATCTCATATTTGGACATTTTATACACAATATAGAATCGTAAATAAATACAAAATTTCATAAGAATTGGAAAAAAAAATTTTAAATGCGTAAAAAGTTCCAAAGGGGACCCCTTTTGAATCGAAATTAACATACAAATCCCTATAGGAAATTAACATTGTTTCTATGCGAAGATAAGGTGGAAAGGGAATTTAAAAAGAGTAGAGACAGGCGATAATGTTTGCAAGTGAGAGAGAGACATATATGTTTTCTTTGAAACAATTAAAGACACAAATAAATTTAAAAAAAATGGGAATTTAAATAATAATTGATTTTTAATCTAATAAAAAGAAAAGATTTAAATTCCGTTACCATGGCAACCATTTCTATCTTTCCTATGAAGAACAAGAGTAAAGTGGTCTTCAGAAGATTTCAACGGCAAAATGAGAATATACATTTTAAAGAGCATCTAAAAAATAATTGATTTTTGAATTTTAAAAAAAATCCTTGGAGGGAATTTTGAGAAAATCGAAAAAAACTGAAAAAGTACATCAGTAAAGTACTAGTACTTTTTGGCCGATTTTGTTCAAAAGCTTATTTTGAGATTCTTCAAAGGTACTTAAGTTAAATATAAAATTTCAACCCGGTAGCTCAACTCCTTCATGCTAAAAAAATGGTTCCACACATACAGACACACACACACACACACACACACACAGACCAATTTGCGGGACCCACTTTTTTGGACTCAGGGGACCTCAAAACATGTATATCCATCAAAATCTCGACATCGAATTTTTGACATGATCGCAATACTTTCTCTCCTATATATTTCATATATAGGGTACGAGAAAGTAAAAAAAAGATAGAATGAAATGGATTTAATCGATTAAGGGAAAATAATAGATTATTTTTTTCCATAATCCAACCACCTCTACTATCACCCTACAAGACGTATCTATCTCTTGGTGTAGCCCGAAGAGCGGGCAGTTGGGCTTAAAACCCTCCCCTCAGGTTTGTAATTATTCAAATGATTTGTTTAATAAACACCAAGATATGCAAGATATGAAACTTGACACTTCTCATATTTTTTAATAAATTTTCCTCGCTTTATACTTTCTCTTACCCTATATATGAAATATATAGAGAGAAAGTATTGTTTTTTATTGGGAAATAACAACTTTTTCATAATTGATTATAGAAAATATTTGATAAAATATAATATAATATAAATTGATTATCGATTATACTAAATAATAGATTATTTTTTCATAATCGATTAAATCCATTCCAATCGATTTTTTTTTTTTAGTAAATTTTCCCCTCCGCTTTTTTTATAGGTATAATATATATAATCGGAACTTTTTCATAATCGATTATATTTTTTTAAATAATCGATTATTTTGCATAGCCCTAGGTGGTAGTAGTAGGTTACGGCTCATTGTATTTAAATGCGGTATTTAATTTAAAACCTATCTTCCTCAAACACTTGCCCGTAACGTTTGAATTAAGGGTAATTATTTAAATATTTTTAAGTATGAGTTTGTATTGATGCTTACTTGTAATTAAAAGTGTCGATGGCAACAGACATATGCCTAGGTTGTTCTGGACAGGTATACAGATTCCGATCGTCTTCAGGAATTAAATCGATATCATGGAAGACAAAACAATCATAATTATAAAGTTTTAATGCTTCAACAAATCCAATATTCATTAACATTGCTCTGTTGAATGGTCCATTTCCTATTTAAAAAAAAGAAAAATTTAATTTTAATACAAACAATTATTAATTTATTAAAGTTGTATGTTTACTCTATACAGTGAGCGCCACAATTAAGTCCCCACCTGTGAGCTAGAGCCTTGAGTATAAGGCTCTAGTTAGTAGCACCTTGTTCATCAGGTACACCTTAAATTTTTGTTGGAGCGCGTTAGAAACTAACATCACACAAACTAGAAATTGCAAATTCCTTTACTAAGGAGGAATGGCAAATACTATTGTTTGATTTATTAGTTGTCTTCAACTGTATTATCTTCTAGGCGTAGGGATCGAAAAATCGACTTTGACTTTAGTAAGAATCGATTCTCACTGGACGACTTTGACTTTTTTCTTACTTAGTATCCGATGGTAATATAGTTTGTAACGCTTTCATTGAATGACTTTAATTTTTCTTTTAAAACCTACTCATAACACACCAATAAACACGTTTTCTAAGATGGTTAGTGAAAATATGTGGCATTCTTAATTCAATATTTTAATGTTCTATTTTGATACTCAACTTTCTTATTTTATTTTAATGTTCGGTGCCATATCACGTGCAATTTCTGGATAGAATATTCTTTTATAAAAATATTGAAAACAATATTTGTGTTTGTTCTATATAATAAAATGTATAAATACTTAATAAATCATATATTATAAATAAATAAATATATTTATTATTTACTCCTAATCTCCTAAGCACGAGTAATAAAGTTTTTAAAAAGTCAACTTGAAAGTCGAAAAGTCGACTTTGAGAAATGATTAATCGATTCCGAGAATCGAAAAATATCAATCCAAAATCGGAAATCGACTTTTCGACCACCCTTTTTCATCCCTATCTCGGCGAATTAGTACCCCGAAATTACAGTTTTAAAGTCAAAAAAAGTATTTTACTTATACATATATTAATATAATATTTAACATATTAAATTGTATGTTTTATTTATGTCTTCTAGCTTTTAAGACAAAATTCAACATAACTTTGTATATATCTTACCATCTTGTTCAATTATAAAGATTCCGTAATCTAGTTGTTGTCGTTGCAACATTGGATGGATATTATATAAAAAAGTTGTTAAATGGCGAAGGCGATCCCTATATGGCACAATGATAGCCACTCGATCTCTTGCTTGGCATTCATTTGGTTTAAAATGCCCCCCTGGTTCAAGCATTGGAAATTCTTTTTCCATTTCTTCAATAGACGGCGGGTCTTTAATTACTTTAAGAGGTCCAACTAAAAAAAAAAAAAAAAAAGTAGAAAAGTTTTCAAGTGTTATTAAAGAAAATTAATTTTTGCAGTTGTCTCAAACGTCCGGCGCATGCGCATTAAGGAAAAGCGTATTGTTTTTTGTTACTGCGCATGTGATCTTCCTCACTACGCATGCACCGGAGGCTTAATCGAACAGATAGATCTATTAATATGAAATTTCAAAACTTCAACTCTTCTAATTAACAGTTATTATACTACTACTACTATTATTTTCAAGACAAATGAACAAGCTAATTTGTAATATAAAAAAATTATTAAAATCAAAACAGACATGAAAAAATATCCTATTTGTTAAGTTTTACCTAAATTTGGTGGTATTGGTGGACAAAGTGGTTTTCCAATTGTTGAAGAATTCCCATTAATAGAAGTATTATTTGGATACCCTAATTGATTATATGTCAAATTTTGATTAAATAAATCTTGGATAGTTCCATTATTTTGTATTAGATATTTTGGCAAAATTGACGTATTTCTTCTTGTTGTAAGTGAATATGGAAGACGGATTTCTGAAGCAAGTCGCTTGGAATGTGTTCCGTTGATAGAAAAAAAAAGGTTCAATTTGATGTGACTCATAAATCAAAGAAAATGCATATTGGAGAGCAATTAAGACTAAAACAGCGCCGAAAATTAATTTATAAAAATTGTTACGGAGCCAGGATTGATGAGTCTCATGCTTAACGGTAATTCCACTAGTGAGGACGATGTTACGTCTGCCCCCTCGCAAATCACGTGGACGATCTTGGTTCATGGGTATTCTCTCCCCTTTATTTTGATGAATCCATAGTTTTTTTGAGCAGTTTAATGTTAAATACTGGAAAACACTTGTAGATTTAATCTGAAACAGGAAAAAATAAATTTATTTATTATTTATTGGTTGAATGCTGATTTTATAAGAAGGAGTCGGAAGGAATGAAACCAACCATTTAATTAGATCATGTTTATTAAAGCCTTTATGGTTTGTATTGTGGTAGTTTTTTAGACCACATTTGTATTAATTATTTATTAAAAATATAAATAATGTTACTGTAGAACGTTTTGACTGCTTATTCTGCAGTCGTTTTCAAGTACTGTGCACTTGCTCCGACTCAAATTTCCTTGAGTACAGTGAGCGCCACAATTAAGTCCGCACCTGGTATCTAAAGCCTTAACTATATGGTAAATAGTGAAATAATTTTAATATGACCGAAAAGGTAAAATAAAATCTGGTACAGATAATTTTATTTTACCATTTAAAATTATTTCACTTTATACTATATACTTAAGGCTCTAATTCCCAGGTGGGGAATTAATTGTGGCACTCACTGTACAAGTTTCGACTGAAGAATAAGCAGTCGAAACGTTGTACAGTATTTATATTATTAATAATACAAATGTGGTCTATAATCAAAAACTCCCTTAATAATAATAATTAGATTATCGGGCTACACAAGTTTAAGAACCCCTGTACTATATATGAGAGGTTGAAAGTATGCCGAATGCTTCAAGCTAACGCAATAAAAATGCAAGGAAGGGGGAGGGGGATGTTTCCTTCATCCCAACCCAAAAGAATACTCACAAGCAAAACAAAAAAAAATTTAAAACTATCAGCTTATATTTAGTTAGTTTATTATTAATACAAAAATTCACGTCCATTCACTAATTATAGGCCTACTGTACTAGATTTTAGCTTGTGACAAATGTTTTTCCCATGTGATGAAATTATTCAATAATATACAGGAATTAAATTAAAGATATGTCATAACATGAGTTAATTGTAACTAAAATGATATTAAATTATTTATATACGAGTATATATATATAGTTTATAGGCTTATATAAGAAAAAATAATTTTGTTAGGTCATAATAAATCATTTGTTATTTCCGATCAACTCATAGGCATTTTAATGAATGAGTTTTTTATTTTTTAAATAAATATTTATTTTTGAAAAGGGATACATAAGGTCCAAAAGACATAATAATTACCATATATATCCAGAAAGAGTGAAAAACAAAAAAGATTTTAGAAGTGTTTGGATTTGAATTATTGAGAAAAATTGTTCATATAACGGGAGGTGATGGTAATAATATTTTTTATACATAGGCCTATATTCAGAAACTAGACTTTCTACCGAGTAAAATGCTATATAAAATTTGTATCCTTATTTGTTATAAATTTGTTGAAAAATTATTTAAATTTGAATATTTAGCATAGTGGGTAGCCCTAGTGCATAGGGCAAAGTTGTGCGCTCGGCTTAGTCCGACCATTTATTTTCCTTAATTTTACTTTTACAATCAGTTAAACTTTGTTAATCTAATACAAAATTATTTCTCACTATATATTACATATAATATAGGTAAAAGAAAGTAAAAAAAAATTTTGACATATTATTTTATAATCGCGTTCTTTAAAAAAAAAAATTAAAAAATGATAATATAACCAAATGATAAGTTGTGTTTAATTTAAATAAAAAACTTTCAAGATAAGTTGTATCAAAAATTGTCATTGCTATCTTTAAAAAAAGTGTTAACATGTTTTTTTTTTATAATAGACTGCAAAGGTCATTATTACTAAATCTAAATTAAAATGCCTATAGATTTACGTTACCTCTTCTTATTTTCTTTTCTTTATATATAAAAAAAAAAATTATCTATTTTAACAAAACAACAACCTCAAACGCACTGTTCACGCCAATACACTACAAAATTTCAATATATATTATAAAATAAAATCTATGCTTGAACAAACAAGTCTAGAATAAAAAAAGAAACGATAATGTAAAATTTTTTATCTTATACTCATAAAATTATATATTCATTTTATTTATTTTTTTATCTATTACCTATGTAGTTCTTATCCTCATATAATTATATCATCTTATTTTATTATTCTTTACAAGGCGCGAGTAAGACCAAAAAATAAATAAATAAGAAAAAAGTTCAGTACAAAATAAAACGAAAAATGTAAAAAAGCAACCCCAAAAAAAGGAGAAAATATCACAAACGACATACAAGGCAGAGGGACAAAAATAAATAAATAAAAGTAAACTGTCACATTCTATTATAAAGACCAATCCCCTTACGAATAAAATTATATTCTCAAAAACATCAGTATCTCGAAAGCAGCTCCTGTTATTTATACTCCACTAGCACAAAATTTTTTCTAAATTATGGGCAACACTACTGTATTAAGTCGATCCCCCATGGGTTCGCTACTGTAATTATTTAATTGTTTATTTTTTAAATACCTATGGAAAATTAACAATGAAATAATCACATGAGTAAACTCATGAGAGACCACGTGCCTACTGGACAGTACCAAAGTTGAAGCACACCCAAGATTTTTTTCATTTTTTTAACATTGTTTTTATAAAAGAAGATTGGAATTATATTCTAAATTTGAACTACAATATTAATACAAAAGTTATCATTAAAAATTTGAAAAAATAATACAATAATCACATGGGAAACATTGGTGTGTTATACCTTTGTTTAACACTGTAGCTACAATAGAGGAATTTTTATTTATTTTATTAACTTCTGAGCAACATTTAATATAGTTATAAAGAACGTCGATTTATTTTACCTTGAGAGATAATTTATTAGTGTGAATATATATATTGCCATTATGGTATAAATTAGATGACTATTTTCTAAATGGCTGAAGATATTATCTTCTATGAACCTGAAAAATAGAAAAATGATAATTTAATTTTTAATCTTTAGATTAAATTGTTCTTAATTATATATGCTACAAATGAATTTAGAAAAATAAATAGTCTCAGATGCCGAAAAAAAAAACAATCTAAATGTATTTTTTCAAAGATGACACATAGTGAAATAGTGGTATTCGAATTTTTTTTTTGTGTCCAAAGGGAGAGAGCTTTTGACACAGCTCTTGAGTTTTATTCTCATCAGAAGGAACAAAAAAATTGCTATAAATCTACACTCACAGTTTTCATATTAGTTTTTCTTATAATGTATTATATATATATAGGCATTGCCAAGGGGGCCAGGAGGGAACTGCTGCTTAGAGATTAAAAAAATTACTCAATTTTTCTAAGATAGTAATTTTTTTTAGAAACTGATTTAAAACTGATTTGGTGTCCGAACGAACGTAACAACTTTATACTAAATTGTGGGTCCTGGGCATTCAAATAATTTTACATTTACATTCATCAACCTCTATACCTCCTCATCCTGCCCCTTTCTAGGCTAGTGGTTGCCCACCCTATTATATATATATATATATATATATATACAAGGGTGTCTAAATTAGGCTGCAGATTGATGTGATGCTGCTTGCTACCAGGCTAATTGTTCATATTTAATTAATTATATTCACAATTTAAAAAATATGGAAACAAATAGTGAATATATATTCCTACCTCTCACCCGATATTGAGCGAACGATGCTATATTTTATTATATTAAAAATTCTACCAATACAATAATAACTCGGTAATTTAAGATAAGGTATAAGACCAAGTGAGATATTTGTATCTATTATTCCTACACGACTAACTGAGTGTGATGACCGTCCAGACAAGTAAAATAATATACTCTAGTATAATAGAATAAAAAATTTTCAATGAACGTTATCTTTCATTAATATATTTTAGATAAGAAATTATCTTATTATATTGATTTCTATCTATAGATTAAATATCGTAAGAAAGTTTGGCTATTGCCTTTTGCTCCTTACACACAAACATGACCTCAACGCTTCATATGTCCTTGTTGTGTATATTGACTTTGACCAAACATTCATCGTAAAAGTTATTTAGACTATTTGACAAATTAATTTTAAAAAACAAAAGGAACTTCTCTATATAGTTTAGAAGAAAACTGTCCTTTATCAAATTGGCCTTTCCCCCCACCTGCAAAAAATTTAATATCTGTCTCATTCTTGTTCTTTTTATGAGTTAAATCGCCCCCCTACTATGACATGTGTGGGGTTTTAATTTGATTTTATTCAACTTTGAATATAAATAGTCTTTTTTAGAATATTGTTTGCTAGTTGAGTATAGCCCTAAGGCATTTTTTCAAGTATAGTTTGCTAATTAGATTAACACTTTAACTAAGGTCTCCCTTTCCTAATCTATAAGCTAAATATATATATATATATATATATATATATATATATATATATATTGTAAAAAACCGACATGATTACATGCTTTTATAACAAACAAAATTTTAAAAATAAAGATACATGCAAAACAAATTGGCTATGCTGTTTAAATCTATATTTAAAAAAATCAATTTTAAGTTTGTAAGTAATAAAAATATATGCTTTAAATAAACACAAATTTATATTTAAATTACTCACCCTATAATTAAATATAAAAAATAAAAAGTAAAGAAAATAACAAGTTTTCTTTATATATATATATATATGTTGACTATCGAAAAAATATTGATATCAGGGGGAAAAAATGAAAAACTATTTTATGATTAACTTTTTGATATTAATCAAGTACTTGAAATTTTAAATTATATAATTTCTATTAATTAAAAGTTATTATCTATGTATACTTATATATAAGGTATATATATATATATATATGAGAATTATGTTTTTTATTATTACCTAAATATTTCTATCCCATATTTCTTAACTTTACATTTCAAATTAATTTTAATTTTGCCATGAAGTATTTAATAAAATAGTTTTTTCACTGATGATATATAATTTGAAAAAAACATACAAGATTCATGTGATTGTCTGCCATCATGAGTAAATAATCTGTCAACTAGGAAAAGGGGGGAAAAAGAGAAAAGGGGAAATTGAGAGAAAGAGAAAAAAGTGAAAAGAGCAAAAAGAGAGAAAAGGAAAGAAGATAATTCTTGTGTGAAGTAAGCAACAATTAATTCATAAATATATTTGAATAATAAAAGCTGCTTAATCAAATTATTTATATCAATCAATAGAGTAAAACTATTAATCAATAAAAAATACATAATAAAGAAAATAGTAGAATAATTTCATAGAATTAACGATCATTTTTAGTTGACATAAAAGGAGAAGTTTTAAGAATAAAAGGATGGAAGGGGATCTTTTCTCCACTTAAATTAGAAAAAAGAACGATATAGGAAACGACACATGAAATTTCAAAAAGAGGTCTATTGAATTTTATAAAATACGAAATTAAAACATTTAAATCAACTTGGTGTTTTTCCATTATTTTATTCAAGTAACCTTGATTCCATCAAGGCCAGAGTTGGCAGGTTTTATCCCGCCGAGTATAATACACGGTTTTATACATGTATAAAACTATTGCGGATAAAACTAGGCCGATGTATAAAAGGTATAAAACTGTAAAAAACCAACCCCCCTAGAAAAAAACAGCTTAAAAGCTTTTCATATTTTATAATGTTTTAAAGCATTGACGATGTTGTTTGCTTTTTATTTAGTGAATAATATAATCAAAATGTTAATAATTGAAAAATGAAATTTTATTTGAATTTCCTTTCTTGTCGGGTTTGCGCATGCGCATCCAAGTTTTATACATTTTATACAAGTTTTATCCGCAATTTTTGTATAAAACTTCAAAATCCTGTATAAAACCCAACTCTGATCAAGACATGTTAATTTAGTTAACAAGTAATTCGCTAGAGTGTGCTGATCAAGACTTTAAATAATTTGATATCTCAAAATATTGTCTTTGATTTCATTCCCTGATTCTAAATTTGTACACCAAATCCAACTAAATCCTTGTTTTCCCTGATTCGTTGTTTTTTTTTTTTTATTTATTTTCAAAATTGTAAAAAATATAATCATTTTTTACTATTCTTGTCATTTTAATATTCGAAGAGACATAATTTTTAGTTTATAATGCATTGGTTAACTCCGATAGAAGGAGGTCCCAGAAGAGTTAATCATGCATCCGTCGTTATTAATAACTTAATTTATTGTTTTGGTGGATATTGTAGCCTAGAAAACTATAGACAACGTCGTCCAATGGATGTCCATATATTTCATCCAGGTATTTTGATATTTTCTTCATTTTAAATCAAATAACAATTCATCTCTCTCTCTCTTAAAATCACTATAATTTTGAATTGATAGATTGCCATAATATTAATTATTTTATTCTACTTTCATTAATAAAGAGAATTATTTCGTTTTCTTTTCAAATCAACTTTGGCATAAGTACATTCCTTCAAATTTTCATAATACCAATATTTTTCTTAGAAAAGATTTCACTTTTATTTAATTTTTGTATCAATTTTTATACACAATGGGGAATGGACTAAGAATCTTTCTCTCGTCCCCCCTAAACCTTTAAACCAACCATAAACAAATGCAATTTACTTTCTTTAGAATACACACATTGAAAAAATATACTGCTAATAATAATACTTGGATTTTATTCTTTTACAGAAACGTTACAATGGTTTGCTCTAAAAATTCCAAGAAAAGGAGAACCACAATATAATCAGACGCCATACCAAAGATATGGACACTCGGCTGTGAGTTACGGGGAAAAAGTTATCATATGGGGTGGCAGAAATGACCGAATAGCATGTAATAGATTATACGCTTTTGATACAAGTAAGATATAATGTCTAAATGATTCATTATTCTAAATATTTAAAGTATTAAAGCTTTAAAAAACTTATTTACATTGGCTGTATTTTAATCCAACTCCCACTGTATATATTATATATTTTTAGTGTGGAATGTTTGTTTCATTGGTTAATTTTATCCTCTTTTAAGTTTATTTTTGTGATGGATTCGACGTTGCAGAAAACTGGAATATGGCGATACTTCAGGAATCTAATTTGTCTATTACCCAGATCTCATCGGTTGATATTTCTAATCTTTGGGTCTGCCTTTGAGATTTGTGAAGGGTATTTTATATTCGTATTTCATGTTACTCCCTAACAAGATTAAGCGTGATTAATAATTTAATTACTCTGCAACTTTGAATTCACCAATCATTCCACATAGTCACAACTCAAGTAACCTAGCCAATCATATATATCTATTAACCCACTATCAAATTATTGGACAAGTGATACTTTTGAATACTCTTCCAAAAAGATATTCCATTTAATTAAATGACTCCCAAATTTTTAAAGGTAGCTGATTACTGTATTTATTTTCAGAAAATTTAACATGGGAGATAATCGAACAATCTGGTGAAATACCTACTGCAAGAGACGGCCATTCGGCTTGTATAATAGGTGATATAATGTATCTCTTTGGAGGATTCCAGGCGGAATCAGATACATATTCAAATGACCTCTACTCATTTAATTTCATAACGCATAAATGGAGTTTTATATCACCTTTTGTAAGCATATTATACAATCATATTCTTAGTGAATTTCACCACTTGAAACATGTAACATTATTAAATTCTTTAACGATGTCTGAATGTTATATATAATGATTACAGAATGAAGCGCCTACCCACCGTGATTTTCACACGGCTACACCAATTGGGTCAAAGATTTATGTATTTGGAGGACGGAGTGATACCCTAGTACCTTTTAATTTTCACATAGAAACTTATGAAAATGAAATTATGTATTATGATACTATACTTAATCGATGGTATACTCCATTGACCGTAGGAAATATACCATCTGGAAGGAGGAGTCATTCAGCTTGTAAATATCCGTTTATAATTTATTTGAAAAATATTCACACTAAAAATTCATTTCATTTTTTTTTACTGGTTCATCTAAATAATACTACTATCTACTACTACTTTTATTTCCCTAATTTAATTTATATTTCTCATTTCAGTCCTATATAAAAGTGAATTATATATTTTTGGAGGATATAATGGTGAAATGGACAAACATTTTAACGACCTCTACAAATTTTCTTACGGTAAAGCAATAATTTATTTAATTTTTTATAGAAATTAAAAAAAATAACTAACAATCTGGGAAATAAGAAAATTGAATTTTGAATGTTCTTCTTTTACTAAAATAACAAGAGACTTGTCTAATAAATAAATATAAAAGTTCTTTGATAAAATTTTTATATATATTTATAAAGAGAGACCGAGATGGGCGCAACAAGTCTCTCTAACTTTAGTACTTTCAAATTCGAGGCTTCTGGTATAAAATTTATTCACTCTTCCCTTTTATAAGACTATTAAAATAACAGCCAATTTTATAAATCTATTTCTTACCGATAGATCAAATTCAGTGGCGTTAGAAATTAATTTTTTTTTTTTTTTTTTTTTGGGGGGGGCTGATGGGTATACTGGGGGGGTTGGGGAGTATGGTATACCCCCAGCGGGAAGGAGGGCCCGGAGGTCCTTCCCCGAGAAATTTTTTTAATTTCATGTATCTTTTAGACCAAGGATTTCGGGGTAGGGGGCTGCAGCCCCCTCAGCCCGTCCCCCTTAGATACGCCACTGTTCAAATTTAAAACACTCGAACAAAAGTTAAGGGTTGTAGGGGAGGAATTACTTTCCTTCCACACCCCACTTTCTTTTTATCTGAAATAATATTGCTCTTTTAGAATTAGCCGGAGAATTTAAGACTTAATTTTTCCCTAAACAAGATTTTAACTAATTATTTTTAGTTACCTATTTTCATCATATTATTAATATTAAATAAATATTAAGAGAATGCAGCAAGGTTTTTTCTTTTTTTATTTCCCGCCTTTTTGACCCGTATAAGAGAAACAAAATAATTTTTTTTTCTTTTGATCTTTTATTAATCTGTAGCGAAAATTCTTCTTTTTTATTATATATTTCTATTACTGTTTTAGTGTCCAATGAATGGTCCAAGGTTAAGACTAATGGCAAAAAGCCCTGTGCTCGAAGAAGGCAAAATTGCTGTATAATCAGAGATAGACTATATATGTTCGGTGGTACAAGTCCTGATAAACGTAATGTACCGTACAACATCAATAGTGTTATTAAACTAAAAGATCATTCTGATCTAAATATATTAGATTTTGGTAATACATTAAACAAATATAATTATAAAAATATTTATTTTTCAGTTAATAACATTAACCGTTATTATTTCAGCTCCTACGTTAAAAACGTTATGTTTAATTAATGTAATAACATACCAATTACCTCAAGATGGGCTCCCTAAAGTTCTTAAGTAAGTTATATTCTTACAAATCAAATTAATATACTCTTCTGCATTATTTTTAATTTATTTAGCAACTTTAATAAATCCAGCTAGAAATTTCTGATAATTATAAGATCTTTTTTTGTAGTTTAGGCTTTCACAGTTGTTATCATTAGTAAAAGAATTTGATTTTCGGTTTAACTGTGGTTTATTTGTTTTTACAAAATCAAATTCTTTTAAAAATTTTAAGATCTACATAAGATTGATCTTTACCGTTTTTGATCGGCTATTAGTAATCAAAAAACCTTTGACATTTTTGTATTGAGAAAGAACGTGACGAGCTTTTGAAATATCGACCATAAAACAGATTTTTTTAAAATTTAAATCCAGTGTAGTTTTCCAGAATTTAGAATCAGAAGACAGATCTAGATCGGTGGTTCTTAACCAGGGGTGCACGAATCCCCAGTGGCACGAGGAAGCAGTTTGACGGGTACGAGTCGATTTATAGAAATCTATTTATAAAATTTTATTATTTTATTTTCTTAAGGGCACATTAAATCTTTAGTCTGAAACTACCGAGGCATTGATTTAAATTCATGAGCATTTTACATAATAGAATGCTTTTTTTTTTAATTATGATTAATTAAAAAATATTTTTTTTTATATTTATCGAAAATGAAAAAAAACTTTATTATGAAAATTATAATTTTTTTTTTAAATCTAACAATGTAAAAATCATTAATATTCAACATATAATAATTAAATAATGTAGTGACCAAGTCAAAAATAAATTTTGTATTTATTTAAAAATTAACCAAATAGTTAACCACCCTTGAAAAAGATGGCAGGCTAGTCTAACAGCCTGCATTATCAGATCACTTATAATCCTATATTTATATATATTTATAAACTGTTATAAATGATATATAATATATAATAATATTTATAAACTATTCATTATTAAAAAAAAAGAAACTCAAACATATACATGAGATTAAATCAGGGTTGGAAAAAACCCGGGTTTTTTTAAAAAAGTTGCTTATATATTAATAAATATATTTCATTTTTTTTTTATTTATTTTATTTATGCGACGCACTTTTCCAAACAAAAATATAGATATTGGCTGTATATGTACAGTATATAGATTTGAAAAATTTCGGGTAGGGGGGCCAGGCCCCCTCGGCCTCCCCCCTTATATACGCCCCTGCTGTGTTTATGTTATTTGCTTAAGTAACTTTTTGTTTTTCTTCAGAAATAAATATATCAGAGTCATGTTCATTCATTGGAAATTTTTTATTAAAAAACCCAAAAAACAGTGGGTTTTTAAATTAAAAAACCCAGTGTGTTTTCCCCACCCGGAGAATTTAAATGCCAACCCTGGATTAAATATAACCCTACCTTAATAGTTGGGCTTTTTGGCCAAATTTTAAGATTTCTTTTTGTCTTCCTGGCTGAATATAAATATTTTTTAAAAATAAAAAAAATAATGTTTATGATTATATGATGTAATTTGTAAAAAAGTGAATTTTTTTTTAAATTTCAACATAAAATTAAATAAATTTAAATTTTTTTCTCTAATTTCTATCAGCTTACTTAAAATTTGTAAAATTAAAATTTTTAATAATCCTATCTATTAATAATATAATTCTTTTTGCTTTTTTTAGGGATGACATTAAACGGCTAACTACAAAAAGTAGTCCAATTTTAATTAAGAACGTTCCTTCATGATATGTCTAAACGTTTTTAATAATATGATTAATAATAATAAAAATACAAAAGACATAATTATTTCTACAATCACCAACAGGAGAGCAGATAGCTCATAGATAGATCATCCTTTTCCTGAAAGGGGTGAGAAGGAGCATATCGAATTCCGACGACTTATGTTCAGGTATAGAAATAAAACTACAATCATTCTTCAACGGTCGTTCACTCTAAAGCGGCTCTTATTCTAAATTTTCTAGATTGTTTTAAGGCTTTAAAAAGTATGCAGATAGTTGAAATACATAGAAATGTAAAGTTTCAGCTCTATCGGAAATGATTTAGAGGTGCAAAACACAAAAGGTTGAGAAAAATCGAATGTACGAATTACCCGGCTGCCCGCTCCTTTAGCTTCTTATTGTTTAATACAACAGTCACTTTATTTCTTCAAAAAAAAAAAAAATCGAATGTTTTCAGTTTTTTAACTTTGGACACCCCTAAAAAATTGTTATCCTCCCTGAATGCAAAAACATATTTATGATATTCTATAGTTATAGTTCTCTACCTTATATATATGTATAAAAATCATTAATTTGTACAAATCTTATAATTATTAACAAAATTATAAACAAAACAGTTATCAAAGCAGGGATCAGCGCTATTCATCATATAGCCAAGAATAGCTCTAACTCTTAAGCAAAATATCATCTTTATCATAAAATTTTCTTGTATTTGTACTTGACTTTGATAACTAATTTGTTTATAATTTCGTTAATAATTAACAGATTTGCACAAATGAATGATTTTTAGGAACTTAAACATCTACAGAATATCGTAAATATTCGCTACGGCTTGTAAAAAATTTTTAGAGCCGTCCAAAGTTAAAAAAAACTGAAAAAATTCGATTTTTCTAACCTATTAGGTTGAAACATTATATTCTTATTAATTTCAACTGTCTGCATATTTTTAAAGGGCAACTTAATAAAAAAAATCTGAAAATTCAAAATAAGAGCCTCTTGAGATCATATTTTCTATTAAAATTTAATTTTCTCTATATCTCTCAAACTAGAGCTGATGGGATATTTTTGGAATCAACCCATGTACCGAGAATCAACTCTTAATTTCAATGCACCAAAAAAAAAAAAATCTTTTTTCTGTTGGCCTGTGTATTGAAATATAACGCGTCTCAAAATAACTGACACCTCTCTGAGACCTTTAACCATTGTTGCGGTTTTCTTGGTGTCTTTGAAGGGTAAATTTGGAGTTGCGAGAATATCTTTGAAGGGTTGCGTGAATCAGGAGTAATTGGTTGAACTCGCGTGTATTTATTTGAGTAATGGAATTGTAATATAATAGAACTATAATAGAAGTATTTTTACGTTTTTTTTTTATTTGAAATTCCTACCGGGATCCCGGTTTATTTACTTTCGGGTACGAAGACACACACTTCAAATCCAACCGGTCTCTGGCAGTAGCCATCTACCGGCACCCCGTGAAGTTGCATTATTTCCTATCTCTAACTCCTCCTCCTGCGTTCGTTTCTAGCTAATGAACTAATCCTTATTTCTGGTTTCACCCGGTTCCTTTTATCCAACCTCTTCTATGCTAGGGAGAATATCCTAGTTTGAGAAGGGACTCTCTCAGCACCAGCCTGCAGCCTACCCCTTTCGAAGAATGTATCATAGAGAGGGAACCTTCTTTACGTCCCTTCCACAGGACGGAAAGTCACAGCAACTCCCTCTCCTCGTAGAGTTGCCTGGAGGCTATTATGGTGAGATCCAATATTCCAATCCAGTGCCTGCTTGAGGATTGTTTACATTAAATAAATATTTTTATTTATTGAAAAAATCCCGAAAGCCCAAGATTTGAACACGGATCTTCTTTGTAGAAGCCGACACCCTAGCCCGCTACACCAGTGAGCGATGCCCTATTTTTACATGTGAAAAGCACAATCTCAACCAGTTATCTGGAAAACCGAGAGAAAGAGAAATAAAAATGCATCCCAGGAGAGGGGGGAGATCTTCTTTTTTAACTTCTTTCCAAGATCATCTCGCATCTCCCTTGGGTGGTGATCTTCGGTGGGGTCTCCCAGACGGTTTTTCTATGAGAGTCTTTACCCAAGAGCTTGACTGCGACAAATATCAATTTTACTATCCGAATTGCATTTTGAATAACAATTTTGATATCTAATCATCAAATTTTCTTTTTTTTTTTTCTTTTGGAAAGGGTGCATAAGGTCCGAAGACCTATAATGACCAGTGGTCACATGCAGCCAGGAAGGATATAATTTAAAAAAAAAAGGAAAAGCATAAAAAGGGGACCAAGGCTAACGTTTCGATCCTATGTTTGGCCCATCATCAGAGCTGGGGCTGTGTCAAAAAGGCATATATACTTTCCCCGAAACGGGAGGGTTTCATGTGCAAGAATGAGAGTTATGGACTTTTAATAACAAAAACTGCTATTATTGTTAAAAATTGAAATGCCTTCTCCTTATATGTGAGAGGATCAAGCCGGCTTTCGAAATTTTCGGGGAAAGTAAATATGCCTTTTTGACACCGGCTCTGATGATGGTCCAAACCTAAGATCGAAACGTTAGCCGTGGGCTGATTCTCAATAAAGAAACTACATTGGCTGCATTTTTTCTTGTTTTTTTTTTTTTATCTTATTCAACATGTTTGTTTGTTGTTTCGGAACAATATATAAACTTATATATTTTTGCAAATTGTCTTAGAGCTGGAAAATGTTTACAGGGTATTATTAAACGCCAGAAATTAATCACGTCGGAATCAATTGTGTCTGAGAAAAGTTCATCAAATTGAAGAAAGAAAATTGATTTTAAAGCATCCAATCCTCCAAGAGAATGGCTCCAACCCCTGGCATAAGTTTGTCAAACAATCTCATTTTCATTTATTATAAATTCACATTCATATAAAATACTTAATCATGATAAATTAATAGTCCTAACCATGCTAATATTGAAATTATTAAATTTCTCTTATATTAAAAATGATTTAATTCTATCTATTTAAATTAAACTATAATAATTTTTATTATTTTGAGTTAATTAATAATTATTCAAAGGTAAGAAAATTTACGTGTCGCTCTTGGTTCAACACGATTCTAATTATATCAATATATACATAGGCGCCGGAACTGGGGGGAGGGGGCAGAGGGGGGCAAAATTTCTTTTTTTATTTCATTTATTTTTAAAAATGATATATTTTTACTTTTGAAAAATAAAATCTTCTAATTTAAAAAAAAAATGAATTCTAAATTAAAAAAAAATTAAAAGAGTAAGAAATTCATTTTTTTCCAAATTTTTTCCAAAAATTTTTGATAAAATCACTACCAAATTTTTTAAAATTTTATTTTTATTAAAATTGTGATTTTATTTAAAATTTTTAAAGTTTTATAGTAGATTTGTTTTTGTTTTATACTATTTAAACATATTAAATTATTTTAATTTTCTAAAAAAAAATTTTTTGCCCCCCCCCCTGATTCAAATTCGTTCCGGCGTCCCTGAATATATACAAACATCCAAACCATATGTTTTGTACAGGGCTTTTTAATTTATTTAGGATCTCTGGAGAGGAATGGAGGCCACTACCAACTGTTTGAGAATCTCAACTATTAATCTCAATGTTATAATTCAATTTAAAAAAGGCAGAGTCCGCAAAGTAATAGATAATCCAATCCACTAATTTTGAGTATAACAAAAAATGAAGTTATATTGTTTTTTTTTTTTTTTTTTTTTGAGCGGTGGGGTAAATATTTTCTTTCAAAAAATTATTGTTATTATTATTTGTTATACTAAAAAAGCGGAAAAGATTTTTGATGGAACCAATATCTTTTTTTTTCTCCGGTGACAACCGATTAGCCGGACTATTCGAGGTATTGCTGTTCATTTGTTATATATGTCATCTTCAAAAGACACTTTACATTATTTATTCTTTTGTTTACTGAGTTGGTTTTTATTTAGCCTACCCAATAAAATTTCACTAACTCGCAACGAGGAGAGAGGAGAGAGACGGTCGATTGTTTTTAACAAAAGTGATATTTAAAATTTAAACATATAAATTATCTATACGTATTAAAAAAATAAAATAAAAGATTTATATTCAAATATTTTGATAATTATATGTTTAAATACATAATTTTCTATATTGTTATAAATTTATTTATTAAGATTTGATATATTTATTTACAAGGTATTCTGTTTTCAAAATACTTTGGAAAGTTTTAATAAAATTTTAAAAAATATTTTACTTATATTTAAAAGCTGCAACTATTTTATAATAATATTTATTTTTAACCATATCAGTATTTTAACTTATTTCTCTTGAAAATATTTGTATACTTTTATATTTACATATTTTTATTTATTTTAAAATATTATTTTTTCTCGACGGTTGAAACTGCCCGAGTAAGATATTGTAAAAGGAGCAGGAGGTTTACTCGATTGATTTTGCAGATGGAGGTGCAGAGATGAAATAATTTTGGAAAAAATTATATCGAGGATTTTTATTGACGAGACGACTGTGATTGCAATTTTAACAGTTTCGGTCTGAAGAGACCATCATCAGGCCTGCGAAAGATTACAGAAAAAGTGAGTCAGCACACAGCAATAACAACAAATTGTGTGCTGACTCACTTTTTTATGTTAATTTTTCGCAGGCCTGATGATGGTCTCTTCAGACCGAAACTGTTAAAATTGCAATCACAGTCGTCTCGTCAATAAAAATCCTCGATATAATTTTTTCCAAAATTATTTCATCTCTGCACCTCCATCTGCAAAATCAATCGAGTAAACCTCCTGCTCCTTTTACAATATTATTTTTATTATGAAAATTCTTATTTATTATACATTTTTTGTTGGTTTCTATTATCTGTACAAGGAGTGTGTGAAAAATTTCGAATCAACAGTAAAATTTAGAACCAAAATCTTCTATATATATAATTCACTAATGTCCGTCTGTCTGTCACGCTCTATTTAGGCAACTTCCCGTTGGAATTTTGAAATGAAATTTTTTATGCATAAAGAGGACTTTCTCGGGATTACAGGAAAATTATTTTCATCCTGAAATTCCCACAACTTATAGAGTTATTAATTTTTAAAGTTACGATTTCTCCCATAGGAAATGTATAGAGAAATATTTATGTATTATTTTCATTCGTGTATTCCATGAATGTAGACAAATCCTCAAGCAGGCACTGAATTGGAATCGAATAATAATAATTTTCTTTTCATAATTAAGAAGAAAAGGCGAGGGTCCGCCGCAGGCGGGCCGAGCCAGCTGGCGGGGGTCCAGGGAGGCGAAGCCCCCTGTCTAGATGCAAAGGTGGGCGCCACGGGTTCCCATAAATAAGAAAAAGAGAGGGTCCGCCGCAATTAATTAAAATTTATTTATCTGGACAACTCTTAGTCATATCCCGAGACGCCACCCGCCAGGGCCTAGCGTGGTAGGGCAGCTAGTGTATATCTAATCCCCTTTAATATCATTTCAAAAGTATATTCTCAAATATTCATTTCCATATGTAAATTAAATTTAAATTTGTCTCTACTAGACTTTTAAATAATTCAAGTATTAAAGGAATTTCATACTGATGGACTTTTGAATTTAATGGATTAAAAATTTTTTCTTTCAAAACTTTTCATACACTCCTCAAATAAATAGGCTGACCATAATGTCTTGTGACAAAAACGGGACATTGTAATGTCAAAAACGGGACGATGTTATAAAATGAAGAGTTGAGAATTAGAAGGGGTCTATGGACAATTTTTTTGTACGCCATTTACGTCTTTATACATAATTTTTTTCTTTTTTTTTTTTAATTTTCACATCTCTCAACAGAGACTAACTCCAATTACAGAGAGGCGGAGGACATTGGCAATGTTTGAAAATTTTCACGGCAAGTGGGATTTGAATCCGAGTTATATAGCAACTCTAGATTAGTAATCCGCAACTTATCCGATTAATCCATGAGCCTCCTCAATAATATGCATAAATGTTATAATGGCATACAAAAAAATGGTTCATAGACCCCTTCTAACTCTTCAAATATTATGTATTCATAAAAAAGTAAGATATAAAAAATTTTTTATTAGGAACCGACTTAAGTTTCGGTTTCGGCCGAAACCTGAGTTTGAAAAGATGAGACGCGCACAAAAAAAAAAAAAAAAAAAAAAATGTTGAATGAGACACCTAAAATAAAGGTCAATGATTTTCACAAGAGAGAAAAGTAAAAAAAAAAAAATGGTAAAATGATATGAATTTTGTATAGGAAATAACAAAACAAGTTTCGGTTACTTTTTCGGCCGAAACTAAGATTGCTGCAGAAATTCGGTTTCGGCTGAAATGCTTTTTTAATTTTTATTATATAAACATACTAATTCTACAAAAAATTATTCTGTAGTGAGAGAACCGATACAAAAATTTAGTTAGACTTAAAGGGGTGTATTTCGGTACGATCGTACCATGATTAGGTAATCTTACGCAGCAAATTTCGATCTTTCAACACCTTATCAAAAAACTTATCACACTACATAACACGAATTTCAAAAAGGAGGAATTAATTTTACGTAAACTTGATCATAAAGACTTACGGGAAATAAATAAGACGCTGTTCCGTTTTTTACAAAAATATAGTTTGTTATAAACGGGACAAAATTGACATGTTTATTAAAACGACGGTACGGCCGAGAAATATGAAAAAAAACGGTACTATCGCGTTCAAAACGGTCAACCTACTAATAAATTATCTATCTTTTTTTTTGAGACATGTTAATATAAAAAAAAAAAAAAAACATTTTACAGACTTTCTCGAAAGGTGGTTCGAGGGAGAGTTTTTTTTTTTATATATATTTGTTTTAAGATCCTTTTCGGTATCTAAGGCTATTTAGACCTCATCCCTATTTATTTCATATGATTGATTGGTTGCCAGTTCAATTGAAATAAATTTTTCTCGCTTGGGCCGGAAAGCGAACAAAGGGGAAAAAATTAATTTCTTAATTAAAATTAAATATACAAATTAAACATTGGCATAAAACGTTACGTAACAAAAATGCGTTACATCACCCGATGTGGAAGGCGAGGCTAGCCGAAGCCTTGGCCTACCCCCCACCAGTTCTAGAGAATTCTCTTTCTATATTATTTAAAAAAGAAAAGAATTATTTATTTTTAAAACAAATAATTCTTTTATTTTTTAAATAATATTCATATTAAATTATATTCGGAGTTGAAGAAAAGGCGTGAGGAACTTCGTTCCTGGCGAGGGTCCCACGACCCCACACGTTTTGCTCTTTTTTTTTTTTTTAATAAATTTGAAAAAAAGTTAAATTAATTATGAAAAGAAAAGTTGTTGTATAGTAAAAAATTGTTGTCAATTTTTTTGTTAATGTATATTTGAATTTATGTAAATATACATATACTGTATATATTTAAAAAAATTTTTGTATACCTAACGAAAGCCCATTTACTTAAAAAGGATGGACTTTAACTTATAAAAGAGTCATTAACTAGACTCCCCCCCCCCTTAGAATATTTTTGTTTAACGCCTCGCAATAAAAATTTTGTTGTTAAGCGCCCTATTAGATTTTACTTTCCTTAATTACACCATGGACAAATTCAAACATTATTTTTGTAAAAAAATCCATCTTTTTTTGAATAAATAAAATACTTTCAATAACTGAATATTTTTCAATTTATTTTAAATATTAATAAATCAAAATATACATTTCATATTAAGAAAATCTGGTGTGACTAGTCGCCCAACACACAGCTTTCTCTTAACTTCGATAATTGAAAGTGTTCTGTGCTTGTCACTCCAGATTTTTTATGTGGACATCAAGGTATATTTAGTTTCCGCCGGTACGGTACATTTTTTTCTAGGCATCTTAGGCCATATAGACTTTAAAGGAATCACAACAATATTTTATACTATTAAACCAGAAATGTACGCTTGTGTATATCAGTGTTTTTCATTCTCTGGGTCGCGACCCCTAGGAGGGTCACGAAGCCTTACCCGGGGGGGTCGCCGGCAAAAGGAAAAATGCAAAGTTCTACACTACAATAAAAGCAATTTCAGTGAGAAGGATGGGCTTGTTTATTTTTCAAAAATTTGTCAAATCGTGGTACTATTTTTGAAATACTGGTATTAACAATTAAATCATTTTCTAATTGAAGTCTATTTCTCTTTTTAGTTTTAATGTCCACCCTTGAAGAGAACGTCAGTTCACATAATTAGGAAGTGGCGAATTGCCGAAGGCAACCCTACCACCGCTAGTTAATATTAAGAACGCAATTTTAATACCCTAAATCGAATAATTTTCAGAAATTTTTCAGTTAAATGCCTACGATCAGAAAGAAAGTTTCACTTGCATCGTGGTTTCATAAAACCACACAATTTTTTTTAACAATAATTATTTATTTGTTACATTTGCGACTCTTCACGGCCCCCTGCTGGTAATCCATGGCCCCCTATGGGCCTCAAAAAAAAAAAAATTCCTGGCTCTAGTTTTTCTATTTTCTGAGATATTTTGTTACGGGCAGATGACGGATGATTAATAATTAGATATATATTTTAAGAAAAATTTGAATTTTAGATAACTCTAAGTTTTTGTTTTTCTAAATAACAACTCAATGCCATTATAGCTTTAATGTGACGTATACATGTTATTAAAATATACAAAATAAATGTTGTTTGATTGGAATTGCAAAAGTGCCTGAGATTCTCAAAGGGGTCTAGAAGGAGGGAGAACTAGAGTGGGGGAGGAGGGGTCGGCGCTTAGAATGGACAGATCGCGATTTTAGCTCCATTGCATTCATTTGCCAAGAGATTCTCGACTCGAGATACAAACAACATCCCTGTACCATTTCAAATGGCGTTTTTTAAGAGTTTCTGGAAACATGGCAATTCGAAACATCACCAAAGTAAGCAATTATATCATTCAATAAAAAATAATTTGCCTATCCGAATGGTTTAATGATCAAATATAATATTTTGAAATAAAATATATTTTTTTTTAATTAACCTCAATGATTTTAGCCTATTTGTTTTTTGCAAAGTTAGATAACTTGAATTAAGGCAAAAGGTATTCTTTTGCCTGTATATCTGCATGCCAGTTATAATCTACCCAGAACTGTTTGACCCCTTTTCTAACCCATTTGAAAGATTATTTTTCCCGAATGGTCCATTCCCCAATTCAACATTTTTGTGATTCTTAAATGGATAAAAACTTATTATTTTTCAGATAGATTATTTATTAATTAAATTCCAAAATAGGCTAGTTTTATATTTTTAGTTTAATCGCATTTATTTTTATACAATATTGGAAAATGCGCTCTAGCCAGTCACTTTTTCATGACTATTAAATAACTAGTTTTATTTTAGTTATCTTATAAAATGGCAAAATAATTCTAAAAAATTTAATTTGCCCCTGACTCTATCACCAGAGATAGAGTAACAACTTACTTGTCTAAGGTTCAGGTGTGTTTTTCCAGTCTCAAAAGATGAAAATTGAATCAATTGAAAAAAAAAATCTTAAATCTAAAAAATTATAAATAAGTTAATTTTTTTTCTTGTTTAGAAAAAAATTTTTATCTACTATAATATTTTTAAAACTAATGTTAATACTTATGAATCCACTTTTATTCTATCCTTTAGGATAACAATTCATTAAGATGGACAGTAGTCTATTAAAAGAAGTTTAAAAAAAAAAACAGTGTTTTAAAATAATAGCTTCCCCAAATTAGTAAATATTTATCTAACTAATGAGAAATTAAAATTTTCATTTTAAAGCATCTTAAATATTTATCTTGCCGTGTAATTAGAATATACTCAAACTCAAAAGAGCTGTCTGGAAAACAGAATTTTGTGCCCCACAAAAAAGCGGGCGTTTATTTATTTACAATTAAATTTTAGTAATTTGGAGCCCCTCTTTAATATAGGCCCGTTTCCACTGACTCTGGCTGTTGATCACTTAGATCAGTGGTTCCCAACCTTTTTTGGCCCATCGCCCCTTTCTGGAGGTTGTCTATCACCTATCGCCCCCCACCCCTTTTCATTTTCATTGCATGATTTAAAATTATTAACAAAAAAGTACTTTATTTCAAAGTGAATCACTCAAGTTCCTCAGATAACGTTTTCTTTTCAAAGTGAAAAAAATACAACACCTGCAGAAATATTGACTAAAACGTTGAAATTTTCAAATATGAGTAGGATAGAAAGCAGGAAAGAAGACAGACAAAAATTTAATCAATCTAATTTTTAATTTCGATTGCCGACGTTTCGGACGCAAATCGCATCCTTCCTCAGGACAATCGGTAGTTAGTAAAATTAGATAAAGATTGATTAAATTTTTGTCTGTCTTCTTTCCTGGCTTAACCTTGTAAAAATCTAATAATAATTTTATTTTTATGAAGAAAATAACAAAAATGATACATTTATCCATTTATGAAAACAAAAATGACAAAAATTATTAATCAATTCAGGGGCGTATATAGAAATTTTTTTCGGGGAAGGCCTGATCTCAAAAAATTTTTTTTCCGAGGTATTTTACCTTTTTTTTTAGAGACGCTAAATGTTTGCCAGGGGGGGGGCCGAAACCCAATATTCGCTCTATATTCCTATAAATATATGTATATGCATTTAGGGGGCCCGGGCCCCCTCGGCCCCCCCCCCTTATATACGCCCCTGATTCAATTCTAGATTGGGACGTTTTAATTCTAGATTAGAATTATCTTCAGACTATTTTATTTTTATGTCAATATTTTTTCCTCTTCTTTCCTGACCATCCTGTAATAGGAGATTTTTCTCTTTGATTTATTCTTTTAAATTTTAGTTAACTCTAACAATTTTTTCCCCTTTGAATACTCATCGCCCCCCGCTTATTTATCGCCCCCCTGATATCCCAAATCGCCCACTTGGGGGCGATCGCCCCCAGGTTGGGAACCTCTGACTTAGATCATCTTTTTTACTTTCTCTTATTAAATATATAGAGAGAAAGTATTGCGATTATGTCAAAAATTCGATGTCTAGATTTTGATGGATATACACGTTTTGAGGTCCCCTGAGTCCAAAAAAGTGGGTCCCGCCCCCTTCTGTCTCTGTGTGCGCTTGGTTCCTTTATGCATAACATGGTCCATTTATTATTTTAGAAAATTTTTAAATTTTTGCTAAAAAATTAATTAATTATTTTAATTTTTATAAATGATGCCATTATTAAGTTGCTAACTTCATAAAACTTTCCTTAAACCTCAGATAGCTATATTTAAAAAGTCAATTTTTTAACTCAAAGGTTAAGCGTGTCCTTGTTTACTATAACGATGATTTGTAATCGGTCAGATAAGTTGAAGTGAAGCAACCGGCCTCCAAACTCTTGGTTTCACACGCCACAGTTTAAATAGACAGCTCCCCAGCCCTGTCCATCATCGTTAGCTTCCTTAATTTAGTTTAAATACATTTTGATGCGTCGATAATTTAAAAAAATATTATAAATAAACAGATAATTTATAAAAAAAAAATGCCACCATGCTCCCATTAATCGGCAATAATAAATGCGTTGATTCCATCTCCAAGATAATCGTGTTTATAATCAAACTGATGATACTTTTTTTAGCAGCTCTTTTAAATGTCTTAACCTTTGAACATTAAATGTCAAAATTGGAGCACAATTTTCTGAATGATCTTGAAATTTGTCCATTGACTGATAAATAAATTACGATTTACTTTATTACGAAAATCTATTTTTTTTTTCTTATTGTATTGTTTATTAAAAACATTTTATATGCAAATGAAATATTTTTAACGCGTATTAAAAATAAATATATAAATGTATTGATATTTTCTCTAACATAACTTCAAACCAGTGGCGTCATTTCAACTTTTTTGTGGGGGGGGGGGTAAACTTTTTTCTAGAAAATTTACTTACAAATAGGTATGTCGAATTTGGCTAAAAGATATTTTATTTAATTAATTTTTTACAGTTTATATACCGGTAGATATATTTTATTTAGAACAATATAAAATTTAAATAGGATCAGAGCCCTGGGAGGGGGAGGGGGCAAATGCCCCTCTGCCCCCCCCATCCCAAATGAGGTCCCTGCTTAAAACGTTCTAAGATAATATCTTTCCCTGTTTAAGTTTAAATTATATTTATTAAACTTCAAATGAAGTACTGAATCCAGGACCATTGTCAGGAGGGTGCTGCACCCCACAACTAAAATTTTCGAATATAATTATCCCGGAATACGGGATTTTGTTTCAATGTATGTAATAATCAGGGCGTAGTCATGAAAAGGGGTGTTGGTGGTTTGTTAGCGGACTATAACTCCCCCTACCCCTAAATTTTAAATATATATTTATAATTCCTAATGGTTTTTAAAATCTTAACACTCTCTCATTATTTTTATTTTTTTTAGAAATTCAGGGAGTTGTGCTCTCACCCCCCCCCCCCCCACTTATTACACTTATGACTAGAAACACACAATTTTTAAAATGTGTAAAAAGTTCCAAAGGGGACCGACCCCCTTTTGAATAGAAATTAACATGCAAATTCTCATAGGGATTTAACATTGGCTCTATGAAAGGAATTTGAAAAATCTGAACTACTACATCAGTAAAGTGTACTTCAAACAAATTTCACGAAAAATTTGACTGATGTACTTTTTAAAGAGCATCTAAAAAATAGTTAATTTATATGAATTTTAATCTTAAAAGAAAAAGATTTATATTCTGTTACCATGGGAACCATTTCTCCTCTTTCCTATAAAGTACAAGAGTAAAGTGTGTTTCAAAATACTCTAAAGGCAAAATGAGAATATACATTTTAAAGAGCATGTAAAAAATAATTGATTTATGAATTTTAATCAATTTCGATGGAGCGAATTTTGAGAAAATCGAACAAAACTTGAAAAGTACATTTATAAAGTACTAGCAGTTTTTAGGCGATTTTGTTCAAAAGCTTATTTTGAATGTCCGGGAGGGTACCTAACTTAAATATAAAATTTCAATCCGGTAGCTCCATTACTTCAAACTAAAAATCGTTACAAATAGACACACATACAGATAGACCAATTTGCGGGACCCACTTTTTTGGACTCAGGGGACCTCAAAACATGTATATCCATCAAAATCTCGACATCGAATTTTTGACATGATCGCCATACTTTCTATATGTATATATTTCATATATAGTAGGGTAAGAGAATGTAAAATTAGTTCAAAAAATCAATTTATTTAAATATTATATCATCGGACCTAAATATAGTTTCTTATCACAAGAGCATTAAGCATTTTAAATTCATTTCTTCCGGATTCCATTGAACGTCATTTTCAAAAAAAAAATATTGAATTTATATCAAAATAAACAAATCAAAATACATTTTTTTCAATGTCTAGTTGTTTATTAATAAGTTGAATATTTTAATTCCATAAAATACACTTATAAGCTTATTTAAATTGTTTTTATAATTGTTACTTTAATCAGAAAGTAAATAAATCATATTTAGTTTGACGTTAATTGTTTATATCTTTATAGATTAACTTAATTTACCTGATTATTTCTAGATATTGAAAATTTTCTCCATGAATTAATTCACGGGGAGGTGGGCAAGACGCGCTCAATCCCACCACCAGAAGCCAGGATTTTTTTCGGGGAAATGTGATTGGGAGAAGGGAGGGAGGGGGGGGGGGGTATTATAATTTTATTCTATGAGATTCATTTTAAGCAATGGTAGTCAACCTGGTCCCTACGAACCATTTGGTGGGCCAAGGTTGTGTGCTGTGCGACCAGTCACACCAAATTTTTAAAGCAAAGTTTTTATAAATCACCCAGACTGCGTATTACCCTGATTTTTGGTCATCATCAAATCATTTTAACCAGTGGGCTGTTAGAAAATTTTACTATAATCAGAGATTCAACAATGGGCAGTAAAAAAGGTTGACTACCTATTATTTAAAAAGTGAACGTCTCTCTAATGAAATTATATATGCAAAAAATTTTTGTAATTTTGAAAATGATGCAGGGAGGGGGGTTCCCTGATTGAATCCCCCAGAGCCTATAATCCATACTAAATTTTTTTTTTGTACTAGGAGTTTAAGAAATATTTATTTTATTTTAGTGTATAAACTTGACTGTATATGTGTGAGTCTAAAGATCCGATAACAAAAAATTAATTCAACACTAATTACTCAATTTTTTTTTTTTTTTGATAAATATGAAATATATATATTTTTTTTTCACTATCATAGGTTTTTATTTTCAACTACTAATTTCGCTGGACTCAAACCCATGTGGTTTTTAAGATTTATGAAAAATTATGCATCGAAATATTTAATGTTGTGTAATCCACAAGGAGAATATATGAGCTTACGGTTCGAAGTTTTTTTTTTTTTTTTTTTTTACATTTTGGTATTTGGTCCGAAATTAGACAGGCAGGCAGCCGCGGCATGACAGAAACATGTCGCCCGCCAACTCTTCACGTGTAAAAGACCATCGGCCTTTTTTTATTATTATTTTTTTTATTTTATTTTTTCTGGCAACTTGCTATAATCCTCTCCTTAAAAATTGGTCAATAGGAGATGAAAAAATAGCAAATCTCCCTCCCTCTTTCTCGCACTCTCTTTTTCTCTTCCAAATCGAACCGTCAATCCGATAAAAAAACTTTGTAAGGTCACAGGTCATATCTTTTGGCATCAGTTGACTATTTTAACTCAATTAAACTTGAGGTTATCTGATGGATTATTCCTCTCTTATACAATTATTATTTTTCTCTATATATATAATGGCAATGAAATAATTTATCTCAAGGTGGATATTTTTTTTTAAACAATGCCAACAAAAATATTTAAAAAATGTTGGATTATATGAAACATATAACCATAAGAAAAATAACTGTGGCATCGTGAAACGCGAGTCAAGTTGCGATTTCACTGGAAAAAGTTAGATTTCGGATTTCCAAATCAAATAATACTCTTGAGGGAAAATAATTACAATAATCAGAATAACATTTTCTCTTCAAAATTATCAAATCGTAATATGGGCCTATTTAACTAACAAAGAAAGCTGGCCAAACACCCCATGGTCCCAGGGAATCGAACCCAGGATCTCCAGCCTTTTCGGGGCTTAGGGATTCTGTCCATTGCACCAGGCCACCTCGACCTGATTATTTAAATTTGAAACGGATCGAAATAATTTCAAGTTTAGTGACGTAATTTCAGATTTGGCTTTCGGGGTGGGGGTAAAAGAATTATTTATCTTTTCAACCCCCTTACAGCAGACCTAAACTTACACTATAAATTTTGATTTCTTACTCAATAATATTAAATTAAAAATTTTTTAAAATTAAAATTGTGATTTTGTTACTTAAAATAACAAATTTGAAATAATAGATGTATAGAATTGTTATCTTTTTTTATAAACAAAAATTCTAGCCCCCCCTCTTCCAAATAAAAAATAAAAAAAAAACACTCCCAGGGCAACCAACCCATGCCTGATTATAATATTTCATCTACGATTCAATTTAATTTGATAGTTATTTAAAAAACTATTGCAGTCGTCTTTTAGTATTGTATCATTTCGGCCATGGTACTTTTAAAACAGAGCAGTGGCGCAAACAGGTGCCCCTGGTGTGCGGGGCTTTGATTTTTTTTTAAAGAGAATTAGAAGCTCCCTTTGTGGAGCACAGCACTCATTATCTAAAATACAAATTCCATTATAGCTATGTATTATTTGATAACTTATAGACTTTTTTATTATCTTCATAAGATAGAGTCTCAAATTTTCCTCTTTTTCATTTTAATTTTTATATTCACACTTAGAGCAACAAACATAATAAATGCGTGTTGCCTAAAAGTGCATTAGTTCTTCACAAAAATCTCCAATTTACTGTATTATCCTCCAATAATTTATCTGGTTAGTGAAGTCTTTGAATTTCCAATGCTTTTTTAAAAAATTATTATTATTGGTTCTAATTTTGTGTAAAAGATTCATTTCGTATTTTGAATGAATTTTTTACACACAATTAGAACCAATAATTTAATTTTATAAAGCAATGGAAATTTTAAAGCTTCCCTATCCAGATACATTATTTGATGATAGTACATATATAAACATAATTTACTCTTTAGGAGCTCTGGAGCAATTAATAATATTAGTCACTTGATTATTTCTGTTGCCTACCTTCCAGTAGCCAAACGGAAAAATTTCTGTTTTTGTAATTTCACCATTTCTGATCTAATCTCACCACTTAAAAGTGAATAAATTATATCAAAAAATTGTCATTTGCCTTAATTAATCTGTACCAATAATTGAACATATTAAAGAATTTTATTAAAAATTTTCTTTTGAAATCTCAGGACCGAAACATTTCTGGAAAGAATGACACTAAAATTGCCTTTTCTTAAAATGTTCTTGCATGTAAGTATTAGTTCACATTTTGTCAGTGTTTCATACATCCAGTGGCGTAGCGAGGGGGGGCCCCCATCATGCCTCGGGCGCTACTCACAAAGGGACGCCAAATGTTCCGCAAAACTAAAGATTGCTACATTTTATGTCTCAAATTTAAAGCCTAGCTTGAGCCTATGACTTGATTTATTTATTAATTTGCGAGTTTATTTTGCATATAATATTATATGCTTTTGAATGGGAGGGCGCTAAAAAGGTATTGTGCCCCGGGCGCGAGTTAAGCTCGCTACGCCACTGCATCCCACCTTGACTACGCCCTTGGATAAATTTTAACATTTACTATTCTATTTCCATCTTAACATTGCCTGGATCCCATGATTTGAAATTTAAATACATTTAAATACAATTCTCATACATTTTGAATAAAGAATTATTAACTAGATATAAGTTTATATTTACATTTAAAATTTGAAAATGAAAAAATAAAAAATAAAAACTTACACAATATGTATTTTATAGAATTATCAGAAGACAGAAGAGCATCAAATGAGACGGAAAGCGAAGAACAATCTGAAAAAGATGTCTCTATCTCTGACAATCAAGATATATGGAGTTTTGATGTCAAATATTTGGGTTCCACGCTCTTAGAACAAGCAAGAAGTGAACAAGCAACAGCTCAAGCTATTAAGGCCATTTTTGCAATGGTCAGTATTTTATAAAATATATAGTAGCACCCATGGGGGTAGCCAGCGGGGGGAAGGGGGGCTAATGCCCCCTGGCTTGTCCTGAAAATTTTCTATCTATTAAAAACAAATATATTTTTTCCCCATTGTGAATTTTAAATGAGCTTATATAAAGAAAATAATAATAATAATAATAAATATTTAATAATCTATGTATATATTAATTGCAAACCCCTCCTCCTTCCCCATAACGATTGGTTGCCCCCCCCTAACAAGTTGTCTGGCTACGCCCATGGTAGCACCATTTCTCGAATACACTTGCTCAGGGGCCCACTTCTTGTGGGTACGTGGATGGCGACCACGAGCTGCCCGAGCTGGGACAGGCAGTCCTTCAGTTCTTTAAATGTCTGTCTCTTTTATCCGAGCTGGGACAGGCAGTCCTTCAGTTCTTTAAATGTCTGTCTCTTTTATTTATTCTCTGATATTTATTTAAAATAACTTCATTACTGAGGTCTATGTAGAGACCAATAGCGACGCCAAACAAACTTCCATTCCCACCCTCCCTCGCATTTAAACTCAATTCAGAACTTATATTAATAGAGCATAATAAATTCTAATTAACTAATATTTGGTATGTATTTGTTTACAGGCAAAAGTGGGAGGAAAAAAACTCACTCGTGTGAAATTAAATGTTAGCCTGAAAGGTATTAAAGTCAGCGAGATAGACACAAATGTGACCCTCTTTGATTTTTCAATATTTAGGTATTTATTTATTTTATTACAAATAATACTTATATATTAAAGATTGATTAATTCTTTACAGAATTTCATATTGTTCAGCTGATGGCACTTATAGTCGAGTTTTTGCTTTTATTGCCACAAACAACAATAATATTTTAGAATGTCACGCTTTTATTTGCCCCAAACGAAAAATGGTGAGTAATTTATTTAATTAATACTAGTACAACTTCATTTATTCCGATTTCGCCATATTATATGTATCATTGATAAATATACACTTTTCAGGGAATCCCCTTTCCCTCAGGCAAGGGGATTGTTTTTTTTTCTGTTTTTAATACGTTTATTGAATAATTTTTGACTTATTACATAATTACTGTAATTTGCTACATATTCTGGCTGAAGTATAAATAAAAAATAAACAGCTCACTTTATCTCGCCAAAGACGAATTTGTTAAGAAAGTGGCATCTTATAAAAACAACAATTAACTAAAAATATTAATAATTTTTTTATTCCTTTTTTTTTTATTTTCCTTTTAAAACCAATCTCCCAATTAAATATCATCATGATATATTTTTATACAGTATATATTCTTTTTATAAGAATGATTAATTAACGCATTTAAAATGTTTTGCCTGAAATTGTCTTATAAGCAACCAAACATGCATTTCTGTTGTGTTGGTTGCATAGCCTATAGGGGCGCTCGCTAATGGGAGGCTTGAGCCTCAAGCAAACTTACACTTTCCACTTTTGCGATAAGATAGCTTGATATTTTGCAATAATTTTTTTTTTTTTACTTGAAAAAAAAAATACAAAGTTATTTCTTAAAAATTTTAAACTAAAAAAGTTAAAGAACAAATTTTGTTTGTAGCCAAACCCCTGTTAATTCGGTTTCAAAGAGTCCGTTAATTCAGTGGAAGTTCGATTAAGTGTACTTACTATTCGACTCAACTGAAATATACGTTTTCCCTGAAGCTTTAAAACAAAATGGGCAGTTTCTTTTTTTTTTCTCAAAATGATTGATCCCTATTTTTGATTTGAATTTGCACACACATATAATGAAAACTACTGTATTGTAGCGTTAGAGACGTTTTAATGAATGTTGTCTAATTAACATAAAACTTTTTTTTAGGCATTAAACATGGCTTTAACAGTAGCGCGAGTCTTCAATGTTGTTTTTGATCTCATGCATCCAACTACTGAAGTAAAACCAATAAACAATTCTACAAATCCAATATTAGAAATTGAATCACCTAAAAAAATTGGTAAAGAAATAAAAGTGTATTTAACTGCAAAAATCATTGCGATCCTTTTCAAAGGATTTCCAATCCTTTAAATTTTTTTACTTTTTAATAAATATTTATTTTATAACCTTTTGATCCATTCAAAAGCCTAAATATCAAACTCGAATCGAATTTTCGGATCTCGGCTTTGGATTTGCGTATCGGAACCGCGATCCTTTTTGCTTTTTCTAAATTTGAACGGTCGCTGATCGGATCGTTCGAGTTTGTTGGATAATCGGATCGGATCGCTAATCCTTTTGCAGCAGCCCGATACTAAAATTTAAACTCAAATTCCTTATTAGTTATTTAATTAAATTTTGCCTCCTAATCAAGAGTTATTTCTATTTTTTGTTTTTTGCTTTCCCAGATTCATAAATTCATGATAGCGATCTTTTGCGCTCTCTATTTATCATATTCTACTCTGAACCACAAAAAGCAGTTTAATCTATTTCGTTATAGAAACTTAAGACCAAAAACGGTTATATGCTGACTCCTTAATTCTCATACAGACTTAACGAGTTTTTTTTTTCGAAAAGCCATTTCTTTTTCATTTCATTGCATTCAGCAATAAATAATTTTTTTTTTAAGTATGTTTTTGCTGACAGATCCAGAGAGTTAAACTTGACTCATCAGCAAAAGAATGTTAAAAAAAGTATCTTTCTTTTTCTTAATTTTCGCTACCAGTATATATGCTAAAAAATTTATAATTTTTAATTTATTCTGTCGAACTAGCGATTTTATAAACCAATTTCTCATTTTTTTTGTTTTCAGAAAATTACCAAAAAAATACGCTTACAGATTTTAGTAATAACAAATTTGAAACAAACGAATCCACAAGTCTTTTGATTGATTTTTCTACAGATTCTTTACAAGCTCCACAAAAAATTATGCCTTCGTGGGTATGTATTAATTATATAATTATTTTTTTATAATAAATTACTAATTATTTTTTATATTTCAGGTCACATTTGATAAAAATCTTTATGTTTAAAATATATTCAAGTGCATCTCTAATTTTTATTATAAATGTAATCAAGAAATAGTGGTTTAGATTAATTTCACAAATTATTAAGAAAGCCGTCATTGAAGATTATATCAATTTTATTTTTTTGAAGAATTGTTAATAGAATTACTAAATCTCAATGATTCTTTAAAAAACTACTACTTAAGACTGATTATAGGAAAAATTGTTTTATTTTGTTTTTTAAAATTAAAAAATAATTCACACTGGGTTGAAAATTTTTTTTACTATCTGGATAGTAGACATCTCTCCAGAGACCCAGAGCTCTCTAGATTGTAAAATTGTAAGTTGGTTATTCGGGTTGCCTATCTTTCGGCAAACATTGATTGGAGGATAATTTTTATTTAGGGGAAAAAATTAAATCTCGTTTTGCCTAGCGAAACCTCTTTTTGTTTTCACAACTTTAGCTAGGTATTCTGTGAGAGCCTTCATCTCATCCCCTCTCAATTATTTGTTGTTCTATTTGCTTTAGATAATTTAGCAGCCTTTTAATAATTATTTTTAATCCAAATTATCAGTTCTAACAAAAAAAAAATATTTTTTTAAAATGATCTTAAGAAAAAATTATCTTAGTAGCTTGGTTTTAAATTTTTGAAAATCATAAAATAGAAACTAGAATAATCATTCCTTTAATTTTAGAAAATAATGCTTTTTGCTTGTAAGTTTTAAATCCAAAATAATTATTTTTTAAAAGAGATCTAAAAAAAAAAAATTATAGTATTTTTGCTGATTAGATTATAAGTTTTTGATATTTTAGTAAAAAAATTTTTATAAATTACTTTTTGTTTTAAAAATAAAGTATCACATTTAGTTTATTTTTAAATAATCTCTAATATCTTACAAACTTATGCCCTTAACCCGTGGCTCAGAGGTAAAGCTTCTTGTGCTAGGGGTCGGGGGTTCGCTTCCCACCCAAATGAGAAAAATTATTTCAATTGAATTGATTATCAGTTTATTGAAATATTTTAACGAAACTTTTTAGTTTAGTCCAGTAAATTACAATCAAACACATAAACGAGTAGATCTATTCTTGGACCGCTGAAGAGGGTGTTATATTCAAGAAGACAAAACAATTTTTTAAAAGTTTTGTCTTCAGACCGGTCCAAGAATAGATCTACTCGTTTATGTGTTTGATTGAAATATTTTATATTTCTTAATATTATACTCAATCAGGGATTCTCCCAGGAAAAAAACTGGTGACGGAGAAGAAACATTTTGGTCTAACTTTATTGTCTTTGCATCAAAGGGGTAGTTCTTTTTTAACCATCAATAATGCTCGATGTAGATGCAATGGGCTGGAAGTTGCTCTTTGAACAAAATTAGTGATTCAGAAAGATAAGCGCAAAGCAGAAAATATCTTTTTTTTTCAATAGCCTAAATAATCTTCTTATCATTTGAAAAGAGCAGAGTTCAGACTATGTTATTTTTTTTTTTTTTAAATATTTTCTGCAATTTCAATTTTTTTATTTCATAAATTTAAAGAGGCCAGCGTGGTCGCCAGTTTTATCATCCTGTGATTGTTTTTCTATGGGGATATCTCAAATCATTGGTGTATTCCAATCGTCCGAAAACCCTGAATCAGCTGAAATACAGGATGCTATCGCAAAATCGTCACAGAAATGCTGACCAAAGTGGTCCGAAACTCTCCCAATGTATTGAACAGAACGGCGACCACCTTCAAGATATCATTTTCAAAAAAAAATGGAAAAAAAAATTTTAATGAACCGCTCTGTAAAAAAAAATAATTAAAGTGATATCTCCAATACTTTTTGTTTTATCTATGTTTAAAATAAGAAAGTTCCTGCGCCGTATAAACAAAAGTAATAAAAAAAGGAGAATATATTGATATTGTATTTGGTGGAGGGAGTCAATAATGAGTTCGTCCTCCCACTAGCGGTCCCAGGGGGGGGGGGGCAGAGGGGCCCGCCCCCCCTTCCATTGGACCGAAAAAAATTCAAGTTTTATTTAATATTTTAAAGCTAAACAAAAAATTATAAATTTGACCGAATAATTTTTATTATTCAATGTTATAAAATTTATTTACAGTGTATTTCAATTTTTTAAATGAAATAAAAAGAAAAAAAAAATTTGGGCCCCCTTGAACAAGTCCTGGGACCGCCACTGCGCCCTCCCTCCCTCAAAAAAAATAAATAAATAAATCATATATATTATATACGATCGTGATTAAGAACAAATAAAACAATTTTCAGATTTCTGTTTAGTTCAATTAATTTTTAGTGGCGCCATTTTTTTTAAATTTTTGTTTCTCTTGAAATCTGGCAACAGTGTCTGTCTTCTGAGTCTGCGCAGAAACGAACAAGTGAACAGATGGTTAAAGCCAATGCCAAAGCTAAAGATATTTATGAAACAAAGGAATTAAAAGCATTTATTTGTGTTTGTGGTTAATAAGAAAATAGATAATTCATTCCATATGGACATTGTACTGTTTGCCGTCTATTTGTCTATCTTATTTTAACTTAAAATATATCAATGCAAAACATTTGTTTGACATCTCTATCATAATACAGCCCATATATATCATTAGTATAATGAGTCACATATATTTATTATCTCATTTGACATTCGAGACGACTTGGTGATGTGGACAATCCTTTCATATTCTCATTTTTGCACAAACGAACAATTTTTATTATTTTAAAATGTCTCAACCACTACGTGAAATTCCTTATGGAATTCGATTTATCGTTAAATGTAATTCTTTATTCTGCCCAAGGACTAGGTTTAATAAAGTATTATGGTGAGTAAAATTAAATAATTCTCTTATTGCTTTGTATTTATATATATATATTTTTTTAGGTTCAAAATAAGTATTATATTACTTACTTATTTCTCATATGCCTGTTTTCATATGACAAGAAAAGTTTTAAGTGTAGTTAAACCAATTCTAAGACATGATAATTGTTCTGATATGATTCCTCCCCCAGGACAGGAAAATAATTCCAATTGGTGTGATTGGAAACCATTTGGTAAGTTATATATATATATATATATATTCAAACATACTGTTAAGAAGATTTTATACAATTTTTAAAATGTATGTTTTTGTTTTAAAACTCTCAAGTCAGCATATTATCTTTTAAAAAGGATTTTCTTAATAAATATTTTGTAAGAATGAAGGAGTTATAAAATTAATAAGTTATGCAGAGAAACCTTCACTTTTTCTAAAATTAATCGATCGATACAAAGCAAAAATTGAATGAAATTAATTGATACATTGAAACCTCGTCACAAAACAATCTAAGATTTTCCATCCAACGAGATTAACAAATGTTTCGAATGTCTCATCTTAATATTTGTCAGGACTCACGAGTTAGTGAGAAGCTATTTATGCATGGCTTTCTTTATTTTAGTATCACATGATTAAAGAAAAATAAAATGTTTGTTTGAAGTATAAGCTATATCTATTATTTTTCTTTATCAACAACTAAGGCAATCAGTGTGTTTAAAATGAACTATGAAAATAAAGATAATACCTCCTAAATAACTTCTCTTCCCTGTTATCAAAAACTCACAATAATTAGATACTACATACATAAAATATCTTTATTCTAAACTGAAAAATAGCATTATAATTAAATTTATTCTAAAATTATAAAAGTAATAAATTGATATCAGAATTATTTTTGAAATTTCTTTGTAATATGAACCTTTAATGAAAAAAAATCATTTTTTAAAATATATAATATGCTAACTAACTAACAAATCACACTAGTCTGCATGAAAAATAGCTCCGACATAATTCCTTCAGATTCTTAAGAAAAATGACCATCTGAATCCTAATATGAGCTACGTTTTTTCTTCCGAAGTTTTAGGGAGGTGAAAGGTTAAAAAACACGGACATTTGGATTCAAGGCTGGGATTTTTGTCCCTTAAATTGCAAAAAAATCATTAAAAATGATCCATTTTTTTTAAGCAATTTTTTCACTGATTTTCTACATATTCCAGCTAACAGTCCCCCCTTATCCTTCCTTAAACATCCATCCCTCAACAAAAAAAAAATATATATATATATATACAGGATAAAGCGATTCCGAAGGCCTCGCAAGTAGATGGAAGATTCACAGGTCCACGCTGCACCGTCGGTCGAAATCGCAAATATTGAAGGACATAGAAGAATCTGTAGATTTGTAAAGATCCGTCCAAAAAAAGATAGTTATAGCCGCATATTTACGAATTCGACGGACTGTACAGCGTGCAGCTGTGAATCTTGCCTTCTTGCAAGGACTTCGGAATCGCTCACACCTGACTCGCTTTATCCTATATATATTTTTTTTTATATAATTAGATATTACTTCATGTACCCGAAAAAAGATATAAGGGTGTGGCGCCGGGAGTCGAACCACGGATCCACCGATTTGCGCCCTTACCACTAGACCACAGCACGGCATTCGGGTATATGAACTCAGTTGGAAAGCAAATTTAGCCATCGGGAGGATTGGACCCAGATTTGGTGCATGAAGTAATATCTAATTATATAAATCTCCGTTTCGCGGCTTACCTACGCGATATATATAATACCTACGCGATATATATAATATCTTAAATATTATATATAATTTATTATTTATAAATATTTTTTTTTGTTGAGGGATGTTTAAGGAAGGATGAGGGGGGATGTGAGCTGGAATATGTAGAAAATCAGTGAAAAAATTGCGGAAAAAAAAAACAGAAAAAATCGATCATTTTTAATGATTTTTATGCAATTTAAGGAACAAAATCCTCCCCCTTATCCCCCCCTTTGGATTCAATGTTCGTGTTTTTTAACCTTTCAAAACGGAGGTCATATTTGTATTCAGGAGGTCATTTTTTTACTTAAAAATCTGAAGGGATTTTGTCGGGGCTCAAAAAAAAACTTCATTTTGCCGTCTAGTGTTATCTATTATTTCAAGTCTATCTTAAATTTTTTATATTTTAATATAATAACTAAAAAAAATTAATTATATATATATATATATTTTTTATAGATGGAACGAATGCCAAAGCTCTTTTTGGATTACTTGATTCTTCATTTCTTTTTGCTTATGCTGCCTCGATGTATATTAGGTAAAAATACTAATTTAAAAATAAGTAATAACTACTTGATATTAGATGATTTCTTCTTAGAAATACTGTCATAATTAACTTCCATATTAACATTTATTTAACACTTCTTACAAATCATTTACTTTTACTAACATAAATATTTTTTTTCCCTTCATATAGGAAAATAATGCATAAAATATTATTCTTGCCCACAGTTTTATTTTTTAAGGGCTTTTAAACATTTTAATATTAATAAACCGGTACTCACTTTTCTCCTGAAAGGCTCAGATTCTTAATATTATCAAACTTACAAGCTAATATCTTTACTAAACTAATAAACCTGTCTGTGTTTTAAATGATTCATACCCTGACAATATAAAAATTTTCTGAATTCAAATAATAGGAAAAATTATTAAAATTGAGGACATTTTTGATTTTTCCACTAAAAATAATAATATTACCTATATTAAATTGGTATTTTTTTTTTTTTTAATTTTAGTGGATTCATAGCTGAACGAGTCAATTTAAGATATTTTTTAGCTTTGGGCATGATTTTCTCTGGAGTTTTTTGCTATCTATTTGGCCTGGCAAAAACATTTGATATTCATTCACTCGCATTTTTTATATGTGTTCAGGTAGTAAAATTATTTTTAAAATCTATTTATTTATATAGATATCACCCAATTTAGAATTAATTAAAAATTAAATTTCTTTTTAAGATAGCTGGAGGTATTGCTCAAACCACTGGGTGGCCAGGAGTTGTCACAATAATGTCCAAATGGTTTGGAAAAACCAAAAGAGGTATTTACTATATTTATTTATTTATTGTTATACCAGGTACAAGGCAAGTAATAATAAACAGGTTTTGTTCTCCTTATTTCGAGGACTTTGCTGAAAGATTTTTGTGCAGCCAGGAGATTAAATTAAAAAATCTTTTATTTAATTTTTATTCGGCGACGCTTATTTAATCTCCTGGCTGCAAAGTTCCTTCGGATCCTGGTTCTTTTTTCCGCTATTATTTTCTCTTTTTTTATACTCAAGAATTTGAAATTTAATTCGAAACTAATCATGATATTGATATACAAAATCTTATTTTTCATGCCTTTTCCCTTGTATAAATGTACTAAATATATAGCTTAACTTCTTTACAATTAAATGTTTTAAAATATTATTAATATAGGTTTTTTAATGGGAATATGGAATTCTCACACTTCTCTTGGAAATATTATTGGTTCCGTGCTTCCTGCAATATTCCTTAACTCAGACTGGAGTTTATCTTTCTTTGTTCCTGGCCTTATTATTGCATTGGGAGGTTTATTAATATTTCTTTTTCTTGTTGATGAACCTTCTGATGTTGGATGTACTGTACAAAGTAATGATGTAAGTTCCATTTTTATTTAACTATAATTCATTTTTTATTAAAACACTCTAGTGTTAGATATATATAATTGTTTCTCTCTGTCTCTTTTCAATATCTTTACAAACTGTAGGCATGTTCAAAGAAGGTCTTCTAAAGTTTATAAGAATAATTGGTACCCAAATTTATTTACTCTGTGAATAATTAAATGTTTAAGTTAGAATATCTCCCATTGGAAATGATTGAGGAATTAGACTCTTCTGCGCTTGAAATAATTATTTCAAATCCAAAGAGAAGCTTCTAAATAATACAAGAAAGAAAAGGCTAGGGTCCATGCCTGAGAGCTTCCTATATTTGGGAAATCCAAATGTTAAAGGGTAGTCCAGGGGGGGGGGGCGAAGGCTAATATTTTAATGCAAAGAGTAGCATCTAAAGAAAAAATTGATATTGCAAATATTTTTTAAATTAAGATTGATAATCGAGTCATCATAATTAGGGCATTAAAGGCTGGTTTTTGATAATAGTTATCTAAAGCCTTTGCTAATTTGTTCGTTAGCTTGCTAGCTTTAGATTCAAAATTCAACAAGGCTAATTAATTTTTTGTTTCTTTTTCTTTCTATTAATACTTATATCTGTGTTTATTTTTTATTAAGAAAATGGGAATTAGTAAAATTTTCTTTTAAATTTTGTTTTTCATAAAAAAATTTAAATAATAGTTGTAAATAAATTAATAATATTTCTTTTTTATTAACCTTCTTTTAATATTTGCTAACTTTAATTCCGTTTATCTCACTTTTGTATCAAATTAGGAGCGACTTTATTCCTTTTTTCTCCATTTGGAAATTCATTAAATAAAATCTTTTTAAAAACAAACATTTAACAAGTGATTTAATTTATATACCGTATTTACTAATGATTTTTTTTTCCATATTGATCTGAAATATACATTTAATTTTATATATTTTTTTTTAAGAATACACCGTCTTACAGAAGAATACCCTCAAGAGTATTATCAGATTCCAGTTCAGAAACCGATGATACTGATATATTAATCGGCGAACAGGTAATTTTTCTTTATATTCACTATATATTTTTTCTTTATTTATTAACATATAACAGATTTAGATTAAATAAAACTAAAGATAAAATCTTCCCCAATGAGCGTGAATAACTCTTTTTTGGAATGAAATTATTATTATTATGTCAATTCCAAAGAGAAAATAATTACTCCTCCTTTTGTTTGTTTTGTATTTATCTTCTTATAAACTGAGTGTATATTATCTTTATGTTCTCTTACATATATTTTTCTTTGGCTTCACAAATTTCGTTTGAATTGGATTCCATTTCCCTAAATTGTATATTACATTATTTATTCTTGACACCTTAAAAACATCTAAGAAATTCTGATATTTTATAATAAGGGAGCCTTGAACCATAAAAGTTTGGGATCCTTTAGATCCTTTACAGATAAAATTCATTTCACATTTTTTTTCTTAATTTTTCAGAAAAAATTTTCTATTCGATCTTATTATTTAATAATAAATTTTTTAATGTTTTAGGAAGAGGGACGACGGTATTATGAAGTTGATCCGATAATTCAAACTCCAAATAAAAAAGCAATCGGATTTATTGGAGCGTGTAAAATACCAGTGAGTAATAATACTATATTAACGTAAATTTACTTAAAATTAATCATATGTTACCTGCTAATTTTTAATTATTATTAGTTTAAAAAATTTTGGTTCATCAAATCTTATAAAAGTTTAGGCTTTCACAGTTGTTATTATTAATAAAAGAATTTGATTTTTGGTTTAACTGTGGTTTATTTGTAAAAATTACAACTTTTAGTCCACTCATTCTGTGACTGCTTTAATTAGATAAGGCCATCTTCAGTTCTTATGAGAATATTGGCAAACTCAATGTATACACCATTTGCCAAATTCTCATAAGAACTGAAGATGGCCTTATCTAATTAAAGCCGAAACGTTTTCTTTTATTGAGATTTTCATTCTTTAGAGACTCTCCTGCCTGGCTGTAAAATCTTATAATTCCACCATCAAGATTGCATGATTTTTAATTATTTTCATTTTATTTAAGAAGATATAACGGGTACATTTCATGTATTAATATATATATAAAATATTTACTAGTATATTTTTTTTTTTAGGGTGTGATTGAATTTTCCCTCAGTCTTTTCTTTGCCAAACTTGTGAGTTACACATTTCTATATTGGCTTCCTGTTTATATTCAAAAAGCAAGTAAGTATATATTCATTGTATTAGTCATTTCGTAGCTGCTACATACAAAATTTATAATTGAAATAAAATTTTATATCAAACCAAAAGCTTTTGTTAAAATTCAACTAAAAAAATGTGATATTTAATTTAAATTTCTTTTTTGAAAAAATTTAAGGGGGTTCAGGAGGTAAAATTTAAAACTACCTAAAAAGAAATTACTAATTAAACAGATCCTACATTTGTAAATTCTCATTTTTTTCTAGATCATGGTTTGGATCCTACTTTGAGCGCAGATCTTTCCACATTATTCGATTTCGGAGGAATTATAGGTGCTATTTTAGCTGGCTTAATAAGCGATTATATTGGAATGAATGCCGTAATTTGCGCTATTATGTTAACATTGGCTGTGCCTGTTGTAAGTAATTAATATAATTAATATTAATTAATATTAATTAAATATCTTGATCATTTTATACCCGACATCAATTTATCATTAAATGATAAAAAAAGCAATATTGAGATATGAAATTGGAATTAAATTTCTGTTTATTTGTCTCTAAATTCCACTATTATTATTCATTCGAAATCATAAAAAAATATAGTATTTTTTTTTTCAAACGATATTTTTTATTTAATAAAATTCTTTTTTTTATCTTTCAGTTATTTTTATATCAACTGATTGGTTCATCCTCCATCGGTATAAATATTGTATTATTGCTTGTTGCTGGCATTCTTGTAAATGGGCCTTATGCATTAATAACAACAGCAGTTTCTACAGAACTTGGCTCTCATTCTAGTATAGAAGGCAAAGCTATGGCCACTGTGACTTCAATCATTGATGGCACTGGATCCATAGGTAACTATTATTTATAAGTTTGAATTATAAAAGAGTTTTATAGTAAAAACATATTTATATATCAAAAAACATTATTCGCAAGATAGATTTACACGTAGTTGCTTTGCCGTAATTATTATTTGCTCCTGAGGGGTATGGTATTTTTTAAGAGGCTCTCTTGTTTGATCCTAATCAGAATAATTTGGTAATTTTATAACTAATATTAATTAAAATGAATGCAAATATTTTAAATATATATTCTTTTGGATTTTCAGCCACAGAAATATACCTGTCATTCTGTTTTACTGTAAATATTTCGATATCAATGTGATGGCATCAAAATTTGTGTTCATGCGTGCAAGTATTTTTCTTGAAAATTAAGTCATGGTTAATAACAGGAAAAAACAAAATTTTTGTTCTCCTTGTTTACCAGTAAGCTTATATGAATTAAAAATTTTAAAAATTCTAGTCCCAGTATATCAAATTTAAGAGTACTTTAAATGAAGTACTGATTATTCTTGTCTACTCTTTATACTGAGCACAACAGCTCTATCTAAAGCTAAGTCATTATTTATTAGTTAATAAAATTTGAATAAAAAAATTTATTTGTTAAATATTTTTTAAAATAATGAAAATGTATTTAAAATTTCCTATTGACAAATATTTTTTTTTTTTTTTTTTTTTGGGGGGGGGGGGCAATCAAAGTAATTTACACCACTGTCTGTATATAATATAATATTATTTATATATTAAATTTTAAGGTGCCGCTGTTGGTCCACTTCTGGCTGGTCTTGTTTCTTCAAGTGGTTGGCAGAACGTCTTTTATATTTTAATGGCGTCTGATGTTTTAGCGTTATTGGTAATTAAATTACTTTATTATATTTCTTTTGTTTTTCACATTATAACATATTTAAATATATTTTCAGCTTTTATCGAGGCTCGTTTTTAGAGAAATTAAAAGTTATCGTTCAGAAAATCGTGATGACCCTACAAGATAACCCCTTTTATCAATTTAGTTAAGTATAATTGATTTTAAATAATTTATATATATATATAAAAATATATACATACATTTTAACAATATAAATATATTTAATGACAAATTATACCATTATGTATTATATATATACTGTATATATATATATATATATAAACTGCTCCTTAAAAAAAGTGGCGCACTTTGGAAATGTAAATATGATATTTGATTTAAAACATTGTTATTATAAATATTTTCTAATGATTATTCAATTTAAGAATAAATGAAATAAATACATTTAGAAAAACATTTTAAATATATAAACACAGGACTAAATGTCTACCCAGTAATGACGAATAAAGAGTGTACAGTGAGCCCACCTGGGAGCTAAAGCTATAAGTATATGGTATATAGTGAAATAATTTTAAATTTGAAAAGTTAAATTAAAATCATCTGCACCAGATTTTATTTTACCTTTTCGGTCATTAAAATTATTTCATATATACCATATACTATACCACATACTTAAGGCTCTAGCTCCCAAGTGGGGACTTAATTGTGGCGCTCACTGTACCATTAGGCTGGGGCTTATATAGAATTTTTTACGGGAGGGGGGGGGGGGGTGAACTCATATTTTTAGATTCTCCCCCCCGAGAATCGGGGAATACGGAAATATTTAGATTAAAAAAAAATTTAATGAAAAATTTGTCTTTTGGGAAGGCAGGAGTTCTCGGGGCTCAGATATACTGTATACAGACAGTATTTTTGTGTATAGGGGAGGGGAAGGGGCCCGAGTATATCTGAGCCCCGAGAACCCCTGCCTTCCCAAAAGACAAATTTTTAATTAAATTTTTTTTTCAATCTAAATATTTCCGTATTCATCCGAGGCCAGAGAGAGCCCTCTCAAAGACAAAAGTTTTTTTTTTTTTAAATACTTATATATTAATATATTTCTTTTTTTATGAGAAGTACTTTCTCAGACAAAAATTTAGGAATTCGCCTTACACCCATATATAAGTAGAAATCTGAAAAATTTCGGGGGAGGGGGGGGGGCCTCGGCCCTGGGTCTCTGTTACGCATTAGTGTGTCAAGCGCCAAAAAAATTAAAAATTGAGTTAAGCACGGAATATTGTTTCAATATAATCAATAGTATTTTTTATGAAATATGTCCTAAAAAAATTTATATTTAATGTTACTTGCACAATTGACAAAAAAAAAAATTATATATAATCTAATCAAAACAATGTAAATCAGAAAAACTTTATTGTATTTTTCTCAAATCTCGGTACCTGGCGCTTGACACATTAATGCGTAACAGAGTCCATATACGCCCCAATTTAGGAGGATTTGATAAGAAAAAGAAATGATTATAATCTGGATTAGAAGTAGAAGTTCAAATTAGAAAAACAAACATGAAAAATAATTTTTGTTTTATCCGAAAATATAATTTAAAAAAAAATTATTTTTTTCTCTCTTTAATCTTATTATTTTTTTTTTTTTTTTTGAAATCTTTCTATATTATCAGTAATTTGTTAAAAAGTCCAAAAATAGGTACTATTAAAAAAAAATAAAAAATGAATGAAACTTTCCAAGTCCACTTTTTTTTGTGGACCAGTGTATATAAATTTATATTTTTATTTAAAAAAGCAACAAAATATTTATTTAAGAACTTAAAAGATGGCAGGCGAGGTCCTAAGATTTATTTTTTGGGAGAGGGACTAGAATTTATTTTTTTTAAATTAACAAATTCAGTTCTTTGAAAGTGTTATTAAAATATCCCTACTAATAAAGGTTAAAATAAAATAAAATTATAACCGTTTAATTTTAATATTATTGAGTAAAAATCCAAATTATCTATATAGCCCCTGAGCTCAAATTCTTTTCTGTAGGACCTCGCCTTTAAGATGGAAATCAAATTTAACAGAATTGACTCAAATCAAATTTTTATTAGAATTTATATAATTAATATAAATATAATATCATGAATGAAAGCATTTACTCTTCCAAAGATCAAAAACTTTTCTAATATATACATTAGGGTGGATCGAAAAAAGTCAAGTTTTGAATTCAGAGTTGATATAGTGCGGAAAAGTTACGATTGGTAAATACAAGAAAAACAAACAAATTTTGAAATCTGACTTTATTATAGCAACTCTGATTTCAAAACTTGACTTTTTTCGATCCACTCTAATATATATATATATTAATATGCAGCTTATTATTAAATATATTTAAGAAAAAACAATATTCATCTTATATATTATTTATTTTATTAAACTATTTATTACAATAACATTTTATATTAATTTTAACATACATTGATTAGCTATTTTTAACTTTTGGCAGCGTAATTAATAAAATAGAAATTAATTGAATTAAGATTTTTATGCTTCAGAATATCGATATTTATTAAATATGTGAAGACATTGATAAATATCTTCATTTTATTTTTGAAAATCGTCTGAATTTTAATCATAATATGAGTTGATTCTGAGAGATTGATTTCATTAAAATTACTATCAATATCACCAGGTTTTGGACAAAGATTTTTCCCTCATGATCTAAATAAAAACTAAAATTTGTTTTTTTTCCTCTCTAATAATCTCGAAACAAAACCTTCTGTTATTGATAGTATTATCTTTTATTGAAAATTATTTAAACACATTTTTAATTCTTTTATATAATATTTTTGTTAAAACTAAATAAATGCATTTTGTTATCCCTGTCTGAAGTGGAAAAGGAAAAAATGTTTAAATATTTTAGTTGAATTTTTATTCATAAATGTACTCATTTCTAAATAAATTAACAGTGAAAAGTTTATATACATGTATATGGGGCATTCCACGCCAACTCGACCACTTCTGAACCCGACCATTTTTGATTTTGCTGAAACTTTGTCATCTTTTGTACCCTATTGAAAACGTGTTTGAGAATTTTTTCAGATTTTACGACCCAGCCAAAAAAAAGTTATAGCATTTTCAAAAAACATCGATTTTTTTTTTAAATAACCGTAAAACTGTCAAAAATTAACTTATCGGGACGATTTTTTTTTTGAAATTTTTGTCTTTAAATGTAGTTTTCAGAAAAAAATATGACAAAATTTTACAGATTCATCTTGAACGTTTTTTTTGACATTTTCGTAAAAAAACAATAATTTCGGGATGAATGACACTTTTTTTTTTAATTTTTTTTTTTATAAAAAACTTTGATTTTTTCTACAAATGCTCTGAAAATTTCAGAGTGGGATTATTTCGCGTTCTATTTTTTTTTATTTTTGAAAAAAAAAAATTTTTTTTCTCCGCTTATTTATCATGATGGTGCTCTTAAATTCTTCCAGGATTGACTGAGATTCTAGAAAATTGAAGAAAAATAATAATAATAATAGTTAGGGGTGATGAAAATCGAGAAAATTCCATTTATCCAGAAAAAATTAGAAATTAGTTGTGTATTCAACTACTGAAGTATTTGAAGCGTCAGGTAAAAGCTTAGAAACCTGGGCGTAACTAGGGGGTGCCGGGGGGCCTGGCCCTCTCCAGAGAGCTCCTTGCCCCAAGAAAAATTAAAGGGGGGGCCATGGGACCAGCCATCTTCCAGTGGGCCTGGAAAGCCCCATATTTTTTCAATTTTTCTTGGGGCAAGGAGCTCTCTGGGGAGGGCCAGGCCCCCCCGGCACCCCCCTAGTTACGCCCAGGTTTCTAAGCTTTTACCTGACGCTTCAAATACTTCAGTAGTTGAATACACAACTAATTTCTAATTTTTTCAGGATAAATGGAATTTTCTCGATTTTCATCACCCCTAACTATTATTATTATTATTTTTCTTCAATTTTCTAGAATCTCAGTCAATCCTGGAAGAATTTAAGAGCACCATCATGATAAATAAGCGGAGAAAAAAAAATTTTTTTTTTCAAAAAATAAAAAAAAAATAGAACGCGAAATAATCCCACTCTGAAATTTTCAGAGCATTTGTAGAAAAAATCAAAGTTTTTTATAAAAAAAAAAAATTAAAAAAAAAAGTGTCATTCATCCCGAAATTATTGTTTTTTTACGAAAATGTCAAAAAAAACGTTCAAGATGAATCTGTAAAATTTTGTCATATTTTTTTCTGAAAACTACATTTAAAGACAAAAATTTCAAAAAAAAAATCGTCCCGATAAGTTAATTTTTGACAGTTTTACGGTTATTTAAAAAAAAAAATCGATGTTTTTTGAAAATGCTATAACTTTTTTTTTGGCTGGGTCGTAAAATCTGAAAAAATTCTCAAACACGTTTTCAATAGGGTACAAAAAGATGACAAAGTTTCAGCCAAATCAAAAATGGTCGGGTTCAGAAGTGGTCGAGTTGGCGTGGAATGCCCCATATATATTATTCTTAATAATAATATATATATAATATTTCCATTTATATTTAATAAATAACACTAGTCGACAAGGTTTTTTTCACAAGAAATCTGATTAGTGAATCTAGAGCATTTTTTCACCCTGAATTCAGATATGTAGTTAGAATTTTTCCATCAGGCACAGTTTTAGAGATATAGAGCAAAATAGATTTTAGTCGAAAATGGGTTCTAAAACGGCTTTTATTTAAAATGTTCAAATTATTTTTAACGCGACACCCCGTCAAATTATGCAGATAGTTAGAATACATATAAATTTTAAGTTTCATCCCAATCGGAGGTCATTTAGACGTGCCGCAAACGGCTTAAAGTTGCAAAAAATCGAAATTTTCAAGATTTTTTTTGCTTTGGTCACCCCTAATACAATTTTAGAGATCCCTGAATGAAAAAAACATATATGTACGATATTCTATAGTTCTTTGGCTTTCTAAAAAGCATTCATTCGTAAAAATCTGTTAATTATTAACGAAATTATTAATAAAAACGTGAGCAAAGAAAAAACACAAGTACATTCACTGGACGAAAAAAATGGACTTCAATTGAATTAAAAAGCGAACCCTATCCACGAGAAGCTAATGTATCCTCTCTGAGCATCAGGTCACGGGTCCTAACTTTATTATATATTATTTAAAAAAAATAGTTTTTGAATCTCATATCTTTCTTTATACTTCTAAAAGAACAAGAGGTCCATTTTTTTCGTCCAGTGAATGTACTTGTGTTTTTTCTTTGCTCACGTTTTTATTAATAATTTCGTTAATAATTAACAGATTTTTACGAATGAATGCTTTTTAGAAAGCCAAAGAACTATAGAATATCGTATATATATGTTTTTTTCATTCAGGGATCTCTAAAATTGTATTAGGGGTGACCAAAGCAAAAAAAATCTTGAAAATTTCGATTTTTTGAAACTTTAAGCCGTTTGCGGCACGTCTAAATGACCTCCGATTGGGATGAAACTTAAAATTTATATGTATTCTAACTATCTGCATAATTTGACGGGGTGTCGCGTTAAAAATAATTTGAACATTTTAAATAAAAGCCGTTTTAGAGCCCATTTTCGACTAAAATCTATTTTGCTCTATATCTCTAAAACTGTGCCTGATGGGGAAAAACTGAATTGATATTTGAATTCAGCATGAAAAATACTTCTAGAATTTCATATCTTCTTTCTTGTGAAAGAAAAAAAGTTCATTTTTGTCGACTAGTGTAATTATTATACTGTAATTATATTAAGTTTAACAAAAAATATCTTTAAACAAGTTACTTATATTGTACAAAACTTAAGTGAGACTACTCCTTTTTTCTGTTCTAAATGTTTTTTCCCTTTATACAAATTTTAAGTGTTCCGAGATGAAACTATGCGTTTTTTTCAGGCGCTACTTTACATACAATTATTTATGTTAACTGCCAATAAAAATGATTTTAAGTGGAACTTGAGAAAAAACGCATGCTTTTATTGATATATCTCTGAACCCTTATATACTATGCTTATCAAAAGTAATTAGAAAAACTTTTTTTTCTTTTCACCAAATTAAAGTGGCTGTTGTAAACATGCTTGCTCCTTTTATCTTTTGTTTTCACCAAATTTTACATGCTTTCAGAGGCGGATCTGGTAGAACGACCCCCCTCCCCTTCCCTTTTTTGGAAATTTATATAAATGTATTTTGCAGGAATTGATTCATAACTGCTCATATATAAATGGGTGTAGATCTGAGATCCTTTCCCCCCCCTCCTTGCATTTGCCACTGTATAGAATTTATTATTTTTTGCTTTTATTTATCTCTCCTAATGATGGAACAAAAGATGGAGATTGTATATTTATTTTTGATATCCAACTTTTTCTATTATTATTCAAATTTTGTAAAACCAATGAAAAAAGATGTTGCTTTTATAGTTAACATTATTCCCTATTGTATATCTTTATATTATATAATATGGAAAGCAGCAAGATATCTATTTAATATCTTTTATTTTTACCTGTTACAAATTTAAACCTAAAATTTTTTAATGACGTTATTTTGTAAAAAAAAGAACAAATTTTACTTTTATTCTGGAAGTTTTTATTGACGAAGTAAGCCAGTCGATAAAGAAATGGCACTCCTTATTTAGCATAATGATTTTAAGTTGTATCTGGATTATCATTAGACTTCTTGGTCGAAGGGACGTTTGACAAGTACTAACGATAACTTGGAAATTTTCCTAATAAGACTTTATAATTAAAAAAATTTTCACTTTCCATGAAAAAATGAATAAAACTCATAAAAAATTAAATACTTATCATTTACAAAATAACGTTAAAAATTATTTTTTCGTTTTTCTTATTATTAATCCTTTTTTTTGATATTTTAAACTATATACTTTATATAATTGAAAAACATTTTAATTAAATTTGTTGAAAAAAATTTTATTTTGTTAAATTGATATATAAAAAATAAATACTTAATTTTCTTTAACATTTTTAAAAAGTTTTTGTAAATTCATTTTTAATATGATATACTAAACAATTTCTCAAACTCGTTATCTTCTTTTTGCTTCAAAATATATTTTAATGTACCGGCGAAGTGAAGGAAAGCAACCAAGAAATATGACTTCTTCTATTCAAGAATAAAATATAATCATCAAGAACAAATTTCGATTTTCGTTTCAAGCATATTATTTGTCAGGAATATTTACACGACACACATGATAAGTCTATTAAACTGATAAAGTCAAGATGACGTAATAAAATTGTCGAAACGTTTTATTAAAGAGAGGCTTTCTTTCCTCCTCATATCCGATACATCAGTACTTCACAGTCACATTTCTTCAATAGCCGACGTTTTGACCAATTCTGATTTTTCACATGGCAAGTAGGGCTGCGCAAAAAGTTATTGGGCAAATGATCGATTATTTTCGGGAAAAATGAGTTTGAAAAGATGGGATGAGACTCGTATATGAAAATTTTGCTAGAGAAAAAAGTTTCAATTATTTTACTTTTTTTCTTCATAATCGATTATTTTTTCGTCTGTTCTGACCTAATAATCGATTAATCGGAATAATGATTATTTTTCATAATCGATAATCGTTTTATTTTTTCGTCTGTCCGGGCCCAATAATCGATTAATCGGAATAATGATTATTTTTCATAATCGATTATTTTTTTCCATAATCGAACACCCCTAATGACAAGAAGGACGTTATAGAAAAATAGTCGGGTTCCAAATGGGCTCAACAATTCCAGAATTTTTTCACTAAAAATCATTGAGTTCTATCTTTATGAAAATCTAAAATGAATTAATTATAATAATAATTCTGAAATTGAAAATAATAAAAATTGATATATCATTAAATTTCTTTGCCCATGGCTCAGAGCTAGGGTCTCCGGTTCGGTTCCCGTCCCAAGCGAGAAAAATTTATTTCATTTGAATTGGCTACCAATCATTTGAAATAAATAGGGACGGGGTCTAAATGGCCTTAGAGGCATTAAAAAAATTTATATAAATTTTATATAATTTAATCTTTCTATTCTTTTATTAAAACACAGTTAAAATTGATTGATAGGGATTCGTATGTTAAAGGAAAATTAAAAAAAAGTAGATTAAAATTACATTTATATACAATTTATTACATAAATAATATGAATTTCTGCTTACATTTACATGTACATTCGGTTAAATGGAGCATTTATTTAAATAATTTTCAAAAAAAAAAAAAAATATGTTTATAAACATTAATTCCATATTAATCTGAAACAAGATGTCTTAAAAATTACAACATATGATTAAGGAAAGGCTAAGGAGGGTCTGCCAAAGGGGCCGAAGCCCCCTGACTAGGCCCATAACCCGCCAAAGGTGGGCAACACTGATTTAATAATTCGGTTGACTGATGTGCTCAATAAGTAGGAGCATTTCTTGTAATGTTACACCAAATAAAAAATTTCACTGAACCACCTATCGAAATCGCCGTTCATATTAAATAAAATTCAAAACGCCATTTGGTTGAAAATTTATTTATTTTAAATAATAGACCTCTGGTAATTCGATTCGATTCTGGTCCCAAACTTCTTCATTCTATATTTATTTTTAAAAATTGTCAAAAATCACTTGCGATTCAGCTTCAATCTCCTCTAAAATCTCAAAAGGCCGTTCCAATAACTTTAATAAAAAAAAATCGCCTGGGCACGAAACAAAATTCATTGCGTAAGTTGTCACTGATGTATTTTGTTGATAAAAAAGCCGGTTATGGTTAAACCACATTTTGGATTTTCTTCTTATAAATATGTATTCACTAACAGGATACAAATTGAGTTTGTGGTATTAATTTTCAGTTGAGATTGCTCGATTATTAATTTCTGTCAAATTGTTTTTGTAAAAAAATAAATAACAATCGAGAGCAACGCCTTTGAACTGACTGAGTCCAGACAGTCAGGTCCACGTATTGATTGGTCCAAACGCGAGATCGTTTTTCGTACCCCGTCGCACCGGCGCATACCAAACCGTGGCTTGTGCATCTCTTGCAATTAATTTAATTAGGCAAAATAAAAAATTCAATAATATAATAGAATAAAAGTTGAAATTACAAAAAATAAAGAAAGGAAAAATTTCCATTATTTTTACCTTTAGTCAAGATTCTTATTATATTATCCCGCTCCATCCAACAAAGACCAAATGTTTATTTTTTCTCTCTCTCTCTAATTCTAATTCTTACCATATTATTCATAATATCGAATATTTTCTAATCTACTAGCGATCCCAGAGAGGCCCCCCCCCTACCTTTGAATAGAAAAAAATATTAAAATTATCTTCTTCTGTCCTCGCCCTATTCCCGTGACGCGGGTTCGGCGGACCTCGCTTTTTCCTTCCAACCCTATCATGCGTTTTTGCGACCGGAAGAAATAGGACTGGCCGGCCCTCCGCACGGTCTGAAGCCTGTTTAAAAGTGGAAGAAAGACAGACATACAAAGAACTGAAGGACTGTCCCAACTCGAGCGGCTCGCAGTCGCCATCCACGTATCCGCAAGATGTGGTGTGGGCCCCTGAGCATTAAAAAAAATATTAAAATTATGATTTTAATAAAACATAACACTAATTTGAAGGCCCGCATAAAAAATTTTATTTTGAAAATGGCTTGCCGTCCGAAAAAGGTTGCCGACCACATAGAAAAAAATCAACAAATTTCAAAGATACACAGACACAATTGGTAAAAATTCCGAAGAAGATTAAATCATCAAATTTACATCTTAAGCCAATCAATTCCCGAGGAACGAAGAAAAAAACCTGGTGTGACTTAAAACACTACTTTCTCTTAATTTCAGTAACTTTAGTTGTGTAATGTGCTATCAAACAACAATTGTATAACTACGAGTATATAAACTGTACAAAATTAAACAATTAATTAAATTAAATATCTTTTAGCCAAATTTGAGAACCTATTTGTAAGAAAAAAAAATGTTTGCCCCCTCCCCCCAAGAAAAAAATTTGCTCCCCCCAAGAAAAAGTTAAAATGACGCCACTGGCTCAATCGCTCCACTTTTATCCGGCCCTGTATCCTCGGGGCTCCAGTGCGCTGTCCCCCCCCCCCCCCTCCCATCAAAAGAAAATGAAAAGCACTCCTTCTAAGCAGACTTCCAAATTTAATTTTGTATAAACATTTATTGGTTTTATAAATTTATTTTACTTAACCCCCCCCCCCTCCCCAAACCACTAATACCAGCCATTTTGATATTTATTTAATTACAATGTAAAAAATTATATATTTATTTCTACCTATTGGCTATGTATTTTAATTTGTATTTGTTTATTTATTTTAATATTGGGTAATTAGAAAAAAAATTTAAAACTTTTTTTTTTGCTTTGGTAGGAAGGTCAATATTTTTGAAATAACTTGTATAACAAACAGATCATTGCTATTAATTTCAGATCTCATAAAAATTCGTGGCAGCCAATTCTCTTAAATCGAGTTCTTTTCGCTTTTTATATTGCCAAAATTTTTTTAAAAATTATTTCACTAATAACTCCTCACTCATTATAATAATTATAATATAATTTTAATAGTTATAATAATATATAAATCATTTTTAATAGTATAAATATTATTTAATTATTTTTTTAGGTTAGACAGTTTAAAAATTGGCGTTCCATTTTGTGTTTCGATAACTGGGGTAGAAAAATAATTTCTTTCTGTGTTTTTTTTTATATTTAATTAATAATATTAAATTAATTTCGTTATAAAATAAATAATATGACAGGGCAACAGCAGTTTTGTGTCAAATGGAATAGTTATAGCTCTAATTTATTATCGGTTTTCCCTCGACTGTTGAGTAGTGAGCATTTTGTTGACATTACTTTAGCATGCGAAGGAGAAATGATTAAATGTCATAAAGTGAGTAAAAAATTAATTTTATAATTAAAAAATAAAATACGGAATTTGATAATAATCAAAATTTTACAAATTCTGTTTGTTTTTTTCCCATTTCATCACAATAATAAATTAAACTTATAATTACAGATTGTTTTATCAGCATGCAGTTCATACTTTGAAAAACTTCTAGTACAAAATCCATGTCAGCATCCAATTATATTTATGAAAGATCTCAAACATTGGCAAGTACAAGCATTAGTTGATTTTATGTATAAAGGAGAAGTGAACATTGATCAGGAGCATCTCAATTCTCTCCTTTTAGCTGCTGAATCACTACAGGTATCTTTTATTCTTAATATTTCGTCTTTTAATTATTTAAATAATAATTTTTTTATATCCATTCCATATTAAGAACTTAATCAATTATTAAAATCTAAAAAAAATATTTGTAAAAATTGACTTTTTTTAAATAATTTGGTTATATATATGTAGAGGCTATAAAGAAAAATGGTTTACTTGAAATCTCAACAACCCGAAGAAAATTATCACATACACCCAGTGGCGGAAGTCTCAGAAAATATAAATATTGTAACGTTTCCAATAAGTTAGTAACAAGTAAAAATATAATATTTATATATAAACGAACAATATACAGAAACCAAAACATATTAGAATAAACATAAATAATAAAATTATGACAGAACCCGATACAGATAGGCCTATATAGCCAAAAATTAATAAGAAATTGTAAGAAGTGCTGGTTTGAAAAAGGATTTTTATATCAAAAACATAAATAAAATATATATTATTTATATATATCTAGAGATTATATTATAAAAAAATAAAATAAAACGACCTTCATACCCCATAGCCGTATCAGAAATAAGGAAAATATTATTTCAATTAATTAAATTAGTTCAATATGATATCTAGTATTAGATTATCACCTTTCATTTAACTAATTCATTCAATATTTTTCGAAATTATTATTATTTCCTATCGTCATATTACTTTTCTTCTTTTAATGAAAACCTAATTTTTGCTTTTCAATTGCCTTTTTCTACATTTCCTTCTAAATTTAAATCTCTTTTCTTTTTTCAGATCCGAGGTTTAAGTGGCCAAGTACCATCTTTAGTTAATGATCTTGGTGTAAAACAACCTAAACAAGAAATAAATACAAATGATAGACAAATTTTTTCAAATGATCATGTACCTACCGAAACCGATCTTCTAGATTGTCATGACGATTATAATCATTACCTACAAAATATTCCAATAGATAAAACTATATCTATGGTAAATTGGAAAATTACTTTCATAGATAAAGCTTATTTTAAAAAAATCTAAGTTTGTTTTTCTCTTTTAGAAAATAAAGGAAGAAAAACCCCAAGAGCATTTTTTTAAGTTCAAAAATTTTAAATTATCCATCAAAAGATAAGGTTAATATAAAATTATTTTAACATATTTAATTATTTTTATCAACTGAAATTAATTGATTTTTTTTTCTTAGGATGATTCGGATTCTAATTTCATGGAAGATACAGTAAACAATCAACCCAGTACATCTGGTGATTACTCCTCAGAAATTGTTCAAATATCAGGTATATAAAATTATAATTATTAATTAAAGTTGGAAGAATATTAGAAAGAGAATTAAAAAAATATCTTGAACTAAAACTTTTTGAATCATTTTATTTTCTGGAGATTTTTTGACTGCAGAAATAATTGCTGAAACGTTATATTTTATTCAATTGTATATTTCGAAGTTATTTAAATAGAATTGCAAGGTTCATGATGGCAGGAATATACCTAAGAAAAACAGTTTTCTTTTCATGATCTTTTATAAGAAATGGCTACTGATTGTGCACAGAAAGAGCAGTTTCAGCCAACATATGGGCCATCATTAGGCCTAAAATTTAAAAAACAATGAATTTATCACATGTGAGACAAACTTGACAAACAATTTTCTGTTTTTATATACCATTTGGTATTTTCTCATTATGATAATATCTTTCTGTGCACAATCGGTAACCATTTCTTGTTTTTCTTAAATTCCTGCCATCAAAAACCAAGCGATTCTATCCAAGTAACATCCAAATATACAATTGAATTTATACGACTTGGACTGTTTCTCGAAAAGTTAAATTTTATTCTAGTTAGTAGCAAATTTTGTATTAATAATTATTAAAAATATAAAGCCAAAATGTCTTTTATTTTTGACATTGTTATATGTGATTATTTCATTGTTTTTTAAAAAAATCTGAAAAACGTTTAATGAAAATATTGGTGCTTTAATACTAGAAAATGTTCAATTAATATCCAGCTAAACATCGGAATTATGTTGTTTTATCCCACAAATTGAATATAGACATATTTTTCTTTATTTTATTTAAATTGTATTAAATTGATTAAAATGATTTGAATTTATGTTATGTTTACTTATAAATGTATGTTATTTCATATTAAATGTTTAATAAATTACAGTATCATTAAAATAGTTTAGAATAGGATTTCTTAAAGTAGAAACAAAGTGCGCCACTTTTGCTGCTTAGCAGTTTTTATATATAAAGTGTACTTCAAACAATTTTCACGAAAAATTTTACTGATATACTTTTTAAAGATCATGTAAGAAATAATTGATTTTTAAATTTTAATCAAAATCTTTAAAGCCGATTTTGAGAAATTCGAAAAAAACTGAAAAAAAGTACTTCAGTTAAGTACTTTTTAGCCAATTTTGTTCAATTAACACTATTATATTATTCTTCTAAATAACTTTTTATTTATTTTTAAGGTTATTCATTTCCAAATATGAGAATTCGACCTTATCGACAATATACCAACGATAATCTACTAGCAGCTCTAATGGATGTCAAACAAGGAGGAAGTGTTTATCGCGCTAGTAAACAGCATGGCATTCCTCGTAAAACTCTACGAAATTGGATGAAACGTTGGAATATAACAAGTGCATACGCTCATCCATTGAAATCAGCACAGGCCCTACGAGCAAAATTGGGATCGAAAATCCCCTCGCATGCATCTTCATCCGCCAAGTCTTCAAAAGATTCACATCCATTAGGGTAGGCTCTAATTTTATTGAATGTCAATATCGTGGACCAAATGCCACAAAAATTTTTTCTATTGTCTGAGTTTCTAATTTTATTGAGTTTTGTTAAAATTTTTTTTTTATTGGAGAAAATATATTTTCTCATACTTAAATAATATAACTTAGAATTTTTTAAAATATTTGATTTGGTAATATTTATAAATATTTAAAATTTTTAATTATATTTGTTTTATTTTAAAAGAATTTAATTATCTTATTTTTATTATTATTGTTGTGTCCAATCTAAGTCGTAGAAAATTATTTAAAATTTTCTAATAAATAATTTGTTGGGTCAGAGGGGATATCTTAAAATCATATCTTTATATATAAAAAAAAAAAAAAAAAAAAACTATTATTTATCTATCTATTTTTCAAATTATACTTGAAACACATTGGTATTTTATCCACGATAATTAAATATATAATTATTATATATTTTGATTATTGAAATAATTTAATATTTCGAAGAAAACCTCTTGATTTCTGAAAAATTTAAACTCCTAAAGATCATACTCCCTCGCACAACCCTTCAACCTTTGACTTTCAATTTCAATAGAAATAAATACTGGACATCTTTATATTATATATAGACTGGATTCTTTCCCTCAAAATTCAATTTATAAAATGTCATATAGTTGTCCATTTCCGTAGAGAAAATCACTTATTAATATTTTTGATCTTATTAGGCTCAAGAGGTTTATAAAAAATAAACAATTTATATTAAAATATATAATAATATTCGACAAATTTTAAATTATTGCTGTGGAATTATAAAGTAGATCTATTATTGTATTCAAGAACATATATTATATATAGGAATTATAAATTTTTATACATATATTTTTTCCTATATCTTCCTGTATTTTTATTTGCAAAGACTTATATTTTATAATTATCAAGATTTTACATAAATTTATTTTTGAACCTGGCATAAATTTTTATCATTAAAAATAAATCTTGGTTCTATTATAATAATTTTAATTTACCTGCATATATTTATTTATATATCTATTTATAGAGGGGAAAAAAATAAACTTCCCCTTTTCATAAAAGGTGAATCTTCTTTTGGACACTTACAAGGGTACCCCCACCGATTTTTTTAAACTCATAGGATTTGAAGAATAGTATCTAGACATCAAATTCCTAAAGCAGTACGATGCACTTCTCAAAAATACTCGAAAAAATTGACTTTGAAGATTTCCGAGTTCTATAAGTTTAGATATTATTATTATTTGAAATTCCTATCAGGATCCCAGTTTATTTACCCGAGGTGCTTAGGTGCTCGAAGACACACACCTCAAACCCAAAACCGCCTACACCCTAGCCCGCTACATCAGCGAGCCCCCTATAAGTTCAGATAATTTTGATATATGTCAACAATGTCTGGTAGCCGAGAGCGTAGTTGCTAGTTCGAATCTTGTTAGAAACATTTTTTTTATATCTGTATATACAGTATCTCTCATATTAACATTTATAAAATTGAAATGCTAATTTACAAATATATAATTGTAATATTTTTTCAACATAAATTAACATCTCGAATCGTTGCATATATTTCCATAGGCCTTTAGCATGGGGCACCTTTGAGCTCTCTTTCCGAAATTTTGGTGGTACCAACACCATTTGCTTCCCCTATCCTCATCACTATGATTAGATAGGGATCGGGGTCGCGTTTGGGAGTGGGAGCTCTACGAAACGGCCTACCTCGATCTCTTAATTCATATATCTCCTGACGTAAGCTCGCGATCTCTGCGATGCTTTAAATTCCGCTAATGCGGTCGGTGGCCCTGACACACTACATGCATTATTGGGTTGACTGACATCAGGAAATCTTGTCGGCGATTTCACTTAGCTTCTCTAACTCTTGCCCGGCAGTGGCTTGTAGTATGGCCTGCGTTGGTACTGAAGCCATAATTGGCGAATGATGTCCTCGGAAGTTTGCGGCCCGGTTAAGGACTTCATCTCCCAGAGGAGTTTTGAAGGTTTCCTTTCGCCTAACTCTAGCCCTGACAATAATTTTCTATTCCGTTGCTCGTCCGAATCCGCGCAACGTTTGATGATGGCCTCTTTTAATATTTGGTAGCTGGGTGCGGGCTCTTTGCAACGCAACACATCGGCAATTGTCTTTAACGTATTGTTATCCAATGCTGATAAAAGGTGGTTAAATTTTGTGCTCTCCACCGTGATTTTTTTGGGCTTCCAGTTGCATAAACCATAATTCGGGGTCGGCGTTCCAAAAGGGGGGTATTTTTAGAGAAACATGGTTTCGCCGCTTTTACCAGCCCTTTGGCCTTGAAGGTTCTGCAACTGCAACTTCATCTCCGCCAATTGTTGCTCTAATGCCTCCATCACGTCACGGTCACCTCTTTAGCATTGTATAATATAAAATATAACAACTTCGATCTGCAGAACAATCTTTATTTATACGAGAGAAAATATAAACAAAAAGCTAACAATAAAAGTTCATGAACCTAGGATCTAAGTTGCCCTGAAAGTGTCACCAGGCCTATATCTAATTGGATGTGTAGCGTCACGGCGAAGCGGAGAAAACTGTAGTACCGAGGAGTAATTACAAATAAAAGATGTTCATTTCTATTGAAAATGTTGTATTAAATATTAAATTAATTATATCTTTTGAACAAAGAACATGATTTATTTAGGAAAACAAAATTTTTTACAATTTATTCAATATAAACACCGTAACCAAAACATACTGTAGGTATGACAAAATTGTTCTATTTATTGAAATATCCAACAGAAAATATATTTGTTAATTAGCATTTCAGAGATTTCTCTATGTTTCGCATAGTGATTTCTGTTCATAAAGCAATCTATCCTTTTAATTAACTAACAACTCCTTGTTTACAAAACTGTTGAGCTTACGCTCTCCTCTACCATAACTGGTGACATATAACAGTTATATCCGAACTTATAGAACTCGGAAATCTTCAAGGTCGATTTTCTCGACTGTTTTTGAGAAGTACATCGTACTGCCTTAGGAAATTAATGTTCAGGCACTCACGTTCAAGTCATATGAGTTTGAAAAAAATCGGTGATCCACTACCCTTGTTAGTATCATTTTTTTTTTTTTTGGAAGTAACAAAGAGCTTAATAAAACGATATTAGTGATTGAGCCCATTTTTAATAAATAAAAAAAAAATAAGGAGAAGTTTATTTTTGATTATATTATGTGTATAAATATACATATATTTATATAGAATGACTTGGAAAAATAAATTCATAATTTTATTTTAGAAAGTAAATCCGCCAAATAACATTATCCTGAATCACTAATAGTAATTATTATATAAGACTTAAAACAGGAATATTCACTATATCGGTGAAAAAGTTATTTGCTTACTTTCTAGATTAGATTTATAAAATTGTTTTTACAAGTATTGATATGTATATTTTTGGGTTTGGGTAATAAGTAACGTGATAAAGCAAGTCTGGTCTATATCTGTGGTGCAATTTTTTTACTTTTATTTAATATATAAACTTATTCACTTTTCATTCTCTTATCCTAATCTTTTCTTGAAATGAAGACATAAGGGCTGAATAGACTTAAACCTATTTTGTTAAAATATTTGTATATATATATATAGTAGAACCTGTTGAAATTTGCAATAGAATTTTATCTATTGACCATTCCAATATTTTGACCAAGGACCCAATTTGTTGGTAGTTCATTTTGTATGTATTAATCTACCAAATTTTCCCATGGGCGTATCCAGAGAGGGTCAGGGGGGGGGGAACTGCCCCCCCTTCTAAACTTGAAATAAAAATAAAAACTGAAAAATTCACTGTGTCAATATCTGTGAGAAGATAAAAACTACGAGTGACGCCATCCCCTATTTCCAGTTAGGATGTTGCATTTAATAAAATAATAAAATGCATATTAGAAAAGTTGCCCCCTCCCCCCCCTTCCGTTTTGAACTGGACCAAGGCCCCTTCTAAATTTACTCAAAATTCCTTATCCCGATTTCAGCCGTGTTTTTTATTCAATTTTTCTCCCTTATGCAGTTTTTCAAAACCGTATTTTGTTTGGATTAAATCCACAGTAAATTAGTTGTCACATTTTAAAAAATAATAAAGCTGTAAATGGGAAATAAATATGTAAGACTGGAATTTATATCAATAAATTCTAAAAAAAAAACAAATTACAGCCTTTTAAACAACTAATTTTGAGATATTTTGTTGCGAAAAACTCAAGATAACGAATATTTTATTTTGTATTTTTGAGGGGGAATGAGGCCCCTGACATGTCGAAAGTTTTTATTCATATTAATTAAAATAGATGTTCTATCGGATAAGCTAAAGCTAGTTAAAATTCGATTCGAGTTCGAACCAGTGACGTCATTTCAGTTTTTGCTTGGGGGGGGCAATTTTTTTTCCTTCCTGTGCTACTTAATATATATACCTCTATATTTTTTATCTATATCATCTTCTATACTTATTTATAAAGAGATATTGTGAGTTTGTATGTAGAGACTAAGCTTTTTTACTATTTTCTTCCAAAAACTTGGAGGGGGATGCCCCTGCCCCACTCTCCAATCCGTCCCTGGTTCGAACCCGGCTTGTAATAAAAAATAACAAGTCAATGATTTTTTAAATTTGACTCTTTGATTTATCCCCCCCTCCCCCCAAAATTATATTTTTCAAAATTTCTAATATCGTTTAAAATATTTTTTGGGGACGGGGGAGGGGGGGGTTCATCATTGAATGTGACAACTAACTTGGGCTAACGCAAGTTTTTAAAATAATTTTATTTATAAAGTCCATGAATTACAATTAACCAACTTTTACAATTTTTACAAAAACTTACCAAATCGGTTCTACGGTATATATATATTGAAATGATTATAACTGGATATGGCTGATGTGAATGTATTCAAGGGATGATATATATATTTAAAATATGTGACTTACCTTTTATCAAAATCCTTGTTGATGGATTCAATTTCTGCACTAAGGTCTTCATATTTCGTTGTGGTATATAAAAAAAAGTGAGCAATGATCCAAAGATCTCACTCTGCTTGAGAATAATGCAATAAGCATTCAGTCCATGCAAACCAAATCATCTCTGGTATCTTAAACTATTATTATTTAGTTTATTTATATTATAGACTGTTTTTTTTTAGATATTTTTTATTATTTACTTAAATGTTTTTTTTTTTTTATTATAATTTTTTATTATTTTTTACAAGTTTATGTATTTTTATTTAATTGTTTTCCTATTAAATATTCTTCTTGTCAATTAAAAAAGTGCAATAATCCTATATTATTAATGATATGTAAACAGTTCTAATATACAGTATATAGGATGATTTATTTTATTTATATAAATAAATAATTGATTTTTTTTTCAAACATGAAAGTTTTATGATTTATTGCAAAATTTTTATTTTTTAAAATTTGATCATTTTTCACTTAATAATTTTGTTATACATAAATCCATTTAATTTTTCCTGTTGATTTGTTGATTTATTGATTTGTTCTTCCCTTTGTTGATTTGTTCTCTCTTATAAGGCAAATTTAAACTTTTTTCAAAATCAACCGTTAACTCCTTTATATAATCATTCCTTGTAATTTTGTACATATATAATAAATTTCTTAATTTTGGCTACTATTCTTGAGATAATTCGAACAAAAAATTCTAATTTCACTTATTTATTTAAAAAAAATTTTATTTTATATTTTTTTATTTTATCCATTCTCAAATTTTATGAATAATTTATAATCTAGATTAAAACATTTTGAATATAATGATTCGGAAAGCCAAAGTGTTCTTGTATAAACCAATCAATGCAATTTAAAAAAATATTTGGTGATTTAAAATGAAACAAAAATCTTATTATGAAATTTGAAAATTTAATCAGACAAATATTAAATGATAAATTTAACAAAAAAGGATTAACTTTCTTTACATTTATAATTTTTTTATTTAATTATTAAGTTACTATATATATATTAGGGGGTTTCATTTGAAACGAACATTTTTTTATTTTCACTAACACACTGAAATATTGTTCCAAACATCGAAAAAAAAATTCTCTCGAAGTGTCAGCCTTAATTTACAATACAATGATTATCAAGTTATTATGGGAAAAATTCAACGATCGAGAGGAAGTTCTTAAAATTAAAATTAAGGGCTGAAACTTCGAGGGAATTTTTTTCCGATGTTTGGAACAATATTTCTGTGTGTCCGCGAAAATAACAATACTTTCTCTCTATATATATTTCATATATAGGGTAAGAGAAAGTAAAAAAATGTTCGTTTCAAATGAAACACCCTAATATATATATAGTACATTTATATTAAGCCAAGACCAGCTTATTAATAGTACTTTTTTTATATATATTTTTTTTTTATTAATTTGGAGATTTTTCTGATGGTAGTTTGATTTTCCTTCCTTCAATTAACATTGAATTTAATTAATTTCTCAAATCCTCGCCAAACCATTTTTTAAAAATCTTTAGAATCTTATTATTTCTTTTTTTTATGATTAAAAATTTATATATATTTTTCACCTATGAATTATAGGCGTAGCTAGAAATTTGTATAATGGAGGGGTTCATTACTTCTTTAATTTCCAAATCGAATGAGGCAAATTAACAAAATACTAAATAATTTTGGGAAATTCAATTTCCTAGTTGACCGTGCATTTAAAAAGTAACAAATTGCATAACTTTCCCCAGTTCTTAGCTGTTTTCTATTTCCCCTGACTCTCATAAATTATTTTTGTTTTTTTGTTAATATTCATTTTATGTATTGATTAAATTTTATACTTCCCTAATACTCTATCTATCCAGTCTTGTTTCAGTTCTCATAGGGAGAGGAGCTTTGAACCCCCCAAACCCCGCTACTGGCTACACCTATGCTCTAAATGACTTTATATAAATATAATATAAAACTATATTACCGCTATAGAGCTAAAATTCAAATTATTTTTTTTTAATCTAATATAAAAATAAAAAAAAATATATTAATTTTCCTTTGTGGAAATCTTAACAAATATCGGTGATTCTTTCTATATTTATAAATAATAATAACAAAATTAATTTTAATTTTAAACATTTAAATATATATATACATACAGTGGTGGTCCCAGAATTTTGTTAAGGGGAGGGGGAGAAGCAGTGGCGCATTCGATCAAGTGAGGTAATCGAGCTAATAATGATTTAGTTCCGCATTCAAATTAGCGTTAATTTGTGTGATTAATATTTTTTCTATCCCGAGCCGCTGGTATATACATATATAAATTTATAATGTTTCCATTTTAAAAATCTTTTGTTAAATATAACATAACTTCAAATAAGCTTATCAAATATATTTGTTGGATCTGAGAGAAGATTGAAAAATAGCTAATATTTTTTGCACTCTCGGTTTATTTGCAAATAAATTTTTAGGCTGATGTTGAGTCCCTCTTTTTCATATTAATATTTAATAGGTAGTAAAAAAAATAATGTTTTATATTTTTATTTGTATAATATTGGTACATTAAGAGCAATTTTTTAGTGCACGGTCTTCATAGAACTCCATTTTCCTTGAAAGCATCTGAAATTCATATATTGTTCAGAATGGGTTACAATCGTGGTGAGGATATATGGACTGCAGTGTTGGTGATGGTAATGGCGGTTACTTCTTAAAACAGTATAAAGTAAATCTGGGACCGCGGCCCCAATCATTGTTACCATAGGTATATTAATTAAACGGTGAATTTGCGCGAGAGATATACAATATAGATCCCCTCTTGGGCAGATCGCCGTTTAATTAATATATCTATAAAACAGGGAAACAAAAAAATTTTTTTTTCTGCGGCATAAGCTTATGAAGTCATTCATTTGAGATATTGAAGGGGATTTTAAACAGTGGAAAGAATATTTTGAAAGACTTGCTTCATTTTTGTGAAAAAAAATCTCTATATATATTAACATACATATAGAGGTAAGAGAAAGGTAAAATTGAAAATTTCACTAAATGAGATTGTCACATGAAAAAAAAACTTTTTCACCCCTATTCGACCTCTGGCCATTTAAACCCTATTTATAACAATTGTTAGACATTATATTGATAATTTAGATAAATTGTTATCGTTTGACAGGAAGCGAACCCTTGACATTTGGGTTATCTAGCTCAAGAGGCGAGTACTCTACCACTGTGCTCTGGCCAAGAAGCTTTTCCCCAAAACTCCTCTCTATTATTGAAAGTATTCAAAATTTTGAGGATTTTTTTTTTGTAAATTTAATTTTGAGTTTATAAAATAATTTTTTTATTTCCCATAACTACAATTATATAAAATGAAATTCAAGTTAAAATAGAATGTTAATTATAATTATATGGTCTTCATTAGATGTTTAAACAAGAACAAGTAACAATTTTTTGAGAGGAAATGAAATTTATTTCATTATTATTCCTCCTTATATTAAAATAAATCTTCTAATTTAATTCACTCTATTAAGGTTGTTCGGATAGTACATCGTAAGTCTATAGAATCTAGAATTTTTTTAAATAAAATTTAAAAATTTGAATGCCAAAATTTCTTATTATAATTTAGTCGTGACCTATCATAGTTTATAATTGGTTAAGTTAATAATTTAATTACCAAAAATAATAAATGAATGACTTTTGACTATAGCAGTTTTTCACGTAATATAGAACTGGCAACATTGCATTCATCAACTATCTATTTTAAATCTTAAACGCCTTAAATTTTATTTTATTTAATATATTACAATGTTTAATGCAAATCCGGTTTAAACACAATGGACGATTTGCGAGAAAAATATCTTTTTTTTTTTTTTTTTTTTTTTTAAGGTCCTTCTCGGCATCTAAGGCCATTTAGACCCCATCCCTATTTATTTCAAATGATTTGTAGTCAAATCAAATGAAATAAATTTTCTCGCTTGGGATGGGAAGCGAACCTTCCGGGACTCCGGTGCGAGAAGCTAATGTCTTCCCACTGAGCCACGGCTCCCGGGCAAAAAATATCTTAAAATTGAAAAAAAAATATGTAACTAACATCGAGAAAAGACACTTATGTTATGCGACGTTGCCGGACTGGTCTCACTCTCAAATCTTCCTTATTTTTAAATATTGGCGACTGTCATTTTGGAGAATTTTTTGACTTTCTTGTTAAAATATCTTTAAAAGCGGTCGGCAGAAACTTTGATTTTATTTTTAAAGTATTCCTCGGAAGTGAATTAATAAAATGTAAGTTTTTTTGTTTTTGTATCATTTGCACAGATGCCTATATAATTCGATATGTGTGCGTTTCGTCGTTATTCCCCATAGGCTACATGTTAAATTTCAATTTTTAAAAATTAATTACACGATAACCCTGGGTCAGATCTGCTTCAAAATTTTATTTTATACGTATTTGATAGTGATTAATAACATATTAAAAAATTAGCTTTTAATCAGATAAAGTGCTTTAATGTCCGAACAACCTTAAGTTTTGTAATTTTGTAAGTTATAAATTTATTTTGGCAAAAGTTTTAAAAATCCCAAACTCTAATTTCAAAAAATACTAATTTTAATTAATTTTGTACCTATGTGGATTCCTTGGATTGCAAGAAGCCTCAAATAAAAAAAACAATTTTTACCAATTTTAAGTCCTTCATTTCGCAAATCTGATATTAACACATTATAATATAACAATAGAAAGAAAAGAAAAAAATTCAGACGAGGAAACAATGTGATTGAATGGACATGAAGATCGATATCAATTATATTCCATATTGGAAATACATGTAAGCCTTTAATCCTTTCAAAAAACATAACAAAAGTGAATAATACAAAATCTCTATATGATTTTCCAAAGGAAAAAGGTCAATGAATTAATTGATCGGGCTTAAATTGTAGGCCTGATATAGAAAGAAAACAATTCCTCAAATTTTAGAAGAAAACAGAAAAAAGGATAAAAGCCACAGTGAAACGGACTATTTATTTTATTATTTAAAAAAACCAAAAGGAAATGATACAATTCATTTTATTAAAATTAATTTAAAAGAAAAAAATCTGGTGTGACAACTCATAGCATACAACTGTCGATTATGATCTCACCAGACTGTTTTTGTGTCGAGTTCAGAGTTGAATTTTATACATAATTTTGTAGTTTTATACAAAAATGGAGGTTAAAACGTATAAAACCTCGGATGCACAAGCGCAATCCCTACGATAAAAGAAATCCAAATAAAATCCATTTATCTTTTAAACTGTTTTTTTTTTATTTTTTTTTTTTTTTTTTTTTTTTTTTTTTCTCAAGGAGTTAGTTTTTTACAGTTGTTTTCATCAGCCTGATTTTATCCGTGGTAATTTCATCCATAAAACCATTATCCTCGGCTGGATCAAACATGCCAACTCTGGTCGAGCTATATATATAGTTTTCCATAGCAGCTTAGTTCCAAAATTGACCAGATAGATGGCACTGAGCTACGAATGCTTCCATATCAGTAAAGTGTACTTTAAACAATTTTCACGAAATGATTTTTTAATTTTAATCAAATTCGTTAGAGCGAATTTTTAGAAAATCGAAAAAAAAAAAAAAAAAAAAAAACTGAAAAAGAACATCAGTAAAGTACTAGTACTCTGGCCGATTTTGTTCAAAAGCTTCGTGTCACGTGCTGGGGGGGTGCCTAACTTAAATAGAAAATTTCAACCTCCTATCTCTTTTAATTCTTGAGATATTGTGTTCACAGACACACAGACAGACAGACCATGTCTCGAAAACCACTTTTTTGGATTCAGGGGACCTCAAAACGTGTATATCCATCAAAACCTCGATACCGAATTTTCGACATGAATCCAATACTTTCTCTCTATATATACGTATATTAATATAGGCAAGAGAAAGTTGAAAAAATACTATATATACAGTATATATATATATATATATATATATGCGAAGATATATATATAATTCACTAATGTCCACTTGCGGTCCCAGGGGGTGGGCCCGAGGGGCCCGGGCCCCCCATTGGACAACAAAAATTCAAAAGTTTTATTTAATATTTTAAAACTAAACAAAAAAATTATACATTTTCACTTCTCAGGATAGCTAAAAACGCAAATTTCAATGCCTAATTTTCAAAAAATTTTCCATACCCCCTAGGGTGTCTTATTCCAAGGGTCGCGGGTTCGGATCCCAGACAGTTTTTAATGAATATTATGATATTATTTGGCTTTAATTTGACTACAAAAAAATTAGGATGTCGCCTAAAATATATAATGTCGCCTTTATGACGAGCTAAAAAAAATTCGAGGACCTTTAAAAAATTAATAGCTCGAAGGAAGATTTTAAGTTGAAAATTTGAGAAACATTTTTTTCTCGACTATAAAATTCGACCATAACGAGAAAAAAATTAAAAAAAGAAAAAAAAATCGATTTTTGACGAATTTGTAAATTTTTTAAAATTTTGATCGACTCTTAAAAAAATTTTTTGAGCTCATCTTTGGAAGGTCTCTTAAAACATGATATACTAAAATATTGTCATACGAGATTGAAAAAAAATTAGTCGGTTTTTTGCTGCCGAAAAAGAGCTTAGATGAATACAAAAAAAAAAAAAAAAAACCTTTGGGCCCCTCCCTTGACAAAATCCTGGGACCGCCACTGCTAATGTCCGTCTGTCACGCTCTATTTCGTCAACTCCCCGTTGGAATTTAGAAACGAAATTTTATATGCTTAACCTTTTACGAGAAAATTATTTTCATCCCGAAATTCCTATAACTTTTTGAGTTATTAATTCGGGCCCGAGCTAGCTGGTGGGGGGTCCAGGAGAGCGAAGGCGGGCGCCGCGGCTAGTAACTTATTTGTTTTTACAATCTCTTATAATTTTCACAGAAGAATTTTATGAAGTAATTTATTTTAAACCCGAAATACAAAAATCAAATTACAACAGTTACCTAGAGAGGGTTAAACTTTTTCTCTTCACAACGTAATCAATAAGAAATAAATATAACATTTAAATAACCATTTGACAAGTAATTTAAAAATAAAATGTTTAATAAATGCCAGCTGACTGGATGAATCAATGCAAGCTATGAGTCATTCAAGATTGCCTTGTCAGGAGCACGAATCCATTGAAAAGGAAAACCGGAAATTCCTTTTAGTTTAGATTTTGTTACAATAATAATAATAATAATAATTAATGTTTTTGTCATCTCTATATAATTGAACATTTAGCGAAAGAAACTAATTAATTTAATTTCGTACACCATTGGCAAAAAAAAAGTAAAGATTTACGGAAATGAAACAAATTAAATGAAATGAAAATGTTTGTTTAAACGGTACTCTAGGAAAAAAACTCAATAAATGTAATTAGACCTTTGAAGAATAAAATGCCACGATCGTTTGTCTTTTTTTTTTTTTTTAACGTAACGCAAAAATGAAATATAATTAATTTATAAATCATCTGGCGCAAACACAAGGCTCTTGTTTCATCCAACGATCAGCAGTCTGCCTGCTCCCTTTCCTAAACTAATTAAACCAATTAGATATGGACGGGTAATCATTATAAAAAGTTGTTAAATAATCACCATACTCAAAACGTGTATTTTCATTAAAATCTAGAAACCAAATTTTTAACCCTTAGTTGAAAAAATAGTTCCCTCAAAAGGTCTGTCTGTTTGTCTGTGTGTATGTATCTCATCAATTTAAAGTAAAGAAGGAAAAGAGCTATAAAGTTGATATTTAAGCTAAATACCTCCCTCCGACGCGAAAATAAAATGGGCCATATTAGTACTACAGATCTGAAAACTACAGTGGAACTCGCTTAACGAGTTTAATTCGTCCAAGAATCAAACTCGTAAAGCAAAACACTCGTAAACTTTTCAAAAAATTACAAATCTATTTCCTGATTATCTTCCTAATAATTAATTCAATTAATTTTTATTCATGTTCATTTAACAATATAACACAAGTTTGAACAAATTAGGGGATCACAAATGACACTACGATGCTACATTAAATTAAGCAAATATTAAATATAAAAGTCAAATTATAAACTAATTGGGCAAACTTTTATTCTAACGAGTCCGTGTTTTGTACTCGTTATGCGAAAAATCGCTCGTTAAGCGAGTCATTCTTTTACAATTTAATTTGCTCGTTATGCGAATTACTCGTTATGAGAGGTGCTCGTTAAGCGAATTTCTACTGCATTTAAATATTTTGTATTTGATATCTCAAATACCTTTTTTTTTATTTTGAAACTATAATTAGACAGATTGCGTTTAATAAAGCTACAAATAAAGCGTAAAAACATGAATATATATGTCGTTCTAATTCAATTTTCAATTACTCTTGTTTCTTTCTCTTACCCTATATTTGAAATATACTAGAGTACTAGTACTTTTTTTTTAGTTTTTTTTTTTCGATTTTCTCAAAATCCACTAACGATTTTGATTAAAATTCAAAAATCAATAATTTTTTTAGATGCTCTTTAAAATGTATATTCTCATTTTGCTCTCAAAATTGTTTGAAGACCACTTTACTCTTGTACTTTTTAACAAAATTGCCATTTTAACAAAATATAAATGTTTTTCTATGTTTATAAATTTTACATCTTCATTTTTAATATATCGGCGAAAACGAAATGTACCCCCGAATAAAAATGATTAAAAATTATCGAGGGATCCACACATCCGCAGCAGGTCTGCATAGTGAACCTTTAGGGACACACACGCCCGCACCAGGAACATATATTTTTCTTCTGGTCGCTTTCGATATCGGAGTGGGTCTCTAAAGGTACACTATGCAGTCCTCCTGCGGGCGTGTGGATCCCTCGATCATTTTTAATCATTTTTACTCTGGCCATGTTTTTCATGAAGGCATTATGATCGAAATTGAGATAATACCGCCATCTTGTAGGGAAAAAAGAAGATCTATTTTTTTTATTTAAATCGCAACATTATTGCTTTGTTCACTTTTTTTTGTATGAAACAAAAAAAAAGTAATTGCTATTGAGTTTGTTTACAATAATTGTAAACACAATTTTTTTTTTGTCAAGTGAATTGGTCTTATCTTAAATTTAAGTTAATGGCTTGGTTCTTTCCTGCATAACATCGTCCAATTATATGTCGACACAAAAAATCAGGTGTGACAAGCACAGAACACAACTTTCTATTTTTAAAGGTAAGAGAAAGTTTTGTGCTGTGCAACCAGTCACACCATATTTTTTAGAAAGGGTTTTGAAATTATAATTACACAGATAGCTACAAACGCGTAAAAACATGAATATATAGTTCTAATTTAATTTTCAATTAGTCTTTTTTTTTAATCTGAATATTTATTTATTTATTTAATTGATAGGAATTTTTTTTTCTTTTTTGTATGTGCTTTCAACTTCGGCTTTGATTAATTTGATTTTAAGAATTAATTAGAGAAAAGTTTTTGTTTTGTTTGAACGATTTATAAAAGGGGATGTTTATTTAATATTTCTCTAATAATTTCTTCTTTTTAGATGATAAATGCCCAACGAACAACAAACAAACGATACGTAGGTGAGCGCAAAAAAAAGTTTTACAAAATAAATCATATTTATATTTTGAATAAAAAAGATTAAATTCCCAAAAATATTATAGAAAAAAAAACGACATTTAGGTCTGATTTACAACCATCTTCACCTCCATTAAATAATGAATCCCTTCGGCCGGTGCATTTAGGGTTCATTTTTAGTTTTTCTATAGTTTGGAGGGAAAATGGTGTAGGTTTTCCGTGAAACATATTTATAAATAAAATTATTTAGTATATGTGAGGTGTCAATAAGCTGTAAATGAAAGGAATATTGAATTTATAACTCGATATATTTCGGGCTATTAACCTATCTTCAGGGAGTACATGTGACGGAGTGAATAAAAGAATAGATGCTACCAAGCAGGCTTGGCCCCCCTTCCCCTCACTCCTACCCAAACCTGCTTGGTAGCATCTATTCTTTTATTCACTCAGTCACATGTACTCCTGAAGATAGGTTAATAGCCCGAAATATATCGAGTTATAAATTCAATATTCCTTTCATTTACAACTTAGTGAAATCTCACATATACTAAATAATTTTATTTTATTTTTACTTTCTCTTACCTCTATATAAATGTTAATATATAGAGAGAGAAAGTATTGGATTCATGTCAAAAATTCGATGTCGAGATTTTGATGGATCTTCACGTTTTGAGGTCCCCTGAATCCAAAAAAGTGGTTTTTGCGACATGGTCTGCCTGTGTGTGTGTGTCTGTCTGTCTGTCTGTGTGTCTGTGAACAAGATATCTCAAGAACGAAAAGAGCTAGAAGGTTGAAATTTTATATTTAAGTTAGGCACCCCCATGGGACGTGACACGAAGCTTTTGAACAAAATCGGCTCAAAAGTACTAGTACTTTACTGATGTAGTTTTTCAGTTTTTTTCGATTTTCTCAAAATTTGCTCCAACGATTTTTTTTTAAATTCAAAAATCAATTATTTTTTAGATTCTCTTTAAAATGTATATTCTCATTTTGTGATTGAAATCTTCTGAAGACCACTTTACTCTTGTACTCCATAGAAAAGATAGGAGAAATGGTTGCCATGGTAACAAAATATAAATATTTTCCCATACTTATAAATTTTACATCTTGAAAATCGAATGTACCCTACTGTCGGAAACTAAATACATGTCGACACAAAAAATCTGGTGTGACAAGCACAGTACACAACTTTCGATTACCGAAGGTAAGAGAAAGTTGTGTGCTGTGCGCCAGTCACACCAGATTTTTTTCTATTTAAATCAAAACATGTTTTTATTAACATATTTGAATAGCTTAGTTTATCGCAGATTATTTTAATCTATTAATAAACAAATTTATATTCTATTTTTTTTTCTTAATATATAAATAAAAACATTAAAATTGATAACGTTATCGCAGCCATTTCTCTTTTGTAATTATAAATATTATATAATAAAAACATCAAATGCATTTTTATATATTTTTTAGGAACCGACCGAATATTCGGTTTCGGCCAAAAACCAGCCGAAACCTAAGTTTGAAAAGATTTAAAAAAAAAAAAAAATTCCGTTCCCAAGGCAGGAAAAAATTTCCCGCCAAGCGAAAAAGGGGCGGAAAAAATTTAGTCTCACTAAAACAAAGGTAAAATGATTTCCTCAGAAGGGAAAAATTTTCCGCTCAGTGATATGAATTTTGTATAGGAAATTCAAGTTTCGGCCAACTAAGATAGAGAGCGAAATTCCGTTTCGGCTGAAAATCTTGTTTCGGTCGAACCCTAATATTTTTTTCAAAGATATTTTTTAATTGAAACTTTTTTTTTTTTGTATTTAATGTTTGTTTAAAAAATATTTCTTCGAAAAAATTAATCGAATAAACCCGGAAATGCTAGTTATAGTACATTTACTATTATACTTTATGTTTTATTATATTAATAACCACTTGCACCCACTGTTTTTTTTCAATCAACATTTTTATTTTGTATGTAAACGTTTAAAAAGGAGGGGGAGGGGAGGGGGGACACACACGCACAAGAAAGAAATCCCCATCCATGAAAAGACATTCAATGACCCTATTTAGCTTTTTTATCGATTCGAATAATTATTTTAGTTAGTGTTATTTTTTATATCCCTAAAGGGCTTCCGAGTAGACGACCTATTTAAGTAAAAAAAAACCCTCCCCACCCTAGGAACGAAGTCAATGACACATCCCGATCGAATTTTCTGTCTAGTCTCTCTCTAATATATTATTCAATTCTCGGTTTTGGAAAGTTGCTTTTTTTTTTGTGAGATTATTTGATTTTAAATATATTTTTAATCCCACAATCCCTAAAGTCATTCGATCTCTCCTCGGTAAGCTTACTCTATATTGACATACTATCTGTATCAATCAAAAGTATCCATCTAGCAGTTAACTCTAAGGGTTAGAGAAAACAAAATCTTATCAAAAAAAAAAAAAATAAATTAATATCATCTCTCTAATCACGACTCGTAAGCTCTCTAGGAAGGGCTGAGTCAGATCTCTAGCCAATGGATACTTTTGGCTGATACAGATAGTAATTATTTTATCTCCATCGTCTCCTCCATTTTTTCAATCTCAAAATCCCTTCAACACAGCGAATAGAGTTGGCTAATACAAATATAGTTGTGATTATGTAATAAAGACTAACCCCGTTTATTTTTTTAAAAGTTTAATTTAAATTATTTTTTTTAAAGTGGAACTTTTATTTGATGGCCTCAAATTTTTTCGCTCTTCTATCAGCATGTCGCGTTACAAACCGTGACGTCAAAGCCGTGACGCTACAAGCCGTGACGTCACAAGCCGTGACGACAAAAATAGGAAAGTTGAAATTTAATATATATGACGAATTATAAAAAAATAATTGTGAGATTTAATTATTAAATTGATAAAATATAATTTTTTAAATAATTTAAAATGATTCAAATCTTCAATTGCTAAATAAATATTGTTCTCAGTTTTTAACATGCGTCTATTGATTTCCCGTTATCTCCCATTTTCCAATTATTAAGGTAAGATTAAAAACGGGATTTTAATATCCTTTATTGAATAATTTTCTGAAAATTTTCAGTTAAACGCCTACGATCCGAAAAGAAGTTTCACTTGCCTCGTGGTTTCATAAAACCACACAATTATTTTATGCTTCTTTTTTTTATATTCTATCCTCTGGCCGCATGTGACCAGCATTAAAACCGAAACAAGTCTTTTATTTCAATCAAACATACATTCCCAAAATGTTTAATATATATTGAAAAATATTTTTATAACAAATAAATTTTTTATGTGTAAAATCAACAGAAAATTTCTCATTTTTTTTGATTTGCAACGAGCGACCTCTATTCCATGAATTCATATTTTTATCGGTAACGTCGGCATCCCATGAATTTTTCGATTAAGCGGTGGAGCACTTAATGGAGAAATTAATTTAAAGCTGAATTAATTTCTCCATTCAATTGTTCAGAAGTTCTCGTTTGTCCTCCGGAATACAATTAATCGAAAAATCGTTTAACCAACAACCAAATTCAATAATTATGCCAGCCATGGTTACGAGATAAATTGAATTCTATTTACATTCGTTTATATAGAAAATTCTCTTAATATAAACGCTTGATATTATTGAAAATAAATTTATAAAAATTAGCTTTATCTATGCTGCCCCACTAAAGGTTAGCTTCTCGCACCGTGCGGTTGCTTCCCATCCCAGTGAAAAAATTTATTTTTTTGCCATTTCTCTTCTTTTGAAACAAAAGGGTCTAAACTTATGCCGAGTTGGCCTCAAAAAAAAAATACTTTATCTAATCTATCGAAACCCATATATCGTACATCCTATATTAAGAGAATGAAACCAACATTGTAGTCTTAATGTAGATTATAAATTTGCCACTTGTTTTATTTAATTAATTTTTTTTTTTTTAAATAACATCTCTTCATTTTCTTCTTTAAAAATTTCAAGCTGATTAAACGGCATGCATCCTCTTTTTAATATAATTGAACAATTTCGCACCATCGATGCGAGCTGGTTGGTCTTAATCACACAATCTCTTTCTCTCTTTCTATCTCTCTCTTTTCCTGGCAAATGTTCTTCACTCAGGGCCAAGGTCGTCGGCATTTAATCGCATTTACTTGCTTTCTTTTATTTCCATTAGGAGATAAATTAAATTCTATTTATACGAGACGTCCATGGCAAACAAATAATAAAAGCTCTAATTGAACTCAAACAAAAGGGTGGGTAGAATACAATAATTATAATTATTATAGAAAACATAAAACCCTTGTTATCCACTCGTTTAATAATACGTGTCTAAAATTGTAATTTCACTTTCTAAACTCTTTTATGTAACTATGATAAACATAGCTTTGGATAAAATGGTTTAATTAGTAATTTATCTAATGAAATTATGTTAGAAAGGAGGTGAAACAAAAATAAATTAATATACAAAGATGGAAATAAAATTTCTTAACGCCGTGAGATTAGGCAACCCAACTGGCAGGCGCACACTGAGGTTTTCATTCTTGTCAAACGAAAAAGTGCTCAGAGATAAAGCATTAATTCTGCTACTAAAGGTCTAGGGTTCGTTTCCCGACCCAATATTTCAATTGAATTGGCTACCAATTAATTGAAATCCCACTGGAAAAAAATTAAAAATAAAACAAGAACGAATAGAAAAAAAAAACTAAAGGACTGAAGAATTTGATTATTTATTGACAAAGAGGCCATTCAAGTATTATTGAATACATAAGCAAATTTTTGACTCTTCTAGACCCCAATTGCTTATGTGAGCATTTCATTTTGTTAGGCCCTTTTATAGTTAACATTTTGTTAGCCTTCTAAAATGCTTACGTAATTAGCTTAAAAAACCCCTTCCCATTGATAGCAGTAATAAGTAAACGTAATTAAAAAAAACTTACACCTAGCCTTTAATTATTCTTATTTTTAAAAAAATCACCCAAATTGAAGATTTGAATCAAATTTCTAGCTTTAAATTTGAAATTTTTAAATATCTATGGATTTATTAGCTATGCGTTTCATTAAAAAAACGAAATTAAGATGTTTTTGGGATAATTTTTATTATTTAGTTATACATTAAATATAGAATATATGAATTTTATATTTTTTAAAAATCTGGTGTGACTGTCGAACAGCACACAACTTTCTCCTACATTCGGTAATCGAAAGTTTTGTTCTGTGCTTGTCACACCAGATTTTTTGTGTCGAGATATATTTAGTTTCCGCCGATATATTAAAATTCAAGATATAAAATGTATAAGTATGGGAAAATATTTATATTCTGTTACCAAGGGAACCATTTCTCCTCTTTCCAATGAAGTACAAGAGTAAAGTGGTCTTCAGAAGATTTATAGGGAATATACATTTTAAAAAGGATCTAAAAAATAATTGATTTTTGAATTTTAATCAAAATCGTTGGAGCGAATTTTGTTAAAATCGAAAAAAAAAAAACTGAAAAAGTACATCAGTACCAGTACTCTTTGGCCGACTTTGTTCAAAAGCTTCGTGTCACGTCCCCAATACTTTCTCTCTATATTACGTATATACATAGGTAAGAGAAAGTATACACTAGTAAAAATCCCGGTTTATTTCTTTTTTTTTTCAATTAAAAATTAGTAAAGAATAGAGAAAAGAGCGATTGCAGCTACGTTTATTTAGTTTATTAGTCACTTCAAGCCGACGTTTCGGTCATAAATAAGACCATCCTCAGGCCTGAAGCTTGTTAACAAAATTTTTCAAAAAGTCGAATGGCGCAATTGTGAAAATTATTTCTTGATATTTAATAAGTTCCATTGTTTATACGAGCCAAGGTTCTGACCTTAACCGAAACGTCGGCTTGAAGTGACTAATAAACGAAAACGTAGCCCTCTTTTCTTTATTCCTTACTACATAATATACTCAGCTATCCCCCTCACTCTAATAAAGTCTCTATTATTAGTTTAACAAGGGTGAAACTGCACGCAGAATGTCCGTTTGCCTAGATTCTGTGCGTTAAGAAATTTGCTTAACATCTCAAGATAAATGAGCTAAGTGGCAAAAAAAAAAAAAAAAAAAAATCAAATTTTTTTATAGGCTACTTCAGTTCCGCAGGTAGACACACCAGCTTTTTCAATTTTATTTATGTTTATCTTCGGCTATTTTTTTAGTGTTAAAAATGAGTCAAGTGTTAGTTGACAAATAAACAAACAAGCCTGTAAGAATTAAGATGGATAGAGTTTTCTGAGTCATCTGATCCTTATGTGTCATGTTTATATTCTTGTCATTGAATAATAGAACAGAATGATTCAGAATTATTTTTTTTGCAATTGATTCGTAGAGGGAAAATCTAATTTTGCGAACAAACTTTGTTTCGATTTTATACACAAATAATCAGGCTTCGATTAGTCCTGGGTGTAATTTTCAAAAACATTTTTACTTTCTGTTACCTAGGTATATATGTAATATATATATATAGAGAGAAAGTATTGGATTTATTTCACAAATTCGATGTCGAGATTTTGAAGGATATACACGTTTTGAGGTCCCCTGAATCCAAAAAATGGTTTTCGCGACATGGTCTGTCTGTCTGTGTGTGTGTGTGTGTGTGGGGGGTGTGTGTGTGTCTGTGAACAAAATATTTCAAAAACGAAAAGATTCAATCAAAAATATTTATTGAACAAAAATAATAATCGACTGTATTATTTTTATTTTTTATTAAAAAAAAATATAATTCTTGAAATTTTTAAACTACATGAATATTTTTTTGAAATTTTTTAAAATCTTACAATTTTTCCCAGTTAGTGTAAAGATAACATGTTATTAAAAGGAGAGAAAGAAAAAAGACTAGTATTAAAGAATAATTATTATAAACTTCTTTTTTAATTAAGTAATACTAAAGTAAATGCTTATATTTCTAAAAACAACAATAAATTTCTAATCGCGATGAACTTTAATACTTTGAAAAAGTTTAGATATGATTAAAAAAAAAAAAAAAAAACAGGCGAAAAACAAAAGAGAGAGATCAAAAAGGTTGAAAAAGTTCAAGTGCATGAGAGAAAGGAGATATTATTAACTTATAATTCCATTTGAAAACTCCTTTTATTAACTTCAAATGTTATTTCTTTAATATTTTTCCTTGGCTTGTCCTTTGATCCTTTGATCAAATAGACGTTTTTGAAATATAATACAAATATTATTTTGTAAAAATGAAAATTTTCAAATTTATTTACCTATCAATAATGGGGCTTAATGCATCCGTTCTCTTAGATCCTCTAGAAAACTTATCATCATTAATGATATCATTAAATTCTAGATGTAAATAGCAATATTATTTGTAATTTATATTCTCTTTTCCCAAAAAACCCTCTTCTCTTGAGTTTATGATGCATTAAATAACCAACCGGAGGCTCTAGTTGAAATATGATGATAGTATATTAATAAATAGGAGAAAAAACCAGCCCCTATTTATCCACCAAACACACTCTTTATTTGGCAACCCGAAATATTTGCAAATAAATGGACCCTGTTAGGCATTAGTGTGTCAAGCGCCAAAAAAAATTAAAAATTGAGTTAAGCACGGAATATTGTTTCAAATGCTATAATTAATAGTATTTTTAATGAAATATGTCCTAAAAAAATTTATATTTAATGTTACTTGCACACTTAACAAAAAAAAAAATTATATATAATCCAATGAAAACAAAAAATTTTAATGTTGATTTTCTCAAAACTCGGTAGATGGCGCTTGACACACTAATGCGTAACATTGTCCAAATAGTGTGCATGGTGGATAAACAGGCGCTGGTCTTTTTTACTATTTATCAATCTCAACATCCAGCCCAAACAATCAACGTTTATTATGTAGACCTATATTATATGAAAATTGAAAAATTTAAAAATTTAAAACACTATAAATATATTTAAAATTAAAATTCTTAACACTTAATTTCAACACTCAATTGATTTAACAACACGCATTCAAGTTTATTCTCTAGGCAAAAACGTTAACTTTTAACATCTGTTAGAACTTCTATGCCTCAAATTGCTATTCTGTAAGCAAAAACTTTAAAGCAAATGCGTTAACATTTGGTCATTAGTGTAAAAAAATTAATTTCATGTCTAGAGGGTACCCTTAATATTTTAACGCCGTATTTAATGCATAAAAATGGCGTCTTTAACCTAGAAAGTAAGGTTATGATTTTGACAGCTTTGAAATAAAAGCGACATATTAAGTCGCTGTTAAAACTTTATGTTAAATTTTAACTTATGTTTTTAGAAAATACACTTGATTAAGTGTTAAAAATGTTAATTTTTAATAAATCTTTCGAAATTTGTGTTTTAATTTTCATATATTTTTGATAAGGTTGCTGTACTATAGGAGTTAAAAAGGCCTTTTCAGTTCAATAAGTAAAAAAAATAAATTTAAAAAAATATAAACTATATTTTATTTATATACGTACATACATAAACCTGTACTAGAGTCTTGGTCAGTGAGAAGATGTTTAGAATTTCAAGAATTTTTTTTGTATTGCTCTTCCCAAATGAATGAGCAGCAGAGGTGTTTGGTGAATGATTAAATAAATAAATATTTTTACCTATTGGAATGAAAATTATTTTTTAACTCCTCCTATACCCAATAATTTTTCAAAATGATAATAAAATGAATAAATATTCTAATTAGTTTTGAGCTTTCTAGAATTGCAAGTCGATTATAAGGCTAAAAGGTTGCCTGCGCTCAAGGCACTCCATCCAGGTGTGCATTAATTTTGTTACTCCTCGTATAATTTCTATTCTATATTAAATAAATCTGCTTCATGTACTTCATAAAACAAATAACATCTTCTTAATTATATTTGTTTATAATCTATTATATGAATATCAATTATTTGATATGTGAAACAAGGTAGCTAATATTAGTTCAGAGTCAACAATGCGTGAGAATAGCCTTTGGTATAAACAGCCTGCAGCGGGAAATAATTTTATTTGGCCACCTTTTCTCCCTAGGGAGAGAAATTTCTAATTAAATAATCAACATGCAGCACAATCAATCGTTCAGAGAAAAATATTTTAAGGGGCTACGGGAGCGAAGGGTTACGCATGTTTTTCCCGCTAAGATGGCGTTGTGGGTCATAAAAAGCATACCAAATATCAAGTAATTCAAAAATTTGCCAAGAGATGTCAGAATGGTAGCTAATAATATTTCATGCATTTGGTTGATTTTCATTGATCTTTTAACAATAAATACTTTATAAATGTTATTATATATTATGTATCTTCTATAAAAGCATAAAAATATATAAATATAGACCAAAAGGGGATCAGCTCTTAGACTAGCCTGCCATCTATTGCAAGAATGCTGAACTAATTTGACAGTTGGTTTTTAAATAAATCATTTAAGCTTATTTTAAAAATTTCTTAATTAATATGTGATTAATTATAACAATAAATTCATTTTTAAATTTAAAAAAATTAAAGATTATTGGGACAGATTGTTTTTTTGTATTTGCTTGATAACAAAAAAATTAATTATGATAATTTTTTAATAAGTCATTAAAAAAATTATAGCTCGATGTCCCAATAATTTCTTATGAATTTAATTCATTAAAAAAAACCGCATTGAAAAATTCCTTATAATAGTCTAGTTTTTTTTAAGTACGTTTAGACGTCGCTCCTGAACCCCCTTAAAAATACACACCTCTCTGGGAATTCGAGACCGAAAATATTTATTTTTAATTAAATTCCTACTCAAGTTTTTTTTTTCTAAGTGTGAAGATGAAAGACTTCAAAAGAGATTATCTATTTGACATTTGTCTATTTACTCAGTAAAAATTTGTTACTATCGCTGACTCACAAAGTTAAAGAAAAGAGAGAGAGAGAGAGAGGGGGGAAGGGGGATCTTAGATAAGAGCCCCGCCTAGCAAGTATTTGCAATGGAGATATGATTATTATTAAAGCAGAACAAACAGAACTGATCCTCTCAATAATTATTGTCATAAATTATTTAATAAGGCGTACCCAAAATAGCGCAGGCGGAATATTTGTTTTTGTAAGACGATCTAGAAATGTAGCCTAGATATTTTTATGTTGATTTTGAATTTTAAATCCTTAAAATAATTAACACTAGTTGCAAGTGAACACTAGGGTTAGTTTAAAAAGGAGTTTTATTTTGGTTTATTTAAAACATCATTTTCAGAACCTTATTAAAAACGTTTTGTAATAAGGTTCTATATTAAATAAATCTGCTTTATGAAAGAGAAGAGGTGGTTTTGAAATACATGTATTTCATAAAACCATCCTAACTCCCCTTGACTTTCAAATGATCAATATTGACATTTGTCAACATCTATAACTTTTAGGCCATAGAGGAGGGAGAATAAGTATATAATTTATTAATTTATTTAACAATAGTTAAAAACAAATACATCCTAAGCCCTCAGGCTCGGTGTGCTGACTTTTTATACTAAGGGACGCGGGTTCGATCCCAGGATCTGATAAGCCATTTGGATACCAATTGGCTTAAATAAGAATGCCTGGACCCTTAATAGATAATATCATATATAACGGTTATCGTAAAAGTCTTATATGAACTCTGTTACGCATTAGTGTGTCAAGCGCCAGCTACAGTTTTGAGAAAATTAACATTAAAGTTTTTTGTTTTCATTGGATTATATATTTTTGTTGTCAATTGTACAAGTAACATTAAATATAAATTTTTTTAGGACATATTTCATAAAAAAATTCTATTAATTATAGCATTTGAAACAATATTCCGTGCTTAACTCAATTTTTAATTTTTTTGGCGCTTGACACGCTAATGCATAACAGGGTCCATATAGCCTAAGTTGCAGAAAAGACTGTGTATGTGTTTGCGAGTGTGAATGGGAAAGAAGTGTGAGTGTTAAAAAAAAATACATTAGTTTAAAAAGTATTTTTTTTTTTGTTTATATACATGTTAATACATCATCATCAGAATCTTATTACAAACTAACTGACATAGTATATACTAGTATAAAAATATAAAAAAAAAAAAAAAAAAATCCTCCCCAACCCCCCCCCCCCCCATGGGGGGGGGGGGGGAAAAAAAAAAAAAAAAGAGCCCCCAAAACAAAACAACCCACTCTTCTTTTCTCTCCTCCCCCCCCCCCCCCCCCCAAACAACATCCCCAACCTCCTAACAACTTCATTCAACAAAAAAAACCCCAACCCCCAAAAAAAACCCCCCCGCCAAGGAGGGGGGGAGGGGGGGCCCCCCCCCCCCGGGAAAAGCCCGCCGAAGGCGGGCCTTGCGACTAGTAAGTAGATAAAATAGTAAAAGTAGATCGGACAATGGAATTTGTCAGTTAGTTTGTAATAAGGTTCTGATGATGATGTTTTATCATCGAAATGTACATAAACCAAAATAAAATTACTTTTTAAACTAAACCTAGTATATTTACTTTTAACTATTGTTAAATTATTTTAATTTAAAAATGTTTAAACTAGTGCCTCCTTTTTTGGATTAAATTTAAATGCTTCTTCCACATCAAAGTAATTAGTGAAAACATTTTGATATACTATTCTTAAATTTAACATTTAAATAGACTTAAAAAGAGACAAAACGCAATTACGAATCAAGAGGGGGAGGGGGGGGGAGATTTTTGAAGCTATGATTAAATTAAATTTAATTAACGATTTTTCGCCCCAATCCCGCTTAATGATGCTGCTAATTATTATTGTTATTTCCAAATTACTAAGAGCCCTTCCTATACGATTATTACACTCAAAATTTATATATTACAAAGAACAATTATATAAACTAATTAAAATCTTTTCATTTAGCAATCAATAAAAATTTCCCCCTCTGGGAATTTAGCGGAATTAAAATGATTTGTGAGTATGTTGTAATTAAATAACATTTTACTGAAAATTTTATAAAATTCTCTTGAATTGTGTACAAAAATAAATCCTCATTTTAAAATATTCAAACATTCGTCCTTGACCGTGAAAGTAAAAGTTAGAGAAATAGAATGAATATAGTATTATATATAAATTTTTATCAAGTCTTTTCGGCATCTTAGGCCATATAGACTTTAACGATACTTTATTAATTACTGTATATCAGGGGGACCGAGGGGGCCCAGACCCCCCCCCCCCGAAATTTTTCAATGAAACTCGTATACATTACGAGGGGAAAATTTACTAAAAAAAGATCTCAGAACATTCGGTATTTTAAAAATATTTTTAAAGTGAAACTTTTATTTGATCCTCTCAAATTTTTTCGCTCTTCTATCAGCATATCGCGTTACAAGCCGTGACGTCAAAGGCCGTGACGCTACAAGTCATGACGTCACAAGCCGTGACAACAAAAATAGAAAAGTTGAAATTTGATATAGTATATGACGAATTATAAAAAATAATTGTGAGATTTAATTTTTCAATTTTTAAATTGATAAAATATAATTTTTAAAATAATTTAAAATGATTCAAATCTTCAATTGCTAAATAAATATTGTTCTCAGTTTTTAACATTTAACTATAGGCCATTGATCATCCCATTTTCCAATTATTAAGTTAAGATTAAAAACGCGATTTTAATACCCTTAATTGAATAATTTTCTGAAAATTTTCAGTTAAACGCCTAGGATCCGAAAAAAGTTTCACTTGCTTCGTGGTTTCATAAAACCACACAATGATTTTTGTATGGGGAGGGAGATATTCAAAAAAGATTCGGACCCCCTTCTAAAAAAATTCTATATACGCCCCTGCTGGGGGTCTAGGCATATTTATTTATAGCTTTGGTTTCCAAATGATTTAAATAAATTTATTGGAACCAACTCCCCTTTGCATTTAGATAATCAAAATTGACATTTGTCAATATCTGTAACCTCTCAGCCAGAAGGGGAGAGATATTAAGTATACTAAATTTTAAATTTATATTTCCTAATTCTTGTTTATTAATAAAAGATAATTATTACACCCCAATGAGGGTGGATTTAATGACAAAATAATTCTAAAATACTGCCATTCGAGGATCAATTTTTTAGTGATTATGTTGCTGTTAATGCAGCTCTCTCTCTCGAATTATTATTACAATATTAGCTATACTCGTTAGATAATAATGGTTCATCGATTATATACATCTAATAAATAAATAATATAAAATTACTTTTTGTTATAATATTTTGAAAACACTTTTAAATGATGCTGACATATAGGAAGGATTAAAAAGGCGTTTCACTTTAAAAAAAAATATAGGCCCCTATATATTTCATTTATTCCCTCGCAAACATTTGTTTTATCTACTGATAATAAAAATGATTCTTCAGAGTTTATAAGTGAAATATTTAAATAAATGCTGCACTGCATAGGCATAGCCAAGGGGGAGTTCGAAGCCCCCCCCTCGCCCCATAGGACTAGATATTTAAGCTCTATAATACAAAAAATCTGGTGGGACTGGTCCCACAGCACACACTTTCTCTTATCTTCGGTAATCGAAAGTTGTGTTCTGTGCTTGTCCCACCAGATTTTTTTGTATCGAATAATATATTTAGTTTCCACCGATTTTTTAAATTTATTTATCTATTGGCCTCAGGTCATATGTTGCCATACAGCTTAAATATATTAAAATGGTCCAACCGAGTTTGGATGTAAAATTTATAAACATGGGAAAATATTTATATTTTGTTACCATGGCAACCATTTCTCCTATTTTTCCTATGAACTACAAGAGTAAAGTGTGCTTCAAACAATTTTGAAAGCAAAATGAGAATATACATTTTAAAGAGCATCTAAAGAATAATTGATTTTTGAATTTTAATTAAAATCGTTGAAGCGAATTTTGAGAAAATCTGAAAAAAACTGAAAAAGTGCATCAGTAAAGTACTAGTACTCTTTGGCCGATTTTGTTCAAAAGCTTCGTGTTACGTCCCAGGGGGTACCTAACTCAAATATACAATTTCAACCTCCTAGCTCTTTTCGTTAGATATTTTGTTCACAGACACACAGACAGACAGACAGACTGTAGATTAGTTGAATCATGTAATAATCATGTAAACTGTAATAATATATTATCCTGTTGCAAATTTTAAAAAAATATACCTTTGAAAATTTATTTATTTCATTAAACTTCTTATTCTGTCTCATTATGGGGGGGGGGAGAAATCCTTCTAACCTCTTAGAAATCCTTCTAACCCCTTAGAAATCCTTCTAACCTCTTAGAAATCCTTCTAACCCCTTAGAAATCCTTCTAACCTCTTAGAAATCCTTCTAACCCCTTAGAAATCCTTCTAACCTCTTAGAAATCCTTCTAACCCCTTAGAAATCCTTCTAACCTCTTAGAAATCCTTCTAACCCCTTAGAAATCCTTCTAACCCCTTAGAAGGATTTCTCCCCCCCTAAGGGGTTAGAAGGATTTCTTCCCCCTCCAACATCAAAGATTTCTGCCTACGCCTTGCTCTTCTATAACTTATTAGACTGAAAAAAAACCTTTTCCCCCTCGTGGGGGATCCCCCATATCCCAAACGTCGGGGTTCGGACCCCAGCGTCCGATGATTTTATCCAATTGGATACCAAATGGCAAATAATACCTGACCCCAAATAAATATATATTATAACATACAGTATCGTTTAAAGCTTAAACTTAGTTGCCAAAAGACTGTGTAGTGTGCGTGAATGTGATGCCCTTTTTTAACCCCTACAGTAGTTTTTAATAAAAAATTTATTTGAAGGAGGTATATAGCCGAAGCTGAATGTTGATATTTAAATTTGATAGAAAAAATGAGCTAGTTTTTATTGTGATGGCGAAACTGAACATTGAATCAGCCCTGAAGATGGTCTCATATGTGACCGAAACGTAGGCGCTCGTTTTTATAATAAAATGAAATAAAAAATATCATCATTTTTCCTACCAAATTAAAAAAAAAAAAAAATTTCATTGAGTAGCCTAAACAAAAACTTTATTATTTTATTTCCTGAGGCTGTTCAGACGCGAATTTATATATTGTATCTTATTGTCATGGGCGTAGCCGGACTTCTTGTTAGGGGGGCCAACCCCTCGTTAGGGCGAGAGGGGGGTTTGCAATTAATATATACATAGATTATTAATTATTTATTTAAATAAAAAAAAAAATTAAATTAATGTAGTGGATTGGGGTGTTAAAAAAAAATTCCCAATGGGAAAAATATATATTTGCTTGTTTTTTTAATTTTAGGACCAGCCAGGGGGGCAACGGCCCCCCTGCCTCCCCCTCTACGCCCATGCTTATTGTGCATATTAATGTTTAAGGTAGAATTAAAGGACTAGCCATTGTTATATTTCATTTCCTGTAATCTACTGTCGCTTTTGTCTCATTAATTCATCTTAATGAGTAAGTCCTATTTATTTCAGAGATATGACACAAAGGGCTTTTAGAAAGCTTGAATTAAAAAAAAAATAATTGAAATTTGTTTATTTTTCCTCTTTAGTTGTCGCTCTTATTACATTGATTACTGGCTGCGAGCGATGCTTGTGCTAAAATTGAACCAATTCGATATCAGAGGTGCCTGCGTCACTCATTTAGTGTACATATAAAATTATTTGTATATCTAGGGCATTGGGTTTGCCCTTGAGTCATCTTATCAAAGTAAAGCCATTGATAAAAAAACCCAGTAGGAAAAAAATCAATGTATGCAACGCACATTTAATGTGACATAGTTAAACCAAAAATAAAGACTATATAATCAGCGATTTTCTTTTACTTTCTCTTACCTCTATATATATTAATATATAGAGAGAAAAGTATTGGATTCATGTAACAAATTCGATGTCGAGATTTTGATGGATATACACGTTTTGAGATCCTCTGAATCCAAAAAAGTGGTTTTCGCGACATGGTCTGTCTGTGTGTGTGTCGGTTTCTGTTTGTGAAAAAAATATCTCAGGAACGAAAAGAGCTAGGAAGTTGAAATTTTATATTTAAATTAGGCACTCCCATGGGACGTGACATGAAGCTTTTGAACAAAATCGGCCAAAGAGTACTAGTACTTTACTGATGCACTTTTTCAGTTTTTTTTTATTTTCTCAAAATTCGCTCCAACGATTTTGATTAAAATTCAAAAATCAATGATTTTTTAGATGCTCTTTAAAATGTATATTCTTATTTTGCTATTGAAATCTTCTGAAGACCACTTTACTCTTGTACTTCATAGGAAAGAGAGTAGAAATGGTAAAATATAAATATTTTCCTAAACATATAAATTTTACATCCAGGAAAACTACCTTTTACTTTTTGACCACAGGATGGGGGATATAATAAAATTAATTAATATAGGAATTTATTTATAAAAAAAAATTCGAATTTAAATTCCGGCGAATTTTACCTATTTTAAGGAAAAAAAAATAAGATTAACATTTAAAGAACTTTGTTAATTCCATTTTCGAATTATCAAACTATTAAAAATAAAATTCCTAAAAATGTATTCAATTTATTGAATAAATCAAAAATAAATTTCCATTAAATTATCATTTTTATCATTATATTAAAAATTACTCCTGCCTGCCACAAAAAACAAACTAGTCCCTTTCTGTAGTAATAAATAATTAAAAAAAAAAAAACTTTTTCATAACAGAAAAACTTCTCTTAAAAAGTACTTGAAAGAAAAAAAAAGAAATTTTTTGTATTTAATTAACAATTTAAGATGCAAACGTTTTTCGTGAGAGGAATATTAAATATTAAAAGTTGAGTTTATTTATTAAAGATGAATCGAAATGACGCATTAAAATGCCGTTTAACGAGAGGCCGTTTTAATGTTTCAAAAGAAAATCTGCTTTATTTTTGATTAGAAAAAAAAAAAAAATAAAACACACACACAACGAACTTAATTAAAAAAAATATAGATGTGATGCCAAATGTAAATTTGTTTTGAAAAAGTGTGAAAATTTTTCTAATCAATACTTTTTTGTTCCTTTGTTTAAATAACTTTCATTTCCAATTGTAATTTAAAATAGAGTAGATAGGGCATCTGGGATTAACCATTAAGTGAAATGACCTAAACCTTAAAATTTTATTTTATCCTTTTAGAACTGTGTTTTGGGTATATAAGGCATTGAGTCTCTCTAAAAAACATATAAATTTTTTTTTTTTTTTAAACTTGGCTGTTGAAAAATTTTCAAAAAAATTATCGAGACCTTAAATTCAGTGGAAGTAGAAATACCCTGTTTATATATAGTTAAATTATAGCAATTTCGAGAAATTTTGTTGCAGTATATCATTTTCTGGATTAAAAAGTTTTCCTATACATTTTTGAAATGTTGACTACTCTAAAAAATTTCATTTATTTTAATTTTTGAATATTAAAAATTAATATTTAAAGATGTAAGCAGCCAAATAAAAAACACCCTCAATACCCTATGAATTTTGAAACGCTTTTATTTGGCTGCCTACAACTTTAAATTGTAATTTATAATTTGTAATATTCAAAAATTGAATAAATAAAATTTTTGAGGATAGTCAACACTTGAAAATTGTATAGAAATACATTTCAACACATTATATTGAGGTAGGATTGAAACTAAAGCCCGAAAGGTTAGGCAGCTCAATGGCACACAAACCTAATCATTGTTAGGTCGTTCGGACTATTGTCTGCTTTGAAAAAGGTATTTCTCAAACAGGCAAGAAAGCTTAAGTGTGCGTGTGCCATTTGGGCTGCCTAACTACCGGGCTTTAGTCTCAATACTATTGCAATAGATGGTATATATTATTCTCACCTGCATTAAACAGCTATTAATTTCATTCATTATATTAAAAAGCATATTTAGAGCATTAGAATAAAAAAAGGCTTAAATGAGGCATGACTGGAAAACAGACTGACTTTCAATTACTATTTATTTAAATCAAATAGAATAATGAATTTAAATAAATAATAACAATATTAAAATTTATTCATAAGTTATCGTGCCTTCGAAGCTAAAAGATAATTCTGAATATATTAATATTAATTAAATGATATATAGCTTGGGATAAATATCATTTTGTGCTGAGATATTATATTTCTTCCCTCTTCTTCGAAAAATGATTCATATAAGAAGCCACAAGGGTGTGAACCCTTTATTGGGTTTGTACTAAAAGGGTTGGCCATCGACACCACCCCAAATATCATATGACCAAATTAATCAAAGTAATACAATCTACGAGATTGATCTTTTCAAGAAGAAATTGCTTCTTTTTTTTAAATAACTTTTTTTTCTTGATAAAATATCTATTTATCCCCACCCTTAACAGAGTGTTGATATTGTCAAAAACAAGCGGATTGAGTTTTAACCTCCAGCCTGTTCAAATAAAATTTATATAAATCCTTTTATTTTTTTTTAACAAATGGAGTTGAACAAAATAATTAATTTGTAATTAGAATGTACGGAAGGTCTTATTCTGTTGTACTTCAGGTGGCGATGAACAAAGAATAAAAACAATGTGTTTTTTTATGTAAGACAACTGTAGCTACAGTCGCCAGCCAATAAATCTTACATAAAAAAACACCATTGTTTTTATTCTTTGTTCATCGCCACCTGAATACAACAGGCAATAAGCTTCCGTACATTCTAATTAAAATCCTTGTTATATTAAAAAATATGATGTGACTGGTCGCACAGGGTAAGCAAAAGATAAGAGGAAGTTGTGTTCTGTGCTTGTCCCACCAGATTTTTTTGTGTCGACATATATTTAGTTTCATTTTAGAATTCAAGATATAACATTTATAAACATAGAAAAATATTTATATTTTGTTACCAAGGCAACCATTTCTCCTATCTTTCCTATGAAGTACAAGCCCGGGGGGGGGGGGGGGCCCACCTCCCTGTTTCCACCCACGGCGGGCCCACACCCCGCAGTCAGCCTTTTTTTTTTAAAAAATTTAAAAAAAAATGTTAAAAAAAAATTCCTAAACCCCTAATAAATATATTAAATAATTAAGATATCGTAAATGTTTTATATGGGCAGGGTGGGGGAAAGGGAGTGGGAGTGGGTGTGTGTGGGGGAAAAGAGATTTTTTAAAAAAAAAAAAAAAATATGAGCGAGTAAAGAGTGCTTTCAAGGGCAAAATGAGAGTATACGTTTTAAAGAGGATCTTAAAAATAATTGATTTTTGAATTTTAATCAAAATTGTTGGAGCGGATTTTGAGAAAATCAATAAAAACTGAAAAAGTCCATCAGTAAAGTACTAGTACTTTTTGGCCGATTTTGATTAAAAGCTTATTTTCACGCTCCAGGGGGGGTGTCTAACTTAAATATAAAATTTCAACCTTCTAGCTCTTTTTGTTCTTGAGATATTTTGTTCACAAGGCACACAGCAGACAGACCATGTTGCGAAAACCACTTTTTTTTTTATTCAGGGGACCTCAAAACGTGTATATCCGTCGAAATCTCGAAATCGAATTTTTAACATGAATCCAATACTTTCTATATATATACATAGGTAAGAGAAAGTAAAAAGTGGGAAATTTAAAATTTTTCAAATGAAAAATATTTCAATAAACAATATAATAGATTTCCTCACTTTTCAATATATATAATTTTTGTTTTGACATTTTTTTTAAACTAAAAACCTATAAGTAATATAAATAGGACAAATTTTGATTATAAAATTTTACCCCCGCTCTTTTTGATCGGCCGCCATTTTGAAATTAATTGACCTACAAAGATGAGACACATCAAATATTGCATTGTCATGGGAGTTACATATGTGTATAAAATTTCAAAGCTCTAGGTTATGTAGAAGTGTTCGTAATTTCGATTTGCAGATTTGTCGGAAAAAAACAGGAAAGCAAGTTAATAAAAGCGTTGTAAAAAGAAAAAATTTTAAAAATTTATTAAAATAGTCTAGTTTTTCTAGGGCTAAAAGGTCATAGAATAATAAACCTCTAATTTTTATTAAATTGTAATAGAATGAATGAATGAATGGTTCGATATACATTTTCCTAGTTATTACATTTTTATCTAATTTCTTTAACATTTAATTATAATCAATAAATAAATTGATAAAAAAATAATGCCGATTACTCTATATTGAATTTGTTTTTTTTATTCCGCACTCTCTATTGAAGAAATTATAATAAATTACAATGAAATCTAAATTCTATATAAATATTTTCTTCGATTAAAATTACCCATCAAAAAAATTTTTTTTTTCATTCTCCTATTCGACTGCCGATTCTATACATCTAGGATTCAACATTAGAGAGTAGATAAAAGAATATCGTTGTTAGAAAAATAGTATAGAAAATTAAATCGACGGCTATTCTACTTGAAAATTTTAATTAATGATATTTTTTTTTTTCGTTAAAACAAAGTTATAGAAATGTTCCAATTTTAATGTTTCGCTCAGTAGCCATTAAGCGCGTCGTAATTTAATTACACTTATCCTGAGGAAATTGCAATTAATCACCGAAATGTAATAATTAAAATATAATATTATACAAAAGTTACTTGTTTTTATTATTCAATAAGTTTAAAATTCAAAGCTTGAAATTGAAAAAATTTGGAAACGTTGTTGGAATATAAAAATAATGTTGATTTTACATAAACCACCCTCAATAAAAAAAGAAAAAATGGGGGAAGAATTTTTCATGCTTTCTTTAGAATATTAAAAAGAACTCAAGGTGGATATAACAAAAGATTCGCATTAAAAAAAAATATTTTATTACTCTAAAGATAATTTCATTAATCCCTTCATTATCTTGAAGATATCTTCCATGAAATGATATTTCAAAAAATAAATAATTTCACTGGGAATCCCTGAATGGAATTATTTTCTCAATCTAATAATTTTCAAGGTATTTATGGTATCTAAAATTAATTACATAGTGCGAAATTATTTATATTTTAATAAATAATGAGAATTTATCGAATTTTTATTTGAGGATATCGATCCCAGATGCGGCATGACAAATATTTAGAAAAAATAATAAAAAATAAAATTTTCTGGTTATGGTCAACCAAGATGAAGATGGTGATTGCAAAAAGAGAAGTACAAAATAATTTGATAAAAATTTCTCACTCAATTTGTTAGTTTGTTAGTCCACTTGAAAAGGTACAGTGAGCGCCACAATTAAGTCCCCACCTGATAGCTTTAGCCCTAAGTATATGGTGGAATAATTTTAAATTTGAAAAGGTAAAATAAAATCATCTTTACCAGATTTTACCTTTTACCTTTTCGGTCATTAAAATTATTTCACCATTTACTATACCATATATTTAAGGCTAAAGCTATCAGGTGGGGGCTTAATTGTGGTAATAAAAAAAATCAATTTTTTTGAACTTTTTTAGTAAATCGACTCTCCTGAAAATTTAGCCCAGTGAAGATTTGGTACAGTGAGCGCCACAATTAAGTCCCCACCTGATAGCTTTAGCCTTAAATATAGTACAGTATATGTAAATGGTGAAATAATTTTAATGACCGAAAAGGTAAAAGGTAAAATCTGGTAAAGATGATTTTATTTTACCTTTTCAAATTTAAAATTATTTCACCATATACTTAGGGCTAAAGCTATCAGGTGGGGACTTAATTGTGACGCTCACTGTACCAAATCTTCACTGGGCTAAATTTTCAGGAGAGCCGATTTACTAAAAAAGTTCAAAAAAATCGATTTTTTTTTATTACTAATTCCGATTTTCTCGTTCTTCATCTTAAATGAGGAAATATTGGATTCATTAGAATCCAGGGGCGTATATAAGGGGGGGGGGCCGAGGGGACCCGGGCCTCCCCCCCCAAAATTTCACAAACACATATACATATATAGGGATATACAGATATCAACGCAACAAATTTTTCCGCAGGATGGAAAACTTTGGTTCCGCAAAAAATTTCGTGTGAAAAAAAATTTAGTTTCTTGAAAAAAATTTTCCGCAGAAAAATTTTTGAGTTCAGGCCCTTTCTATATACGCCCCTGTTAGAATCGATGTATTTTATATAAAAAAAAAAAAAAACTTGAAAACAAGACAAATGTGAGATAAGAGAGACCAACCAAACTTTAAACTCATTATTCTCAAAATTAAGTTTTTTATAACCAAAATTTTAAACAAAAAAATGATAAAAAAAATTCTAAAAAACCGGCTTGCTCAGCAGGATGTGTTCTGTACAGAAAGCATAAAAACTCAATTTTAAACCCATGTGGACGGTCACATATTAAGGCAAGGGTGGTATAAAAAATTTTAATTTTTTAAATAATATTCCTGATGAAGGGTGGAGATGCTTTATTGAAACGTTATCTGAAAAAGAGGGTGTGACATGTTGGGAAGCGCATCCACCCCCCGCCAGGGGGCGGTGCTCTTGCCAACCATATGGTAGCGAAGTTTCCAACTCACCATGCCTTGACGCGGATGAGAATCTCGCCCTCTTGTGCAGTGGGTTCTGGTCGTCTTAACACCTTGACGTTTTTGAGTCCGCCGAAGCCGGTAAGAACGATCGCCCGCATATCCTTAGCCGGTGGCGACTCCTTAGCGGCGGCCTCCTCGGTTGCAGCAGCTGCAGGAGTTTCCGGAGTCTCCTCTTTGGTCTCAGCCGGGGGTGGCGCCTCCTTTTCCTCCGTAGCGGTCGCGGGGGCGGGGTTCGTACTTTCTGACATGATGAATACTAAGGTGTTTGTGCAATTTCTATTGACTGTGGTATCTTATTTGGTGAGTGGTCGTCGGCCGACTGCGGAGGGACACCGGCGGTTGGCTAACAGGTGCCCCACCAACCAAGTGATACTTCGCATGCGCAGCGCCGCCCCACCGTCGTCGCGCCTCGCGCCTTCAGGCTATTGAACCCTCAGCGTGCAACAGACAATGCATTTCAGCTTGCTCGACTCAAATTAACACCAAATTTAGGCAGCGAACGACAGCCAAATTGGATTGCTTTTTCACAACCCTCTCCCAACAAAAAAGAGTCGATCTATTATTCTTATAATTTGCCTTTGGAGAGGAATCTCTCGATCTAGTATATGACAATCAGTAATGGACCATGTCATGTAGGAAATGACTTACAATTTACTGATTTTTTTTCTATTTAATTTTATTTACTTTCTTTTACCTATATATGTAATATATACTCCGAAAGTATTGCGATCATGTCAAAAATTCGATTTGGAAATATGGGTCCCGTTTTGTTTGTCATGAAGAAATTGAACTACCGGATTGAAACTTTATTGAAGAGTACCAGGATGAAGAAAGAAAAGCAGCTAGTATTTATTTCATTTATTTAATACCCATTAGGCTAACGTTTCGGTTTCGGTCGAGACCATCTTCAGAGCTTATGGGCTGTCAATATGAGATAAATATCATAGACTCATTTATTTAATTCATAACCAATAGGTTATAATTTAAGTATATAAATAAAGGTTTAAAACAATTGAGTATATTATTGGAAGAGTAACAGTCATATGGTGCGTTTAATCGACGATAGGTAATTGAATAATAAATAGTAAGCTTCTTTTTTTCTTCATCCTGGTACTCATAAACAACTTTTATTCGGCTATAAATCTACTTTTCTCTACATCTACTAAGTTGAAATTATAAGCCTATATTTAAGTTAGGCACCCTCCAGGACACTCAAAATAAGCATTTGTACAAAATCTGATATAAAGAACTAGTATATTTAAACTTTCTACCGTGGGCTCTTGTTGTAACATTATTTTAATGAGGTATTCACTCAACTATGAGTTGAAAATATACACTAGGTTATGTGTTTCAAATTATTATTATATTATTGCACATTGGCGTAGCCAGAAATTTTTGATGGGGGGGGGGGATCAAGAAATTTTTTTCAAAAATTTAAGATTATTTTAAGGTATTTATAATTCATTTTGGTTTGTTTTTTTAGCTAGAGTAAATTATTATATTTTACTTTCTCTTACCCTATGTGAAATATAATTTGTATTAAATATTTAGTCATGGCTTGGGTCCCATGGGGGGGGTTGAACCCTCCCCCCCTGGCTACGCCTATGTTATTGCATAACACTTCCGATGATGATGTAAAAATCGAAACGTGTCTAGTGATTGAATTAATAAATAATTTGAAACACATAACCTAGTGTATATTTTCAACTCATAGTTGAGTGAATACCTCATTAAAGAACTAGTACTTTTTCAGTTGTTTTTTTTTCGAATTTCTCAAAATAGGCTCTAATGATTTTGATTAAAATTCAAAAATCAATTATTTTTTAGATGCTCTTTAAAAAGTATATCAGAAAAATCTTTCGAGAAAATTGTTTGAAGTACATTACTGATGTACTTTTTCAGTTTTTTTTCTATTTTCTCGAAATTGGCTGTAACAATTTTGATTAAAATTTATAAATCAATTATTTTTTAGATGCTCTTTAAAATATATATTCTTATTTTTTTCCTTGAAAACTGTTTGAAGTACACTTTACTGATGTAGTATTTCAGATTTTTCAATTTCACTTTCCATTAATTTGTTTTTACTTTCTCTTACCTATATAGATTTTAGTATATAAAGAGAGAAAGTATTGGATTCATGTCAAAAATTCAATGTCGAGATTTTGATGGATGTTTTGAGGTCCCCTGAATCCAAAAAAGTGGATTTCGCCACATGGTTTGTCTGTGTGTGTTCAATTTAAAGCATGAAGAGATTGAGCTAGGAGGTTGAAATTTTATATTTAAGTTAAACACCCACCTTGGGCTTGAAAAAAATCTTTTGATCAAAATAGGCAAAAAAGTACTAGTACTTTACTAATGTAGTTTTTCAGTATTTTTTCGATTTTTTCAAAATTTGCTACAACAATTTTGATTAAAATTCAAAAATCAATTATTTTTTAGATGCTCTTTAAAATGTATATTCTCATTTCGACGTTGAAATCTTCTGAAGACCACTTTACTCTTGTACTTCATAGGAAAGATAGGTGAAATGGTTGCTATGGTAACAAAATATAAGTATTTTTCTCTGTTTATAAATTTTACATCTTGAATTTTAATATATTGGTGGAATTAAACATATGTTGACACATAAAATCTGTTGTGACAAGCACCGAACACAACTTTCTCTTACCTTTGCTGTGCGACCAGTCACACCAGATTTTTTAAATTATATTAAAATTCCCAATAAAAAGTACAATTGAATTGCATAACATTTTCATCGCCTTCTTATTGAAATTCTTTAACAAAAATAAATTCTTTTTTTGTTAACTACTTTATTGAATTTATTAAAACTATTGTATATTCCACATCTAATTTGATTTTCTTAAAGACTCCACATAATCCAGGCAGTCTTGTAGAATGTTATTTCATGTCATTTCATTTTATTATTATCGCTTGAAACTAAATTTAATAATAAAAAAAAAGAGGCGAAACGAGGGAAGAATAAATTTTTGTTCATTGACAAAAGAATAGACTTATTAAATCATTTTTTTCGAAAGAAAATTTATATACAGTACTAAATAAATTAGGTTAAAGAAATAATAAAAAAAAATAAGTATTTTCATGGAATTTTTTTTTATATATAAAAATTAAACCAATTTTAATATGGGATTATTTAATAGTAGAGTGGAAATAATTTGGAAATATCAGTAGTCTCATTTATTTAAAGACTAGAACCCTTGGAGGGGAAGGGTTTTTTTTTGAAATGCTTAAGGTCAAAAAACCTATGATGTTCAGTCGTCAAATGTAATGACAAATTGTCCCTCTTTTTCCAAATAAATATAAAATTTTTTTTTATAATTTATAAAAAGCACTTAAAATTTAAAAATCTGGTGTAACTGGTCGAATAGCACACAACTTTCTCTTACCTTCGTAAGAAAGTGGTGTTCTGTGCTTGTCACACCAGATTACCTTTAAATTCAAGATGTCAAATTTATATACTTGGGAAAAAATTTATATATTTGCCATCCATTTCTGCTATCTTTTATATAAAGTACAATAGTAAAGTGGTCTTCATAAGATTTCAATGGCACAATGAGAATATACATTTTAAAGAGTGTATTAATAAAAAAAGCTTCATTATAATAAATTTGTAATTTATTAATCCCATAATTATTATTTTTACCTTTTCTTACCCTATATATCAGAGATGTCCAAACTTTCTGCCGCAAGGGCCAATTTAGGATTTAAATCTATTTGAAACTAATAAATCTAAAAAACCTTTTTTATTATTTATAATTTTTTATTTTTTTTTTTTTCAATTTTCGAATTGAAAAGTCAAAAACATCCGCGGGCCGGATAAAATTATCTTTCGGGCCGGGAATGGCCGTAGTTTGGACCCCTCTGGTATGTATGAATTATATAGAGAGAAAGCATTGCGATTATGTCAAAATGTTTTAATCAATATATATGCATTTTACAGAAATATACCTGCTGTACAAATTTACATGGTTCAAATTTGATCAAATTCATGAATTCTGTGATCTGCATCTGCATTTACGTACAAAACATGATTTAAAATCTTTGACAAAAAAAAGTACTTTATTTCAAAGTTTTTTTTTTTTTTTTTTTTTTTTTAAACATTCACACTTTTTTTCTCATTCACACACACATTCACACAGTCTTTTCGGCAACTTAGGCCATTTAAGACTTTGACGATAACCGTTGTATAAATAATTATATTTATTTGGGGTCCAGGCATTCTTATTTAAGCCATTTGGTATATTTCAAACTTAAAAATGAATAAAGTTCCCCAGTTAACGTTGTCTTTTCAAAGTGAATAAATATAACAGCTGCAGAAATAGGGACTCAAAAGTTGAAATTTTGTTTATTTAAATTGAATTATTAATTACTAACAAAAATAAACCATAATTAAAGGCAAACATTTATTTTGAAAAATTACCCTGACCCTTGGAGTAGTTAGGCAAGATTTTTATTATTTATCTCTACCCAAACTTCTAAAAATTTAAAAATAATTTTATTTTTATCAAGGAAATAACAAAAAATAGGTCTTTTTCGGTCAAACTCTAATGAAAACAAAAGTGACGTTTCGATTTTAGATTGGAATTATCTTCAGACTAGCCTATTTTATTTTTATGATAACATTTTGTTCTTTTCTACCCTGACCATCCTCTAAATAGTAGATTTTTCTCTTTGATTTTTATTTTTTTTTTAATTTTAGTAAACTCTAATAATTTGTTCCCTCTTCCCTTCTTTGTTCTAACTTCCCTCTTTGAATACTCATCATCATTTTTTAAGTCTCAAGATAGCTAAAAACAGATTTCAGTGCCTTATTTTCTCAATATTTTCCATGCCCCCCGGAAGTCGTCTGTCCGGATCTGGTCTCAATAAATTATGGTAAACCTATCTAAAGTCTATATTGCCTAAGATGCCGAAAAGACAAAAAAAAATCTTATAATCCTCACAACTTGTATTTCCGCCCAAAAAAATACAAACAAATTTTACTCTTCTATTGCGAAACAATTACGTTTCTTATATTAATAGTATATGATATATTTTTTTTTCATATCTTCCGAAAAACTCATTAATTATGGCTGCTTTATCTTATCGCGTTTAATTCCGGTCTCCTTCTTGGTTCATTAAGCAGCCTCCCAAATCAGCTTATCATTTTATCCTAAATAGGAAGGCATTCATCTTGCTCATCTTTTCGACGGATGCCTTCTTGAGTCTCTCTCTTTGTATTTTCTCTCTCTTTCCCTCACTCTGTCATCTTCTTTTCATCGGCTTATAATATCTTTAAGAACCAACATATATATATATATATATATATTCTTCTTGAGTGGTTTTTCCTCTTTCAAACTGAGATTGTATGAAAAAATGGCTTTACTTTTTTCTCAATACAATGTAGCCTTGTATATCTTTTATAGGTAGATATAAAAATTTTTTTATTAAAGAATTATTTATGTTGATATTATAAGGACGTAATTAAAGCAAAGTAGAGTTTGTTGTTTAACGTTAAAAAAAAAATTAATCTCCTTTATAAAAAGAGCGTTAAATACAAGACCACCTTTTTTCTTTTATTATTTTAAATTAAATTTTTAAGAAAATATAAAAATAAAAACGCTATTAAAATTCTAAGGTTAAAATTCCATTGATGAATAATAAAAGATGGAATATATTATTCCTATTTATATTTATAATATGACGCAGTATTTATGTTGATTGTTGTTCCACTTAGGGGCTCAGTTCTAGCGAGTACGTGGATGGCGACCACAAATTGCCCGAGCTAAGGCTGGCATTTCTTCCTTTCCTTTATCTCAGCCTTTTTCCCCCTTTTCATATCAAGCGTCAGGTCGTGAGACGGGTCGGCTTGCTTTTCTCTCGGGCTCATTTCTTTATATTGATAAATTAATTTTGCCGACCCCACATAGGGATAAGACCAAGATAGAAGAAGAATTTTGAATTTGATCTATAGTCAGAATTTGAAAACCCTCAAATATTTTATTTTTTTTATGCTTTTAGCCAGGCAGGGACAAAGCATTTTACAATTTTTGGAGATTATTTGGTGATGAATGACTCCTCTTCAGGGCAAAATATTTCAAAATCTCAGAGTTGCAAAAAAAAAAAAAAAAAAAAAATTAAAAAATAAACAGAGATAAAGCAAGTATCACAAATATTTGAAATGAATTAATTTGAGTGCAACCGAATGCACCGATTTTGATGATTTTATAAATTATATAAAATTTTTCTGAACAATTCTCTATTTTTTAAAAAATCAAATATCGACAACTTACCATTGTATTACTTTCTCTTACCCTATATATGAAATATATAGAGAGAGAAAGTATTGCGATCATGTCAAAAATTCGATGTCGAGATTTTGATGTTCTTATAATTATATTCTACGTGTTAATCATATTTTGATTTTTTTTAAATTTATATAATTCAGAGCCGGATCTAGGGGGAGGCAGTGGGTGCATGTGCCCCGGGCGGCAGATATCAGGGGGCGGCAATTAAAGAAAGATTTACTAAAAAAAGGTAAACTAATATGAATTTTGTATAGAAAATTTTAAGGAGGGGCGGCAAATTAAATTTTGCCCCCCCCCCTAAAAAATCTCGTAGTTCCGGCCCTGATATAATTAAATGAAACTACTTTAAACTTGTTCACCGAAAAAAATGCCGAGAAAAGGGAAAAAATATTTAAAATGATTTGATCTAATAGGATATATTTGAATATTTATTAATAAAAAAAAAAATTGATAATTTAGTTCGGATAATAAAAATCCGGATAATCAAAAAACTGACCTCCTCGCGGCCGGATAATAAAGTGTTTACCCAACGAAATATACCAGAATTCATTTTAGTAAGAATTCAAGATCCTGTTACATTTACAAAAAAAATCACTGTGCGCCTTAATAACTAGGCAACCAGCCAGAGAGCTCTGTTTGCTTGGAAAGCTAAACAAAAGGCGATCCATAAATTGTATTTCATATTCTTAAAGAAAAAAAGCCTATTATGTTTTTCTTAAGGCTATTTAGACATGCATTTTTATTTATTCTCATAATCATCTCTCTCTCTGCGTTCTCTCATATTTTTTTTTTTTTTTTTTTTTTTTTTACATAGCTCAAATAATAATTCAAATAATTCTTCTATTTCTTATTGACATTCTTTTCTCTATAAATTCAATGATTGATAGAGCGTCGCATTGATGAAAAGGTTTATATTTGCATTTATGAAATATAGGCTATATATATCTATGTAATCAGCAATATCAAACGACTGCGATCAAAATTAAAAAAATATCTGACACAAACACTCTGATAACCGCCTTTCAATAGATTTTAATTAATAATTGGCAAGAGACATTTTAGAGCAAATTGAATTATTTGGTTTCCATTTTAGTCCCGAAGCGAATGTCACAAGCGATGATTATGGATAATGAGAGAGAAAAAAAATGATTTCCAATCAATGTTTGCCAATTGAAATTATTAATAAATGATATTCAAATAAACATTTTTTTTATATACTAATATTACGATTTTTTAAATAATAAATAAATATTCGCAATCAAAAATGAATATATAGGTTGATAAATTTTATATTTTTATTCATTGGCCCCTTTTTTTTTATCTTTCGGTATCATAGAAGGTTGTAACTGACTACCGTAAACACAGAAGTTTTTATTTTCTCTTGCCTATATGGATCCTGTTATGCAATAGTGTGTCAAGCGCCAAAAAAATTAAAAATTGTAAGCACGGATTGTTTCAAATCCTATAATTAATAGTATTTTTATGAAATATGTCCTAAAAAAATTTATATTTAATGTTACTTGCACAATTGACAAGAAAAATTGTATAGAATCCAATGAAAACAAAAAACTTTAATGTTAATTTTCTCAAAACTCGGTAGCTGGTGCTTGACACACTAATGCGTAAGAGGGTTCATATATGCTAATAAAATTTTACATCCATGTTAAAATTAAAATTAAATATACAAATTAAACACTAGGTTATTTGTTTCAAAGGTTTTATTAATTAAAAATTAACACTTGATACGTATTTCGATAATTTCTTGTCATCATCAGAAGTGATTACATTCTAATACATGTGTAATGTAATCACTTCTGATGAAGTGTTAATTTTTAATTAATAAAACCTTTGAAACAAATAACCTAGTGTTCTAATTTGTATATTTAATTTTAATTTACAAAATGTTTCAACGAGAACCAACGGTTTAAATCTTATCCATGTTAAAAATTGGATGTTGAAATTTGTATGACTCCCCCTTTATGTCTGTTATCAATTTTTTTTTTTTTTTTTTTTTTTTTAAACATTCACACTTTTTTCTCATTCACACTCACACTCACACACACATTCACACAGTCTTTTCGGCAACTTAGGCCATTTAAGACTTTAGACGATAACCGTTATTTATTATTATACATATTGGGGTCCAGGCATTCTTATATAAGCCATTTGGTATCCAAATGCCTTATATAAAATCATCGGACTGCCTGGGGTCCGAACCCGCACGTTTGGTATACGAGGTTAGCACGCTAACCTCTACGCCATGCCCCGAGGGCCTGTTATCAATTTAAAGCAAGAAAGAAAATTGCTATGAGGTTGAAATTTGATATTTAAGTTAAGTACCTCTCTGGGACGCGAAAATAAACTTTTAAATAAAATCGAACTAAGAGTACTAGTACTCTACTGATGAACTTTTTGAGTTTTTTTCCATTTTCTCAAAATTGACGCTAACGATTTTGATAAAAATTAATAAATTATTTATATTTTAGATGCTCTTTAAAATGTATATTCTCATTTTTCTCTCTGTTTGAAGCACACTTTACCCTTATACTTCAAAGAAAAGATAAACCATAAAAAAGATTAGATTTGCCATAAATTTTAATAATATAATAAAATAATTAAATAATTTTTTATGTTTAAAAATCTCATATCTTGAATTCTAATGTATTGCCAGAAATTAAATGTATGTTGATACAAAAAATCTGGTGTGACAAACATAACTTTCAATTAGGTAAGCGAAAGTTGTGTGCTGTGCGACCAGTCACACCAGATTTTTTTTTTCATTTGATTTATTTTAATATTTTAAAGTTAAAATGAAATTTCCAAGAAGATTTTCAAATCTAAAGCCTTTATCTAATTCCTTCTAGATGATTTAATCCCCATTCTGTCAAAGGATAATTCCCTGCATGTTTTATTCGGAATATGGGTTTATTTTTTTAAACCTTCTTCTCGTAATTCTTCTTCTATAAAAAAAATAGATGTTAGTTTATGTGAATGTTAAAATCCAGAATAATTTTATATTCCTTATTTGAATGATTTATTTATATATTTATGATTGAGAACAGACTGTATGATAGCCTTATTTGGGGAAATAATTATTTTATTAAATAAAATTATTATTTTATTTATGTTGACATATTCTGACCATCTTCAGGGCATGAAATGGGAGATATTTTATCTACTCCCCAGAATTCCTTAGTGATGATTTTTTAAATATAAAATCGTGTTACAATGTTCTAGCATATTTAGAATTGTTATAAACTGTAAAAATTTGTAGAGATATATAAAAAAAACGGAGAGAATTATGATTAATTGATTGATTGATTAAATATCTCCCAAAAGACTAAATCATCCTGAAAAAACAATCAACGAATAATTTTTAGAATACAAGGTTAACAATTAATCGTCCTGAGGAAGTTCGTGATTTGCGACCGAAACGTTGACAATATACTTTTACACTACAATTATATCATCAACAGCCACGACTTTTTGTGCAGTTTGTTTGCCTAACCACGGTTGCCGAATCCTCATTCAGCTTTCGGGGTCGGTATGGGATTTAAAGATTTAATCTAACCCGGTACTAACTGAATATGAAATTAGAAATTAACAATTATGTGGCGAGTAACTGTTTGAGAGAGTTGGTATTTGGGTTGTCTAGCATCCAACCAAAAAGGAGCTTTTTTTCATTTATTGGTTTTCGGCCCGCAGCCATACCACAGTTACATTCTGTATACATTCACAAAATACACAAATACAAAATACAATAAATATAAAATAACTAGGGTCCGAACGAAACAACATTTTCAGCCGAAACCGAAACCGAATATTCGGCCGAAACCGTAACCGAAACAGAAACTTGTATTTTCTATAAAAAATTCATATCATTTTACCTTTTTTTTTTTTGAAATTTTTTTCCGCCCTGCAGAAAATTTTTTCCCCTCCCGTGAAAATAAATCATTTTACCTTTTTTTAGGGAGACTAAATTTTTTCTCCCTCAAGTGCAAATCATTTGACCTTTTTTTTTTTTTTGCATTCGAGTCTCATCCTATCTTTTCAGACTCAGGTTTCGGCTACTTTTTGGCCGAAAATGGCCGAAACCGAAATCGGTCGGTTCCTAAAAATAACACATTACATAATACAATAACTACCTAATAACACAATACCAAATACAATAAATACAAAATATAAAAAAAGAGCTAATTTCTTCAAATTTTACTGTTATTGTCTGGGAAACAAAGTCCTAGGTATCTCTTGTTATGCCCAATCAATTACAAATTCATAGTTTTTTTTTTATTTTGATATCTATTATTTTTCATTTTGAGATTTATTTATTTTTATTTTGTTTGTATTCATTTATGTTTCGCATATATCTCACAACACATTCGACTTATTTTTTAAAAAAGCGAATTATTGTAGATAAAACGGATCTTGTTTTATATTTTGAGAATTTTAAAAATATCCTTTGCTTCTTATAATCAGTGAACTTGTTTATTGACTACTGCTGCTCTCTGGTGTTTATTTTCAAAAAAATCTTATCACAAATATGCTAATTTTTATTTAATTCTTTTGATAAAAAAAAAATATCACAATCCATTTTGATAAGGTATTTGAAAAGTGGAGTGCCATAAACAAGGTCATTATCGTTTTTATGGGTATGGTTAATCTGAATATGCAACCTTGAATTATAATATAAAGTAAAATAGTTATTATAATTTACTATTTAAAAGGATAAATTCATTCCCTTTAAAATAAAATAAACGAAGGGTGAAAATAATCTTTGGAACAAAATCGGCCTCAAAGTACTGATGTACTTTTTCGGATTGTTTTCTCAAAATTTTCTTAAACGATTTTCATTAAAATTCAAAAAAAAAATTTTTTAATTAAAGATTAGTTGAACGTTCAACTATCTCGTACTTTGTTAATCAACATGGTTACACCTCTTGGGTTGGTAAATCGAATAATCAATTGGCCTTTAATTGATAGACAAACGAGGATCTCTACATCGGCTAATACTTGTAATTCACTAAAGCACGAGAATAATTACCACTCAACCTAAATTAGTACTTAATAAGAAACATTTGTTTATTTATAATTACTTTACATTAGCTCGTAAAACACGTAGGCCTATGCTCTGTTATTTTCTATTCAACAGTTCAACAATTAAAAAACACTCTTTATTTTAAAAGCCACATTTACATATTTCACTATAGAAAACTTATTTGTTTAATAAATGAATTAATTTTTACTTTCTCTGAATCTATATATGAAATATATAGAAAGTATTGGCTTCATGTCAAAAATTCGATGTCGAGATTTTGATGGATCTTTACGTTTTAAGATCCCCTGAATCCAAAAAAAGTGGTTTTCGCGACATGATCTGTCTGTGAACAAAATATCTCAGGAACTAAAAGAGCTACGAGTTTGAAATTTTATATTCTAAGTTAAGCACCCCCCAAGGGGTAAAAATAAGCTTTTGAACAAAATTTGCCAAAAAGTACTAGTACTTTACTGATGTACTTTTTCAGTTTTTTTCGATTTTCTCAAAATTCGCTCCAACGATTTTGTTTAAAATTCATAAATCAACTATTTTTTAGATGCTCTTTAAAAAGTATATCAGTGAAATTTTTCGTGGAAATCGTTTGAAGTACTCTTTACTGATGGGAAGCATTCGTAGATCAGCGCCATCTATGAATCATCGCGTGGTCAAGTTTGGAACTAAAGTGCTAAGAGCAACTAAATATATCTCGACACAAAAAATTTGGTGTGACAAGCACAGTACTCAACTTTTGCCAATGGGTAAGAGAAAGATGTGTGCTGTGCGACCAGTCACACCAGATTTTTGATAAAGAAATTGACGGTTTATTTATGGTACACATAAGAGTAATGAAAATTAGAGACTCAAAAGGAAGAAAAAAAGGTAAATTTCTCATTTGAGTAGATCTTTTTGATTTTATTAACTCAAAGTATAAATGTGTTGAGGCTAATCAATAGGCTTCTTTTCTTATTAGAATGATAGACAGGAAGAGAGGAAGTCAGCCTCTATAGAATAAAAATCTCCATTCAGGAGAGGTTTCGGGTTTAATTAAATAAATCCATCATCAGTTCTTAAGACATTTGTCAACACCTCTAGCCTTTTGGCCTACCTGCTACTCTTATCATATCAATAATCTTTATTTTATTACTTTTACTATTACTATTAATCTCGGCGCCTGGCGCTTATTGAAGGACCAGCCGTCTTCTTTTTGGATAGTTTGTTCGTTACGTCCTCTAGCCATAACGAAGTCAATTATTGTTACTTGCATTAGGAAACTAGAACCTTGACTTCACTCCAAGGGACATGTAAATTAATTATTTAATAATAATAATTACAATTTGCCAACTATTAAATAAAATGAGATATGAATTTAAATATTAAATATCAAGGAGAGAAATGCAATTATTGAATAATATGTGTATTCGAAAATACGGAAGAGAATTGTGTGCATTAAGTTGATGGCCGTGACCCAGTGCGATCTGCCAGTGCAAATACAAATGACCTGAGTTGGCATATTCAAGGGCTGATGTGCCTCGGTTAGCAATTCAAATCAAGGACCTTTCCTGAATTAGGGAAAAGACCTGAGTGGGTGGCAAATAATTAGCGCCTTGCGAAAAACCCTCACAACCCACACGAACAATCTAAAATCTTAGGGATTTTCAGTGAAAAGCAGTTGCTCTTAACCTCTTTGCGCTATTTCCATTTTGATCTATAACTCCACCTCGCCGACCTTATAACAAATTAAAAAATTTTATGATGAGTTAGAAATAATTTCCATTTTTCGTTATCTGGCACCACATATATTTACAATACCCGTTATTCAATCATATATATTTAAATTAGTTGGTAGTTAAAATTATTTTATTGCTATAACCAATCACTCAAGATCTTTGTCATAAAGGAAGAGGCTCTAATTTTTTTGACTTTATTTTTTTAAGTCGTTTCGGCATTTGAGGCCAATTAGACTTTTAACTTTTAAACAATATAATATTAATATTAATAAAGGAGGTGTAGAGTGAAAACAGTAAAAAAAAATCTGATGTGACTGATCGCACAGCACACAAGTTTCTCTTACCCTTCGGCAAGAGAAAGTTGTGTACTGTGCTTGTCACACCAGATTTTTTGTGTTGATATATATTTGGTTTCCAGTAGGGTACATTTGAATTCAAGATGTTAAAATTTATAAACGGAAAAATATTTATATTTTGTTACCATGGCAACCATTTCTCTCTATCTTCTCTATGAAGTATAAGAGTAAAGTGTGCTTCAAAAGATTTCAATAGCAAAATGAGAATATACATTTTAAAGAGCATCTAAAAAATAATTGATTTTTGAATTTTAATCAAAATCGTTCTAGCGAATTTTGAGAAAATCGAAAAAAACTGAAAAAGTACTTCAATAAAGTACTAGTACTTTTTGGCCGATTTTGTTTAAAAGCTTATTTTCACGCCCTAGGTGGGTGTCTAACTTAAATATAAAATTTCTACCACCTAGCTCAATTCCTTCATGCTTTAAATTGAACCCAGACAGACAGACCATGTCGCGAAAACCACTTTTTTGGATTCAGGGGACCTCAAAACGTGAAGATCCATCAAAATCTCGACATCGAATTTTTGACATGAATCCAATACTTTCTTTCTATATATATGTACATTAACATATACATATAGGTAAGAGAAAGTAAAAAAAAGAAAGGTGAACTTTGCTTTTTTTCTCTTAATATAAATTTTGGCACAATTTTTGGAGGTCCTTTGGAGGTTCAAATCTCCCCTCCCCCCTATATAACTTTAAGTAGTACATGAAGTAAAAATTTTTTTGCCCCCCCCCCCCTCCCCCCAAGCAAAAACTGAAATGACGCCGCTGTTTCAAATTCTAGTGAATGTTATTTCTTTTCAATTTAATTTTTCAATAATTCTTTATTTTTATTAAATAGCCTAATTTTAAAAACTACATAGGTAGTGGTCACATGCTCAAAGGAAGATAACCAAGGAAAAGAAAAAAAAAATATTTTTCAACTTCGTTTTTTAACTTTTTTCAGTTAGACCTATGACTTATTTTATCATTTTTATAGATTTTAATTTTATAATTTTTTTTTTATCGCGGTATAAGTAATAACTATTATAACAGTGCATGATGATTAATGCAAAAAATTTGTGATAAAGTTTACTTCTAATTATTTCAAGTTGACTAACTATTTAATAAACCAGTCTTTATTTTTCTATTTGTTTTTTGAATTCTTTCAGACCTTCTTGCTTGTCATTATTGAGTGAAACTGAAAAATGTCGACCGCCAATCTTCTAATACGTATAAATAAATAAAATAAAGTCTTCTTAATTAAATCTTTTCGTCAACCTAAGAATAATTACAAGAAAACTTCTAATCTCTAAGCAAAAAAGTTAGCTTTTAACATCTGTAAACTGCGTTAATTCATTTTAACACTTCCTTTCCTTCAAATTGCTATTCTGTAAGCAAAACTTTAAAGCAAAAGCGTTAACATTTAGTCAATAGTGTTAAAAATTAATGCAGTCTAGGGCCTCTAATATTTTAACGCCGTATTTGCATAAAAATGGCGTTTTTAACCTAAAAAGTAAGGATATGATTTTGACAGCTTTGAAATAAAAGCAACATGTTAAACTCGCTGTTAAATCTTGTAACATCTGGTGCTAAAAAATAAAATGTTAAAGTCGCTGCTAAAATTTGGTTTAGAAAATAGCGTTGATGTTATTACTTTACCTTTTTAACACCCATTTGTTGATGTTAAATTTTAACTTCTGTTTTTAGAGAATAGACCTGCATAAATGCTATAACTGGACTTAATTAAATTAATTAGTATCTTAACAATAATTGTGAGTATGTTTATTTGTTGGAACGTCTTCAAGAATCGAACCCGGGATCTCCAGCCTATTCGGGGTCATATTGCACCGAATCGAGACCAATATATATTGAATATTAATATCTTATTCAAATGAATAGATCTTGAAAATTCTTATCGTTTAAAGGCTGGCTGTTCATCAGAGACTTAAATTTCTTAAAATTTCGTAGCAGTTGTGGATACACCGAGAGGAGGAACAATCCAGGCAAATGCCCCCTCCCCTCTAGAAGTAATAATATTTTAAATAAAAAAATTTAATATTTTCATATTGGGTGTTTTTTTTTTTTTAATTTATTTCGGCTGTTCATCTGAGACCCCCTTGATGTTATTAATATTAACAATGTCAATATTTCAATAACTTTCAATATAGGGTAGGAGATAACGGAGGAATTAAATAAAAATAAAAAAACATAGGGTAGAAGAATGTATGCAATTTAATATAGAGAAAATAAACTTTAACAATTGATAAGTTTAAAAAAAAAGTTATAGTCAACGACAAAAATAAAAATGTATTATCGAAAAAAATAAATAAGATAGTTAATAACGTTATCCATTATTATTAGCATAAGTAGGAATAAATAAAGCTAGAGAATAGATTTTTTTTTAATAATTAAATACATACTTAGGAATACCTAAAAGTTTATTAAATTTTAGAATCGTTTTTCTATTTTTATTTTATTTAAGGTCTTTTTCGGCATCGGAGGCCATTTAGACTCCTCTCTATTTATTTGTCTCTCTGAAATACATCAGTAAAGTCAAACAATTTTCACGAAAAATTTTACTTATATACTTTTTAAAGAGTATCTAAAAATTAAATGATTTTTGAATTTTAATAAAATTGTTGGAGCGAATTTTAAGAAAATCAAAAAAACAAAAAAACAAAACTGAAATAGTACATCAGTAAAGTACTAGTACTTTTTGGCCGATTTTGTTCAAAAGTTTATTTTGAGTGTCCGGGAGGGTACCTAACTTAAATATAAAATTTCAATCAGGTAGCTCAATTCCTTCATGCTTAAAATCGTTATACAAAGACAGTCCAATTTGCGGGACCCTTTTATTTAGACTCAGGTGACCTCAAAACATGTATATCCATCAAAATCTCGACATCGAATTTTTGACATGTTCGCAATACTTTCTATATATAGGGTAGAGAAAGTAACAATAATAAAATATGTGCAAATTCGGTACTTCTAAAAATTTTTTTGCCTCGCTTCTGTTAATATTATAAAACAATCAAAACTTTTAAGGCGGAACAGGAGCGAAGGTGTTACGCATGTTTTTCCCGATAAGATGGCGTAGTGTGTCATAAAAAGTATGCCCAAAAATCAAGTAATTCAAAAATTTGCCAAGAGATGTCAGAATGGTAGCTAATAATATTTAATGCATTTGGTTGATTTTCATTGATCTTTTAACAATAAATACTTTATAAATGTTATTATATATTATGTATCTTTTGTAAAAGCATAAAAATATATAAATATAGGCCAGATATAGGCTATTAGGGGATCGGCTGTAAGCCTAGCCTGCCATCTATTGCACTGTTGCTGAACTAATTTGACATTTGATTTTTAAATAAATCATCTAAGCTTATTTTAAAAATTTCTTAATTAATATGTGATTAATAATAACAATAAATTCATTTTTAAATTAAAAAAAAATTAAAGATTATTGGGGCAGAAGGTTTTCTACTGAATATAGGCTTGATAACAAAAATATTAATTTTTTTATAAGTCATTAAAAAAATTATAACCCTTGGTATACGAAGCCATCACGCTAACCCCTTTACCAAGCCCGAGAGGTAATCAAAAAATTCTTTGTCTACAACCGCGTAATAAGAACCAATGCTATTATTTTATTTTCTTTATACAAAATACATGCTAACCTAATTAAAAAATTTGTTTTTCTTCCTGAAACTTGTTTAAATATCCCCTTGTTCCATATCTTCTTATTTTTATTTACAAGTTGACATGTGAGTTAAATGGCGGGGGCGCCAAGGTCCCTCAAGGTCCTGGCCGGGCATCGATCCACGCACGCTAGCCAGCCTACCTAGGCTACCTTCCGGGCGAATAAAATGCGCGCCGACGCACTGCTTCCTCTCAGATTGGCTTTAATCAACGACAGCAGACGGACACACGCACTTTTTGTACTACATTTGCCATTCGTTGTTGTGTTTACTACCTGACATGTGTCCTATGGCACGAGGATAGAGTGGTAACATCAAACTGTCAACTTTTAAACATGATGTCGACTTATTTAGTTCAGGTCAGTTTAGAAATTTTTCAAATAATAAAATTAATATTTGATTGACATTCCTTTGTTTGATGTATCGACAAATCGTTTTAAAAAAATTACTGTTTTATACAATAATTTACAAATTCTATTCTGACTTTTATATGAACTCATGACAACATCAACTTTTGGCAACAATAGTCGCTTGAATTTGAATTTTTTTTTCTAATTTGCCCTCTCGGCTGCTGAGGGCATTTAGGGTTTATACATAGTAACTTATCGAGGGACGTTCCACACGCTGATCCTGATTTTAAATTGAAAAATAATAATTTCTATATTACTCAAGATGATATTAATTTCTATCGATTATTGTTAGTTTTTACTTTGTTTTTGTTTCACTCCTAGAATATCGGTCGATTTCAATACTACCCATCGTCAACGACTTTATTAATAATTAAAAGTCTTCGGCATCTTAGGCCATAATACCTCGCCTTTTAAGAGCTACTTTAATCTTAAGCGATTTTTTATTGTATTTCGTAAATATCCCAAAACATATTAAAACGCCTGTGAATAGGCAACCCAGAATAGGATTTTTCGAATTCATACAAATAATAAAATCTTTACCGTTGACTTAGTAGGTATACATGGGGAAATATATATTTCAAGATCGTCTCTCACCATCGGGCCTTGATGTAGTAGTTAGCGTTCTATACAAAGGGTCGCGGGTTCGTATCTCCGCTTCATGCGACAAAAATTTATTTCAATTAAATTGGCTACCAATAAACGAGGCCTAAATGGCCCCCGATGCCGAAAAAGACCTTAAATAAATAAAAAATAAATTGACCGTCACTATTATTTATCACTCAACCTATACGATACTCATTATATAAATACGATATTGCCTCTATTGGTATCCAAGCGTATTTTTTACACAATTTGGTATTCAAATCATTTAAATAAATTCATTGGACCGCCTGAGATCCGAACTCACGCTTCTTGGCTTTATCAAAATATTGACATTTATCTACATCTCTAAACTCTCGGCCACGTTAGAAGAAGGGGGAGGGGGTAATTGTTAAAATTATTAATATTAATTTTCAAGAAATGACACCAGATAGTATACATCAACAAGTGGATTTTATTTTTTGATCAATTCACTGTACCATCTATTGCAATAGTATTGAGACTAAAGCCCGGTAGTTAGGCAGCCCAAATGGCACATGGTTACTAAATTTTTTTTCAGATTAGAACATTGAGATAATTTTTATTTCGATATATCTTGAAATTTATATTAAAAAGATAAATTTTTATGGTTATTCTTTTGTTAAAAAAGGTCGACCGGCCTTTTGTCTGCTTTGAAAAAGTTATTTCTCACACAGAGAAGCTGCCATTTGGGCTGCCTAACTACCGGGCTTCAGCCTCAATACTATTGCAATTAATGGTACATTTTATATTATTTTTGACTAGAAAAGTATCAAAGCTATTAAAATCAATTTTTTGTTTATATCGTTTATTCTACATAATATTTATATATAAACTATTTATTCAATACAATCTCAAGGCTTATCGAAAAAGTAATAACGCTAATTCAAGGCGAATGACAGCCTGTTTATAAATCACACCCTCGCTGTCAGGGAAATACGTGTAAACTTTATCTTTTTATGTTGATATCTTAATCATAAAATGTTGGTAGTTACAACAATAGAAGCGCCACCAAGATCATTGTTAAGCGATACTGAACTTCGAAAAGGGCGCGCGCCCTCTGAGGAATTTCACCAATAAAAAAAACCCTTAACGACCTCTCAGGGGTGGAAATAATATTTGCCGAAATTAAACTACATTTCAGATTCCAGTCAATTAATTTTTCGAAATAATTATATCTTATTTGATAATAATTTATTAGGAATAATTTTATAAATAAACGAAGTGGAAAGAACGTTTATTCTTCTTATGATCAATGTATTATTTGAAGGTTAGGGTGATTATGACAAAAGCGTTTATACCCTATTATACAATATAAACTCACTTCCTTCGAGTCTCTATTTCTATTGCATTGTGATTATTTAAAAATAGGGAGTGAAATGTTAATTTTATTTCATTTTAATTATCTCTATTATCATCATTTAGTAAATGTAAATTTTATTCATAGACCTAATAAGAAAAACGCCCTCTTCTCTTGGAATTTATAGTCTACACAGATAAAATGTTGAATCGTCTCTTCTAAAGGGATTCATTTTATTTTAAACGAGATACGGGAAGACAAGCTTCAAAAAGTAAAAATCCCTTAAGGGGGGTTCAGGAGTGACGTCTAAACGTACTTTAAAAACAAATAGACTATTATAAGGAATTTTTCAATGCGTTTTTTTTTTTTAAATGAATTAAATTCATAAGAGATTATTGGGACATCGAGCTATAATTTTTTTAATGACTTATTAAAAAATTATCGTAATTAATTTTTTTGTTATCAAGCAAATACAAAAAACAATCTGTCCCAATAATCTTTGATTTTTTTTAAATTTAAAAATGAATTTATTGTTTTGTTATTATTAGTCACATATTAATTAAGAAATTTTTAAAATAAGCTTAGATGATTTATTTAAAAATCAAATGTCAAATTAGTTCAGCATTCTTGCAATAGATGGCAGGCTAGTCTAACAGACGATATAGTATTAGCCTATATCTGGCCTATATTTATATATTTTTATGCTTTTATAAAAGATACATAATATATAATAACATTTATAAAGTACTTATTGTTAAAAGATCAATGAAAATCAACCAAATGCATTAAATATTACTAGCTACCATTCTGACATCTCTTGGCAAATTTTTGAATTACTTGATTTTTTGGGCATACTTTTTATGACACACTACGCCATCTTATCGGGAAAAACATGCGTAACAACTTCGGTCCTATTCCGCCTTAAAACAAATTGTATTATTCTATTCGTGTTTAAGTTATTATATAAAAGAAATCTTGGCATGAAATAAATAAATGACAAAGTATACCCTTCCAGCATATATATGATTTTTTTTTTTTGGGAGGGGAGGGACTGAACTCACCGCCTAATACCCCCCCCCTCTGTATATTTTGTATTTTGTTCAAAAGGAAATTTTTTTTTAATCTATATATTTCCCCGGGGATCTTGTGACGCCTCAAAGAAGAAAGTTTTACTACATTTTTTTTTCATGTTTCTTTTTTACTACTTTTGTATTTGCATTTTTTCAAACGAAATCTATGACGTCGTCATTTATGGGTACCAAAAGCCGTACTCCGGTAAAATTTACATTGGTCCCGAACAATAATCCATAAAATGATGTTCTTGAAGGCCAATTAAAAAAATATTACAAAATTTACAGCTTTCAATTCCTTTCATGGGCGTAGCCAGACATCTTGTTAGGAGGGGGGGCAACCCCTCATTAGAGCGAGAGGCGGGTTTGCAATTAATATATACATAGATTATTAATTATTTATTTAAATAAAAAAAAATTAAATTAATGTAGTCGATTGGGGCGTTAAAAAAAATTCCCAATGGGAAAAATATATATTTGTTTGTTTTTTTATTTTTTTATTTTTAGGACAAGCCGGGGGGGGCAAAGGCCTCCCCTGCCTCCCCCTGGCTACGCCCATGATTCCTTTTATTTCATTATTTTCTTGAACTTTGTTTTCAAGTTTAAACCTTTGATGCACACTCTGTATCAATAATAAATATTTTTTCATTTTATAATAGATTGTCATTTCAATACATATTGATCTGATACAGACTTTTCCCTATTTAAAAATGATTTGATGTTTATTAAATAAATTACTTTTAGAGAAAAGTTATTCAAAGATTTTTACTCTCTGAATAGAATTAGGGTAATTTTGTTGCGGCCTTCAGATCGCCCTAATCCCTGTTGCCTGTGTAATGGTATTAATTATTGATTATTATCTGAAATATAAAGTTGTTGCACTCTGGGTTTTGATTACGTCAATAAAAGTATAAATTTTAATAATAATGATCAATTTATTTATGAAAAAAAATAACGAATCGAGATTAACTTTCAAATTAGTTTCTAAAAATAATGTGTGTCTTTTTATTAATCTTATTATTTAAATTTCAATTATATTATTATAAATTGTTTCTCTTCTTTAGATAAAATAATCTCAATGACCTCGGTTTAAATTTTGAATATTTAAAAAATAAAAAAAATGAAGTTAATCGAATTTATGGAATTCCTCAAACCGTGTATTATAATTAATTTTTATTGAACACTTGGCCTGAAGAATTCCCTTTTTCTGACCGAAATGTCTTTGAAATTATTTTATATAAATTATTTAAATTATTATTTCTAGGTCCGTTTTAAATTATTATTATTATTTAAAGTTAAGTTTAAATTATTATTTCTTTAAAAGTTTTTAGTTCATTTAAATTCTTTTTAATATTATTATTTGGCAAGAAAATCGAGTGAGTGCTTATCTGTATAGAGATGTATGATGATTTGGTTGAGTCTGGGTTCGATGTCTTCGGCGGCTATGTTGTAGTTTGGCTCGACGAAAGCAGCTTCCTGGTAGACCGAAATGTCGATCATCAGGATGTCAGACTCGGTGTAGGACGTCAACTCGCAGATTCGATTGATTGTTGATTTTTGATTGTTGTTGTTTTTTAATTGTTTGGTTTTTTTTATTATTGTATTTTTCTTCTTTCTTCCTTTTTCTTCGTTTCTTCTTTCTTCGTTTATTTTCAATATTTTTGTTTTATTTTATTTTTATAAGAACTTGATTATTTTTAATGAATTTGTTTGTTTTAATTTTTATTTAATTTTTTTAATAGTGTTAAAAGTGTTGAGCTCTTGGTATGAATGGGGCTTTTGTATGATTGGAGCTTTGTAAAATTTGAGCTCACGAGTCTTCCGTCCCTTGCATTTTATAGTAAATTTTCACACCGCCTGACGTCAGCCTCGTCATTTGTCCTTCTGCCCTGACTTCTAGCAGCAACCAAATTTTTAATATCTCTGTACTTTGACTTGTTAATTATTGATTTGCTCATACAACTCGAAAATTCATGCCAAATAACAAATTTTGAATTACTTAAATACTAACTCACTCTCACTTTTTTAGGAAATTAGTTTAGACTTTGATTTTCTTGCCAATTTGATTAAAAAATATCATTTTCTGATAATTAGTATATTCTTATCATTTTCTCTTTTAAATAAATTATTTTAAATACTTCCTAGAATTTTATATTTTAGTGATCTTTTCTATGGACCATTTCTCTGTGTTGGTACAATATGTAATTTTTTCTCCCATTTATCAAGTTGAATATTTTATAAATAAATGGATAAATATTATTTTCATAAAATTTCAGTTACCTTAAAAAAAAAAAAAAAAAAGAAGAGAGAAAAATAAAGACTAATAGAGAAATAAGAACGAACGTGACTTATATATAACAAAGATGTATCAAAGAATAAAAAATGGATTCTCTCTCTGAAATTCAATTTATTTTCATCGATCTTTATTTACACGTTTTTTTTTTCTCTTACTGGTGATAAATATTTAGTTAAAAAAGAAATTCAACGCTACTACAGGTGGCTTATTAAATTTGACAAAGTGGGCGTTGATGGATGAACACGAAGGCTTAAAAAAAAAGCTAAAAATTTTATAAAATTCCAAGAATAATTATTTTTTCTTAATTTCAAGTCTGTCGGTTATATATTTGTAAGAATTTGTTCTATTCGAAAAAGTAATTTGATTTTGAAAATTGTAAGAACGAAACTGCCATTGCAATTTTTTTTATTTTTTTTAATTAAAAAAAGATTAAAAAATAATCTTATCTATTGTTGGCTAGCAGCAATTCGATTATATAACGCATAAACGCCCTTGAGAATTCTACCTTGGCTTTCGCAAGGGATTATCTATTGTCTATTAATCTTCTATAAGTTCTAATATTATTTTCTTTTCGAATCTGTGGTCATTTAGATCCCGTCCCTGTTTCTTTCAATTGATTAGAGGCTAATTGCTCGTACTATACACTTATATAACTAAATATATAGAGAACAAGTGTCAAAAATTCCCAGTTTTTGATATAAATCCACGTTTTGAGGGTCCCTCAATATATTATAAAAAAGAGGGCCCACAAAATAGTATGTGTGGTAACAAACATAAAGAGCTTTGCAATTTCATATTTGGACCCTGTTATGCAATGGTGTGTCAAAGACCAACAAATGCAAAATTTAGTTAAGCACGGAATATTGTTTCAAATGATTTAATTAATAGTATTTTTTATTAAATATGTCCTAAAAAAATTAAATTTAATGTTACTTGCACAATTGACAAGAAAAATTATATATAATCCAATGTAAACAAAAAACTTTATTGTTGATTTTCTCAAAACTCGATGTTTCGTCTTTGACACACCATTGCATAACAGGGTCCATTTAACAGTGAAGTTTTAACTTTTTCTAAAGAATACAAGTACTTTACGATTTCGGTTTATTTTGAATTCCTCAAAAGTGTCTCAAACTTTTTTGATTAAAATTTATAAATCAGTTATTTTTTTAATGCTCTTTAAAATATATATTCTCATTTTGCCCTCAAAATTGTTTGAAGCAAGATCTAAAATATTTCCTAAATGCCAAAAATGAAATAAAATGAATTATTATTTATAAGGGGGGGGGGGCAGAAATACGGCAAACTTACCAACAGGGGGGGGGGGCAATATAATTCATATGGAAGCTATATCAACAGAGAATCAAGGGGGCAGATGCCATTGTCGGGGGAGCGCCTCCCCCACCCCCCGTAGCGCCGTCACTGGGTTAATTATTAATGTGTGACTAATTTTAAAAGCATTCATTAATAGAAATAGGTATTTTAAGTATTTAAAAAATAATTTAAGTATTATGTTGATAACTAAAAGTATTTATCAAAACAAATTTAAATGCTTACTTAGCAAAAATAAAAAATAAATAAAAATTTTAGAAAAACATTTTCAAAAAACGCAATTTTGTTCCGCCAGTACATCACTTTTTAATAGCAATCTAATCTTAAAGAATGGTTTTTCGTAAATATTTCAAATTTGTAAAAAAATCTTTGAACGCCTGTAGATAGGCAACCCAAACTAAGATTTTCGTATTCATTTTTTTTCTTTGTTAAGCTAGGCAGCTAAATTATTTCTAATAAAATCTTTTCGAATGGCTTATTAACTTGAGGAGGCTCGTGCCTAATCGGGATTACGAATCTAGAGTTGCTACCCAACTCGGGTTCAAATCCCACTTGTGGTGAAAATTTTCAAACATGCCAATGTCTTCTCCGTCTGATATTGCAGTTATTCTCTGTTGAGAGATTGAAGTAAATTAAGTAGACTATGGAAAAAATTCCAAGTGTCATTATTTAGGAGATGGTTAATCACTGAACTTTAACATTTCAAATGTCTATTTTAAGTCATAACACATATGACCTATGAAGTCGAAGCGCCCTTAATTATAATAAAAAAAGTCATAACGCTGCTTGCACTTGAATTTTTTGTTTGCTGTATTTATCTAAAAATAGAAATTGATTCGATTCGATATTATTAAAAATTCTGAATATTTTATTTCAAGATATCTCATGATTTCATAAGGATTGCTCTTTTATTAAAAGGTCAAAAAAATAAATCATAAAATTGGAAAACCCAAATTTTTCCAAATATCTTTTTTTTTTTGATAAAAAAATTTAAAAATTTTTCTAGAATTTGTATCTAATCCCAAAAGTGAAATAAAAATCAAGATTTGAAATTTATTGATATAAAAAAAAAAAAAAAAAAATGCTTTCAAGTGTGGAAACCAAAAATCCCCCGAGGGATCCATTGAAACAAAAGCTCTTATGCTAAAAATCAATACATTGCAAGGCCAGAAGAAACTGGGCAGGCCTCCACTCGTAACACGAATTTCTTTATTTTATTATAATTCGGAAATATAGCAACTATTATTTAAAATATTCTAATTTGAGATATTTATTTAATAATTTAATATTAAGACGTTTTGATAAGTACCATACACAAGTAGACGTCGAAAACATGAAATTGTTTCATATGTCAATGTCCCTTAGCATAAATCTCTTCATATTTCTTTTCATAATTATTTGTCAAAATCATATTTTTTTAGATATTATATTTATCAAATGTGTATGTTTATCATCTAATTGAGGTATTCATTGAATATTAATATCTTATTCAAATGAATAGATCCCAAAAATTATTTAAAATAACATTATATACGTTACAAGGTGTCCGAGTTATCAAAAAAAATAGTATAGTGCTTCAAGAATTTGACGCACAATTTGGGTAAAATAGACTTCTTTATTGATTATCGAGAGATTTCTTTTACTTTTTCATATTATTAATTAATTCTTAAAATTGACAGCGACTTTTTAGAGACTTTTTGCCAAAAACACCGACTTATTGGCTAAAAAAGAATAAACTTTTTTCCGAAATTAAGAGACTTTTTTTTCGCTCCCTTATAAGCGTTTCGCCCACTCATTCTGTGGCCTTCTTCATGTACAATAACAATATGGCATCAATATTCTGACTTGTGAGACCAGAAAACGCTTTGTGAATGTACAGTGAGTGCCACAATTAAGTCCCTACCTAATAGCTTTAGCCATAAGTATATGATATAGAATATGGTAAATGGTGAAATAATTTTAAATTTGAAAAGGTAAAATAAAATCATCAGTACCAGATTTTACGTTTTAGCTTTTCAGTCATTAAAATTATTTCACTATACAATATATACTATACAATAAAGCTATCAGTTGGGGACTTAATTGTGGCGCTCACTGTACCTGAAGAAGGCTATGAGTGGCCGAAACGTGGTCAAATGAACCACAGTTTTCCCGAAATGAAGTATTTTTACTTTTTATTTAATAACAACAACTATGAAAACTTTAATAACTCTCATGAAATCTCTTTAATGTACAGTGAAGCGCAATATTAAGTCCCACCCAAGCGTTTTCTACATGTGATTGTTTTAAAAAAAAATATTATATATTTTTTTAATGGAAACTTTAAGGGTTCAAGCCTAAGCCTAGAAAATTGCCAATAAAGATTTTCATTTTCTTTTATAAAAACAATGAAATAATCACATGTAGAAAACGCATGGGTGGGATTTAATATTGTCCCTCACTGTACAGTATATGAAAACTACGAGTTACCAGAGTTATGGCTGTCAATTCTTCCGCACCCTTTATTCTAGCATTATCCATTTGAACTTTTAAAACATTACATGACGAAGAGAAATCTGCAAGTTACTAACACACTAGATTTTTTAAACTTATTATATTTTATAGAAAAAAATATATTTTTTAGCAAAATGATTAATAAATTAAAACAAAAAAATGTTATCATTAAAAAAAAACAAATATAAAATTGTTTTTACTATTTTCAACAGAGTTATTATCGCGCTAAGCTTGCCTGTTATCAGTTGGTTAGTTGGCTTTTAGCAATTACAGAAAGTTCCCTTTGGGCGTCCATTTGAGCCTCCAGTCTCTTTCGTTCATTTTCGATCAATATGGCCCCGGCTTTAAAGGGGATAGAGAGACGGCCCCTCCCCCCCTCCTTAAATCTGACACTTGTTGTTCTCAAGGAACAAAACTTATAATGAACTTGTCACGCGATACTAATAGCTCTCTCTTTCTCTATCCAGTAACAAAAGATACTTTTTAATAACTTACTTTTCTTAGTAAATCGAGAAACTTGTATTTTTTTTTACAATTAAAATTAATTAAACTAATTTATTTTATTGTTTTGAATAAGATTGTCGATGTTATATGAGACAAAAAAATTTATTTATTTAGTAATTATGATGGATAAATATCCAGATGCTATTGATTTATCAACCCCTCTAAAAGTATATTTCACAGCTAGGAATTTATTTTCGCATAAACCACGCCCAAATAGATATGATCGCGCTCCCTTTCTAAGATGGAATTCCCACCTCATCTTATTTGATTTATCTACAGGCTGGGGAAACTCGATTCCTCAATGCAGTGTTAATTTAACAACAAAAGTTAACAAAAAATTCGTCATGTTTCTTAAAATCAGTGATGAAGTTTTTTTTTTTTTTTTTTTATTTTTTTTTTAAAAAACATTCACACTTTTTTCTCATTCACACACACACTCACACACACATTCATACGGTCTTTTCGGCAACTTAGGCCATTTAAGACTTTTACGATATCCGTTGTAATTAATAAATCAATTTGGGGTTCAGGCATTTCTATTTAAGCCATCTGGTATCCAAATGGCTTAAATAAAATCTTCGGACTGCCTGGGTCCGAACCCGCGACGTTTGGTAGAGGAGGTTAGCACGCTAGTGATGAAGTTGAAATGCTTTTTGAGAAATTTTAAAAAGTATATTTAAAATTTCTTAAGGGTTCAATATTTAAATAATTATATGAGACCGTCCACACGAAAAGGTACCAAATCTTCACTGGGCTAAATTTTCAGGAAAGCCGATTTACTAAAAAAAGTATTTATTACGTTTTATACTATTCAGAGGCAGAAAAAGGCCAGTGAAATAAAAAAATCCATTTTTTTATATTTACTGTATAAGCACCCACTCTGTATTATGTAAGCAGGTTAATGGGGTATCCAATTTGCTTATTTTTGCTGACAAAAGACGAGAAATTATCAGTTGCTTTCGTAAACATTAACATTTAACATTAACAATAACATTTTTAACATTCGTAAAAATTAAAAAAAAAATTACGTAAGCAAGGTTGCGGCTTCTGAGGCCATTTAGGGTTATACTTTTTTATTCTATTAATATAATCTTATCTGTAGCTACCGGAGAAAAGGGGTCAACGATATTATTATTAGAGGGGAGAGGGGTTCTAAAACAACCCTATTTATTTATGCTGGTGGTGGTACTAATCTCTCAGTAAAAATAAATATTCCTAAACTATGATAAAAGTCAAAAAAATAATCTTTTTTTATAGAAATATTTATAAAATTTTGGTTGACGTTTCGAGCGTTTTTTTTTTCTTCTTATTTCAAGAAATAAATTTTTTCAAAATTTTTCTATTTTTTTTTTTAAAGAAACCATCTTTTTTTTTAGCATAAACATGTCTTTTTTTCTCTTCTCTGAAAATTAATGCCAACTTTCTTTTGTGATTTAAGTTGATATTTATCCTACATATTTTTTTTTATGACGATCTCTTTGAAGTTCACTTACCCAGAGAAACATCTAAAGAACTAATTTACCAAATGCTTTTAAGCTGAGTTTTTTTTTTAACGCCATAGAAAGGCTTCAATGGAAAATATAATTGAGATGTCATTCAGACATTTCCCTCAGGAGTTTATTTCAAAGAAAATGCAATGAAAATTCATTTGTAAATAGAATTCAAATATTTAAATAAATGTTCATCTTGTTTTAAATATTTACATCTACTGTATGTGATTAAACTTTTGATTTAGTCTTAATTTATGAATTAATTAAAATTTTATATGTTTAATGCCCAATCGCACCGCACAATTTAAGTATAACTTAAAATAAAGTATCAGCAACATGGCAACGTTGTAAATTTTAGTGATATTCTGCTGATTTAATTGTGATTTAATATTATAAGACTTAAACGATACTGTTATTTATTAATAAATATATATTGGGGGTCCTGGCATCTTTATTCTCGCCATTTGGGTCTTGAAACATGATTTTATTTTCAATCAGAGAACGTGTTATCTTAGCAACGAGCGTGGTTAGCAACGGATGACAATGAAAGTTTGTTAAATTTCATACTTAACCCCCAAATATTTAAGCCCTCGATTTCGGGGGCTTAGCAATGACTTAAGCTAAAAAACAATATTGATAATATAATATTAATTAACTAATAATAATATATTTTTTGGATTCGATTTAGATTTTTCTTATAAAAAACATGAACAATATGAACTATATTTTCGAGGATGATCTATATTATATTAGAGGAGGGTCTGTCGGTCCATCCGTCTGTCACGCTCTGACCAACTTCCCGTTGGAATTTTGAAACGAAATTTTCCAGTCTTATATTAGTAGAGCTGTGTTTTTCAATCTTTTTGAATTTACAGGTTGAAAAATTCTGGCGATTCTCTTGGTTCATGACCGACAAAAAGATTGTAAATCAAAAGACTATGTAAGTTATATGATTTTCTCTATTTTGGTACCTATTTCCCTTCTCCATGAAATTGTGTCTTTATTATCGTGTAGAACTTTGCCTTTTTCCTTTTGCCGCCTACCCCCCGTGTAGGGGCTTCGCCACCCCCTAGGGGTCCCGACCCACAGATTGAAAAACACTGTTATAGAGTGACATATCGTTATTAATATTTATATATAGTAGCCTATATATAAAATTGCTATTAATTAATCAAAAATCATGAAAATTAATATTTTGTTTCTGATTTTCTCATTTTTCTGAAATTAATATTTATAAACAATATGTATTTAATTTAGTTTATGATTATTAAAAAGAAAAAATTATTAAATAAAAAATAAATCACCAGAATATCACTAAAATTTACAACGTTGCCAGGTTGTTGATACTTAATTTTAAGTCATACTTAAAGTGTGCGGTGCGATTGGGCATAAATCTTTTAGATAGATAGTTTCCACCTATGAGAGAAGTATTTATAATTCAGAGGAAAATTTCAAGCCAGTTAATTTTGTAAAGAAAAAAAAGTAGGAATTAAGTGAAAAAATTCATTTTTTGATCAAATAAATTGCAGTTCTAAGTTCTTACTCTCTTAGAACAAAATAATTAAATAAAAATTAAACAAATTTCAATACAGGGGTGTATAAATTTATTCGCTTTCGCTTGCTGGGAGTTAGGCAACCCAAATGACAACTAGCTGTTCATTATAAGATTAAGGTGGGCGTCTCGAAAAGCCGTTAGAAGTTGATTCACTACCGAGTTACTCTAAGCGGCAAGAGATGGCGTTAGTTTTTCCCATAGGGACATTTCATTTGAAAGATCCCAGCTAATTAATTAAGGATAAAAAATTAATTATTTTTTAACACAATGATTACTAATTTAATTATCTATAAGATATAGAGCGAATTTTTTAAAAATATCTTTTATTTAATGCGATTAATCTAAAAAAAAAATTTATTTTTTCGAAAATCAAAAAAAGGGCTTCTATAAGTTGTAGATATTTTAAATAGCTTTAATTTTAAAAAAATTTGAGGTCGATAGCTTCAAAATTGTGGTCGCAATCTCCCAAAATTAGCACCCCGAGACGCGCACCTTAACTGCTTGATCCCCTCGGTCAATCGCCTCCTCAAAAATTTATATCAAAATATAAAAGAATTTCCTGGCCTAGTTGATATTATTAAAATTTTAATATTCTAATAAATACATTATTATTATAATAGACATCCACCATCTATGAACCAAATGACCCAACTATCAGCAATTTTTGTTATCTATTTTTTAATTTTATTTTGATTCTCATTCGTAAACATTTTCTCTATCAAAATTCCATCGCTTTCCTTTCGTTTTCTTCTTCCGGGCGGATGTCACGTTTTGTGTCAAGGTGAGGGTCATCAACGAACTATGGAGCTCGTTAACACGACAGATCATTCAGCATCCCAATTAAAGGTCTAATTAACGCTTATCCATATAAACGACAAAATCAAAAATTAAAATTTGATTTTTTTCCTTTAAAACCTTTTGGCCTTGGATCAATTATAATTGATCCAGAGCTGAATAAATGATTATCCATATATATTTTTACTATCTCTTACCTATATAGGCCTATATGAAATATATATAGGCCTATATAGAGAAAGTATTGGATTCATATAAAAAATTTGATGTCGGGATTTTGATGGATATACAAGTTTTGTGGTCCCCTGAGTCCAAATGTCTCCATGATCTGTCTGTGAACACAATATCTCAAGGAAGAGAAGAGCTAGGAAGTTGATATTTTATATTTAAGTTAGTCACCTTCCTGGGACTTGACACAAAGCTTTTAAACAAAATCTTCTAAAAAGTACTAATACTTTACTGATGTACTTTTTTAGTTTTTTTTCGATTTTCTCCAAATTCGCTTCAACGTTTTTGATTAAAATTCATAAATCAATTGTTTTTTAGATGCTCTTTAAATTGTATATTCTCATTTTGCCTTTGAAATTTTTTAAAGCACACTTTACTCTTGTACATGATAGGAAATATAGGAGAAATGGTTGCCATGGTAACAAAATAAATATTTTCCCATGTCTATAAATTTTACAAAATCTTACTAAAGATAAGAGAAGGTTGTGTGCTGTGTGACTAGTCACACCAGATTTTTTGATTTAGATCTAATTGTTTTTAACGTTCAAAAAAAATTTTGCTTGACAGCTGAAAAAAGAAAATATCCGAATTTTATTGAAGAAAAAAAAATTATCTTATCGTTTGAGCTGAATTTTAATAAATAAATAAATTTATTACGACCCGCTTAGAGGCTCCAGTCCTCGGTGGCTAGGTCCAACAAACACAATACAAATTTAAATACAATTTTTCTTTTCTCCCGGTCTCATTTTATAAATGATCAATTATCTATTATTTCAGATATTTTTCAAAACTTATTTAACTTATATAATGAAGAAATTGGGAGAATTATTTTTTTTTATATATATAAGTATGATATTAATTATTCAATTAGAAAAAAATTCTCTGATTGAAGTAGCTCTATTATAAAAGAACCTTGAGTTAAATGACCTGGCCTGATTTTTTCTCTTCAAGGATATTCTAATTGCTCTTTTTTTACAAATTTGATATATTATTTGCAAGTTAATTTGTCTTTGCCCATTTATAAGATTAATAATTAGACATTGATATATCGTTTAGTTTATTTACTTATATAATATTTTGCGAGTTGCCTTTTTTTGTTTTATTATTTTTCAAAACGATAACTCTATCTGTACATTTTTATTAAAATTAATTTGCCATTCCGAAATTTTTGAAATAAACAATGCGTTTGATTGTTTTCTAAGAACAAACTTCCTAAAATTTATTTGTATTGATATGCTTTTTTTATATTAATGTTGTTTTATACGAATTGTTGTAATTTCCTATACATTTTTTATAAGACACCTCTATAAAAAAAAAGATATTTTTTTAAATTAAAAAAAAAAAACATTTTCGGTTACGGAGGCCATTAAGAGTTATTAATTTTATTTAAATAATTTACATACATTAGTGCCGATGGCTACCGGGGGGCGTTCTACACGCTGATTGCTCGGGATCACCAATCCCGAGCTTTCGCCGCGCTTGGCATTGCTTAACTGCAACGATTGTGCTGACTGTTCCTCTTCTCCGTTGCCAAGCTCCCCGGGAAAAAAAGATATGAGGACAAAATCGAAAAATTAAAAATACGCCTGTTAACAAGCAACCTGCTTAACATTTTTATGATTTTGTAAAATGCATTGATAAATTTCTTAAAACTTTTATTCTAACCTAGGCCTACTTAAGACAATTGACTTACTTGTTAGCCTATAATTAAAAAAACATTTATGATTACAAATGAATAAAAATTGAAATACGCCTGTCGATAGGCAATCAACGTTTCTTTTTTTTTTTTTTTTATTAAGGACTTTTTCGGCATCTAAGGCTATTTAGACCTCATCTCTAATTATTTAAAATGATTTGTAGTCAATTCAAATGAAATAAATTTTGGACAGAGAGTTATAATTTCTTTATTAACTTATTAAAAAAATTATCGTAATTCATTTTTTTTGTTATCAAGCAAATACAAAAAAAAAAAACAATCAGTCCCTCCCAATAATCTTTAATTTTTTTTTTTTTTTAAATTTAAAAATGAATTTATTGTTATTATTAATCACATATTAATTAAGAAATTTTTAAAATAAGATTGGTAGATATATTTAAAAATGATGTGTCAAATAGTTCAGCACTCTCCCAAAAGATGGCAGGCTAGTCTAACAGCCGATATAGTATTAGCCTTTATCTGGCCTATATTTATATATTTATATGCTTTTAAAAGATACATAATATATTAACATTTATTGTTAAAAGATCAATGAAAATCAACCAAATGCATTAAATTATTAGCTACTACTCTGACATCTCTTGGCAAATTTTCGTAATAGGTGTTTTTTTTGGCTTGCTTTTTAAGACACATTTATAGGGAAAAACAAGCGTAACATCTACTCCTGAAACCCCTTAATATATAGACTAATATTTGTAATTAATTTATAAATTTTTTCTTCTCTTGCAGATTGCCTTGTCTTTGTTGATGCTGGTCGATTTGTCCCTCTCCAGGACATATTTCACCGACAGGCAACAAAACTGGATGCTGGCTATTGAAAATCGAGATATGGCCTGTCAAGTCATCGATGACAGGTAATAAGCGAGGCAGCCAAATAAAAGACTCTCCCTTCCTTTAAAATTTCATTCATTCATCCATCTTAAGTCAAGCCCTCGGGACTTGGTGTAGGGGTTAACGTGCTATTTAGCTCCTTATCCGCTTCAAAGAAATCGAAAATAAAAAACAATTTCTTTTTTTTTTCTAGGAGGCAAATAGCAGACATTGTAAGAAATAATCCCAGAGATATTCAATATATGAATTCAGTGTTGCTTGAAGATATGGTATATAGTTGTTATCAGAGATATAATTCCGACGATCCATCCAAACAATATCAACCACCATATGGATTTGGAAATTTTTTAAATCATACGCTAATATTTCCAGGTAATTTTCTTTTTAGCATAATATCTTCTCTTTCTTTAACAGCTCTTAATAAAAAAATTTAATTTAATAGGAATTTTCATCTTTTAATATGCACAGTTCATTGCATACATCAATAATACATTAAACATGCGCAGTTAAGGTTGTTCGGACATTAAAGCACTTTGTTAGGTTAAAAGCTAATTTTTTAATATGTTATTAATCACTAGCACATACGTATAAAATAAAATTTTGAAGCAGAACTGACTCAGGGTTATCGTGTAATTAATTTAAAAAAATGAAATTTAACATGTAGTCTATGGGGAATGTCTACGAAACGCACACATATCGAATTATATAGCCACCTCTGCATCAGATACAAAAACAAAAAAACTTACATTTTATTAATTCACATCCGAGGAATACGTTAAAAATAAAATCAAAAGTTTCTGCCGTCCGCTTTTAAAGATATTTTAACAAGAAAGTCAAAAAATTCTCCAAAATGACAGTCGCCAATATTTAAAAATAAGGAAGATTTGAGAGCGAGACCTGTCCGGCAACGTCGCATAACATAATTGTCTTTTCTAGCTGTCAGTTACTTTTTTTTTTTCCATTTTACGATATTTTTTCTCGCAAATCGTCCATTGTGTTTAAACTGATTTGCATTAATCATTGTAATATATTAAATAAAATAAAATTGAAGGCTTTTAAGATTTAAAATAAACAGCTGATAAATGCAATGTTGCCAGATCTATATTACGTGAAAAACTGCTCAAGTCAAAAGTCATTCATTTATTATTTTTGGTAATTAAATTATTAACTTAATACACTTATAAACTATGATAGGTCACGACTAAATTATAATAAGGAATTTTGGCATTCAAATTTTTCATTTTATTAAAAAAAAAAATTAGTTTCTATAATGACTTACGGGGTACTATCCGAACAACCTTAAGTTAGATTTTTCTAATTGTTTCAGGAACAAAATGGTGCGGAGCTGGTAGTTCAGCCTCGAGTTATGACGATCTGGGCTGGAATGAGCCGGTGGATCGCTGTTGCCGGGAACACGATCACTGTCCAGTGAGCTTACCCCCAGGCAGCTGCCACGACAATCTCTGCAATCACTCTCCCGTCACAATGTAAGCTCAAACATAACTTCTTCTTTACTCTTGTCTCACTAATTAATCAAAATCTAAGACAAAAATAAAATATTAAGGGAAATAAATAAATGTCAACTCAAAAAAAAAAATCCAAGACCCATTTAACATTTTAAAATTTATATTTACTTCTTTATCTAAATTACTTCCAATGATAAAATAATTTTAAGTACTAAATCTAACCGATATATGAAATAAATATTTCTTTTAATTAAGCAAATGGAAAATTTTATAATAGTAAGAAGGGTCAAATAAATTAAAATTTATTTTCATACGAGGAATTTTAACTTTTTACTTTTTGAAGTAGAAGGTACGAATTTTTAAGTATCTAAAGTATTTTTAAGTATCTAAAAGATTACAAGATACTCATTAAAGTGATTTTGTGTATCTCTTTTAGATACTTGTATGGGGATACTGCCCAACTCTGGACACCCGATCTAAAACATTTTTTTTTTTTTTTATAGATCGCATTGCATGTGTGACGAGAAATTGCGTCAGTGTCTGTATGCTGCGAATTCAAATTCCGCAGACACCGTTGGAAGTCTCTATTTCAATCTCGGAGGGCTTCAATGTATAGAGGATAGATGTTTCGAAAGGGATTACAGGTAAACCGCCATTGCGTTTTATTTTTTAACTTGGATTCATAATTCGTTTTGATTATTTATTTATTTAATTTTTTAGTTGCCAGTCAACTTTTCTCTCTCCGCCGCCATATCGGACAGCAGAAAAGTTTATTCGTTATCTCGGAGGATTTTTGTCCTCAATAACACGACCCTTTCGCAACTCCTAGTTTATTATTATTATTTTTCTTTATGTAGAAAAAAAAGCACCGTCTCAAGAATCATGTGCAATAATAGCTCTGTGATAGCTGAACAGTACCAAAAGCATTGCGCATGCGCATTAATGAAATTGCTCTTGGTACAAAACTATTTTTTTTTTTTTGTATAAATAATTGTTATTTTTTAAATGTTGAACTTTTTATAAATGTACCTCTGTTATTTAATGTATAGTAAATTTGTATATATATCTTATAAAATTTAGAAATTTTATTTTTATTGTAAATTTCAATAATAATAATAATATAGACTAATTATTTAAAAGCAATAAAGTACCTTATTAATATAGTATTATTAATTAAATATATATCACCTACCAGGGGCGCCGGAACGAATTTGAATCAGGGGGGGGGGGGGGCAAAAAATTTTTTTTTAGAAAATTAAAATAATTTAATATGTTCAAATAGTATAAAACAAAAACAAATCTACTAAAAACTTTAAAAATTTTAAATAAAATCACAATTTTAATAAAATTAATATTTTAAAAAATTTGCTAGAGATTTTATCAAAAATTTTAAAAAATTAAAAAAATGAATTTCTTACTCTTTAAATTTTTTTTAATTTAGAAGATTTTATTTTTCAAAAGTAAAAATATATCATTTTTAAAAATAAATGAAATAAAAGAAGACATTGTCCCCCTCTGCCCCCCCCCTTATAGGATGCCAGGGGGGCAATGTACCCTTGCCCCCCCCCCAGTTCCGGCGCCTATGTCACCTACTTGTTGTAGTATAGTTATATTTTATATTATTTACTGTATTATAAAGACCAATTATATTTTTTAGTTTTATTCTTGTTAATTAAAAGAAAAAACATCACTAATATCTTTTATTCATTGCTATTTAGAACCCATTTTCTCATCACTCCTCCAATCTTGAAATTTTTCCTTTTCCGAATAAATTATCGGATCTTATATCCTTAAGGCGCTCCAGATATCTATTAATTAAACGAAACAAATAGAAAGAATTTGAGATTTTCCTCTTTTGACAAATAAGCTCGTTGTTTTTTTAGTCCAAAGTGAAATTATTAGAGAAAGTAATTTTTAATTTCTTAGTCTTCTAGTGTAGGCCTATATCAAATATGTCATAGATTTATTATTAAAAACAAGTTTATCCTAGATTTTAAAAACCTGTTTTAGTTTTAAAAAATTTGGAATAATAGAAACCAAATTAAAACGGATCTTATAAATTAAATAGAAAATAGCGATTACACTTGGATTAGCCACAATGCAGAATAGGCGATCGCCTATGGGCCCCGCGCTTTTTAGGGGCCCCGCAACATTAGACTTTTTAAAACTCTTTTTCGGCATCTGAGTCCATTTAGACCCCGTCTCTATTTATATAAATTGATTGGTAGCCAATTCAATTGAAATGAACTAGCTACATCTGGTAAAAATGGCAAGCAGGGGAGTATTTATAATTACTTTTTGGGGTGGGGAGGCCGAACTCATTTTGAAATATTTACCCTCAACTCCTTTATAAACATATTTTAAAATGTAGGTCAATATAACTTTTGATTTTTCAAAGTGCTCCATGGGGACATTTTTAACATTTCGGAGGGGGGGGGGGGCAGCGGCGTTTTTTCAAGGGGCGCCAAGGGCTAGATGCGCCTGAGGTGATGAACGCAATGAGCGTTCGAAACGTCGACAGAGAAAATTGAAATTTTGTTTTATTGTTGGCTGCCTTTTCATCATGAATATAAATAGAAAATAGCCTCAAAATCAGAAAAATAATTATATAGACAAAATTTAAAGTCGAAGTGGAATATTAATATCTGATTCAAATAAATAAGTCTTGAATAAAAGTGAAAAGAATAAAAGGGGTTTAATTTAATTCAGAAGATAGTGCAGAATAGAATAAAAGAAATTATTTCGTTTTTTTTTTTTTATTTTATTTTATTTTTTTTTTCATTTATTATATTTTATTTCTGGTTCCTCTCTGATCACCCTGGGAAAGCGCCGCAAATCTAGGCAACCAAATCTACAGAGTTTTAGTCGATACTAGCTCTCCCTAGTGTCACCTTAGCTAACTAAATTCTCCGAAACTCTTTGGACGGTGCTGCCATCTGACGACCATCATTTCGAACTAATCTCGCCTCATCCAAATGACAGAGCAAAAAAGCATCAGCCATTGAACAAGTTCATTATCCTTAAATAATTTAATTTATTTTGTCAATTTAATATAAAATGCCTTTGGAAAATTTAGAAGAAGATGGATTGGAGAAAAATCCCAATTTGGAATACGCCCAATGGAAATTTCTTTTATCTCTACCTGAGCTTAAGAATGATGAAAATATGAAAACCAAACTCATGGATGCAATTAAAACAAATAGTAAGTTTTTTTTTATTTAAATATTAATAATAATTCAATAAATTGTTTATTAATCAACTATAAAATTATAAATTTAAAAAATTATTAATTATATATTTCTATCTCAAGATATTAAATCATATTTCTAACCTCAAATTTTGCTTTATCATGTCACTCACATTCCATAAAGCTTTTTTTATTAAAAAGTAATTTATTAAATATTTATTTCGGTTTAATATTTAAGTATTTATATATTTGAATAAGCTAGTATCTTATTTTATACAGTAATGTGTTAGGTGTAGACAAACGCCACCGATATAATTTAATATAACTTATTTCATGATATTTTATTAATTAAAATAATATTTTTTAGATATGGCTCCTTGGTATACAGAAGTATGCAAAGATCTTGGCTGGGTAGTTGATAAAAATCTTCTAACTACAATGAAAACATCAAACGAAGAAAAAATTAAAGAATTGGATGCTGCTATTCAAGATGCAGAGAAAAATCACGGCGAAATGGAAGTCCGGGAGGCTAATCTCAAAAAAGCTGAATATTTATGTCTAATTGGAGATAAAGTAATATATAGTTATTTTAGTATTGTTAAGTTAACTGTAATTAAAACCATATGATGGTCACCAGACACGCCCTACGTTGTTCATTCTTTAAATACATATACAGAGTTGTGAAATTTATTAGACCCAAATAGATCTCAGTAAAAAAAAATATGTTAACAAATCATTCAAGCTTCAATAATTTAGTTTTATTTTGTCATCAAAGTGTCATTTTGATGGGTCCCTCGATAAGACGCCCCTTTGGTGTTAAGCACATTTTCTTTACTTTGACAATTTCTCTAGCAATCATAAAATATACCTAGACACTTTCCGGATGATATTGCAAGTTTTGCAAAATTTTTTTTCATACAAGAACTTTGTTAATGACTTGACTTTAAACCAAGATGCACGAATGGTGCATGAAAATTGTGTCTGACAATTAAAAGTAGTTTCTTCTTTGTGATAGCAATCTCTTTTCCAAGTCTTTTGTACTGATGATGATTCAGTATGTCTTGAACAACAGATGAGTGAGATGTAAGTAGTGCCTGTGTATGATCAAAGGAGATATGGAAGCAGAGGCAGCCAAAAAATAAAATACTCTGAATGTTTAACCAATCAGCCGGAGACGTTTCGGTTTATTTATTATAAACCATCTTCAGTCCTTTAATTGGTATATTTATGCTCAGAGTTAGTCAGGTGATAATTAATATACATTGTTGTAAAATAGAATACTATTGTCTATGTATATATATAATGAAAATTTGGGCTTTGATGAATTTGATGGTTATTTGTATGAGTTTCAAATATATCATCAAAGCCCAAATTTCATTATATACATACATAGACAATAGTATTCTATTTTACAACAATGTATAATTATCACCTGACTAACTCTGAGCATAAATATACCAATTAAAGGACTGAAGATGGTTTATAATAAATAAACCGAAACGTCTCCGGTTGATTGGTTAAACATTCAGAGTATTTTATTTTTTGGCTGCCTCTGCTTCCATAACAGATGATTGGCCCAGTCACTTTACTGAGATGAAATCTCTCAACATAACTCAAGTTGTTTTTCGCTCTCAGAGTAAAACAAACTCAAATTTTTGTTTTGAGACCAATAATTTGTTACACATTTGCTTATATATTTATTTAATGCAATGGAACCTAATAGGAGCAGAACCGCCCACCTTTGGAAATTGAAATACCTAAGGAGGCGTTTTTGGTCCAATACTAATTTTGGAGGCTTTGAAGAATTAGCTAATTATATCAGTAAAGAGGAAAATTAGTGATGCATTAAAAATATTTGCCTAATTGAATACCCTGAAATATGTGAAGAACTTCCGAGATTGACGTGAAACATTTCTTAAAGGGCTTAAGGCTTAAATGGCAATGGTTGCCATATTTATAGAAATATTGTCCTCTCACCTTGGGATTACCATTTATTTGAACCATTCGAGAAAACTCATCCGACTGCTATTCGCTGACAAAAATTGAGATCTGGGTCGGCGTTAACTACTGGGACCTTTAAGTCAATTATATTTCTTATGCATCGCTCTATATTATGATCTGATATCATTAATTCACCTCTCCCACTTTAATTTGAACAACAAACAAACACATTTACCTATCATTCTTTTAAGGGAAATTAAAATATTTTCTAATTCTATAATATTGTAATGCAATTAAATATAATAGATTAATTAGTAAAAGAATTTGATTTTCGGTTTAACTGTGGTTTATTTGTAAAAATTAAAACGTTTCGGCCACTCATTCTGTGGCCTTCTTCAGGTACAATTCAGATACAATTCAGCACAAAAAATTCAAGACATTTGCAGCCAAAATTATTTCTTTTATTGTTGCCGTTCCAGACTGACGTTTCGGCCACTGTTCTAGGCCATCTTCAGACCCGGAGGCGATAATTTATAGATCCACCATCCATGAGTTATTGTAATGAATATAATTATTAATAAAATAATTTTCTTTTTCAGGAAGGATCCCTCACCGCTTTCCGCCAATCGTATGATAAAACCGTGTCTTTAGGCCATCGTCTTGATATTGTTTTCCATAATATAAGAATTGGACTCTTCTATTTGGATCATGATCTCGTAACAAGAAATATTGACAAAGCTAAAAGGTAAGGAAAGTTTCTCTAATTCATCTTTTGAATTAGTAATTAATCTGGGATTATTCCAACAAGAAAAGAAATTTTATTCTGTTTGTTTATTTGGAAGAAAATTTATTTTAGATTTTGAAATTATAAATTGCTTTTATAAATATATCTATTGATTTTGGTTGAGTTTCAAACTCAGAAGATCTTATTTTCAACTTTTAACATCTGAAATCAGTGTTAATTCATTTTAACACCTCCTTGTCTCAAATTCTGTAAGCAAAAACTTTAACTCCAAAGCGTTAACAGTGTTAAAAATTTATGTCATGTCTAGCTGTTTAACGCCGTATTTAATGCATACAAATGGCGCCTTTAACCTTTAAAAGTAAGGTTATGATTTTGACATCTTTGAGATAAAAGCAACATGTTAACGTCGCTGTTAAAACTTGGTTTAGAGAATAGCATTTTTGTTATTTACGCTAGTGTTATTACTTTACTGTTTAACAGACAATTTATGATGTTAAAAATTTTAACGTCTGTTTTTAGAGAATAGATCTGTATTGATGTTACTGGGTTTGAGTTTGTGTTCACACCATTAATCAAAATTGAACAATATTTTGCTATAAGCTTGATCCTAAAATTCAAAAATCATCTTTTAAAAGTATTTAGCCAATATATATACAGTATATCTCGTAACTCACAATAGATTTATATATATTTTTCTAATCCTAAAAAATGTTTGTCTGTATTTTAGTCTGATCGAGGAAGGCGGTGATTGGGATCGGCGTAATCGTTTGAAAGTGTACCAGGGCATGTACTGTATTGTCGTTAGGGATTTTAAAGCAGCTGCTAATTTCTTCTTGGATACTATTTCGACATTCACCTCTTATGAATTGATGGATTATAACACTTTTGTTCGTTATACCGTTTATATATCAATGATTGCACTGCCTCGTAATGAACTTCGGGATAAAGTTGTCAAAGGTTCAGAAATCCTCGAAGTGCTTCATAATAATCCTGATGTCAAACAATATTTGTTCTCGCTGTATAATTGTCAATATGCTGATTTCTTCCGTCATTTGGCTAAAGTTGAAGGCAATTTACGAAAGGATCTATTTGTACATCCGCATTATCGATATTATGTCCGCGAAATGCGTATTTTAGCGTATAGTCAATTGCTCGAATCATATCGTTCGTTGACACTTCAATATATGGCAGAAACATTTGGCGTGACTGTTGAATTTGTTGATGCCGAATTGAGTAGATTTATAGCCGCTGGTCGATTGCATTGTAAAGTTGACAAAGTTGGTGGAATTGTTGAAACTAATCGACCTGATAGTAAAAATTGCCAATATCAGGCAACCATCAAACAAGGCGATTTGCTACTCAATCGAGTACATAAATTATCACGTGTTATTAATATTTAAAATTGTATTATGATAAAAAAATATTTTTTTTTAATTTCACTTGATTCTTAATAAAGAAATTATAGAAAATAATCGAGAGAGAAATTATTTCTGATTACTTCAAAGCGATTGTGTCAGTTTTGAAAAAGAAATAAATCACACTAGTCGGCAAAATAAAATTTTCTTTCGAGTCCCGACCTAATTCCTTGAAAGAAAAATGACCTCCTGATTCCAAATATGACCTCCGTTTTACCCCACTACGTACCGTTTTCGGGGGACAGCCCCCTACTTATTTCCACCTCTTTCATTAATTTTAGGGCTATGAAGGGACGTAAAGAAATATTTTAGCTTTAATATTTCTTCAGAAGGTCTAGACAGGTGAAAAGATCAACATTTGAATTCAGGGGGGGGGAGGATTTTGTGCTTTAAATTACAAAAAAATCATTAAATATGATCGATTTTTTCTATTTTTCCGCAATTTTTTCACTGATTTTATACATATTCCATCTAACAAACCCCCTTCATCCAAGTCGGTAAGGTGTGAACGATTCCGAAGCCGTCGCAAGAAGATGGAAGATTCACAGCTCCACGCAGCACAGTCGGTCGAATTCGCAAATATAGAAGGACTTAGAAGGATCTGTAGACATGATTCTAAATTGGTAAAGATCCGCTAGATAGTTATAAACTCATATTTGCGAATTCGACCGACTGAGCAGCGTGGAGCTAGCTGTGAATCTTCCATCTCCTTGCGAGGGCTTCGGAATCACATGACTCGCTTTATCATATATATATATATATATATATACAGTATATATATTTTGTGTTCAAGGAAGGATGAGGGTGGTCTGTTAGCTGGAATATGTAGAAAATCAGTGAAAAAATTGCGAAGAAAAAAAAAAAAAAAATTGATCATTTTTAATAGAATTTTTTGCAATTTAAGGACAAAATCCTCCCCACATCCACCCCTTGGATCCAAGTGTTCATGTTTTTGAACTTTTCATTCGCTAGAGAAGTCTAAGAAATATTAAGGCTAAAATATTCCTTAAGATTGGGCAAAATTGCACCTCCTGGAGTCGAATCAGGACCTCCAGGCGGCGGGTGGACTACCCTTATCCTAGGGCGCCGGCCCAAGGTCCTGATTCGACTCCAGAGGGTGCAATTTTGCCCAATCTTAAGCACAAACATATCTCGCAAACTTGCTACCTTAAACGATATATTGACTGGCTACTGAACAGCCTGAGCATTGATTGAAAAAATTCCATCTTTTTCAAACAAGGCTCTATCTAGTTAAAATATTCCTTTTCATCTTTCCCAATTTAATTCATGAAGCCTAAAATTAACGAAAATGGGTGAAAATAAGTGGGGGGGGGGGGCTGTTCCCCGAAAACGGTACCTGATGGGGTAAAACGGAGGTAATATTTGGATTCAGGAGGTCATTGTACTTAAGAATCTGAAGAAATTATCCCGGAGCTTTTTTTCATGCCGCCTAGTGAAATTAGATATCTTAAATTCTTCAGTTATAATAGAAATCAAAGATATTAACTTATTATTTTCAAATGATCACAACCTTTTTATATTTCATAATTAAAAATTGTATGTTTTTTATATAACAAAAAGTTTGATTTTTTCTTAAATAATTAAATTAATCATTTTTTTTAATTATATTTTTTTTATTCTAACATTTAATCCCCCCCTCTCCCCCCCTTCATTCCGCAATCCCCAAACGTTAGTTGTATATATATTTAGAAGAGCATTCCCTTTCTCTCTGCCAACTCCTCTTTGCCCTTTCGCATTCATTTGTTAACATCACTTCACGAGACAACTTTATATAAAATGTTTACTCAAATTTTAAAGAAATTTGGTAAGTTAAATGTATTTTATATTATAAAATTTTAAGAAATATATTAATTATTTATTTATTTAGTCCCGAAGAGAATTTCAAGACGATGTTACCATCATGATCCATCGTTTAAGCATACAACGATGGATCATATGCCGGTACCGCAAGGAAGCTGGAAAACGTGGAATGAACAGAGACAACGTACAAATAATCTCACTCTCGTCGGTGGATTCAGCTTTCTACTCTTTAGTCTTGGAGTGGTAAGATAATCGTCAAGTAATTTTACTCTCATTGAATATATTATACTAATCTAAACTGCATTTTGATAGTTATAAGAAAAAATTGGCGTGAATATCTGATTCGTAATTTAAGGTCCTATAACAAAATATTATATATATTGGTTATTCTACAAAAATGGGTTAATTTGGGTCGAATTTGAAATGCACAATTTGTAACTTTGATTTCAATTGTTTGTAATGATTTTTATAGACAATAAGTTAATTTTATTGTATCCATATAGTAACACTCAGATTTTTTTATTTTATATATAAGCTCATCAGCCTCTTAGCTTTACGGTTGAAAAACGAACAAGGGTCAGACGCCAAGGGAATGACGTTTTTGATATAAAACAAAAAATCTGCTAATTGATATGGAATACTTTTTTTTTTCTTTTATATATTAAATATAACAACGAAAAGACAGCAAATCCAGTATCTAGTTGAAATAATTATTAATAAATTTCCAAAATATTACTTAGCTAGGGACTGACGAATTGAGTGTTTTCATGCTGATCGTCAACACAAAAATAACAATAATAGTATATAAAAGATGGATAACGCCCGGTATTTGGGCACCAATGCCATCTTTACACCCTAAACTTATATAAAACATAATTATTTCATCAACAGTGTATAATATTTTTCAAATTTAACATAAGCCAAGGGACTGACGCTCGGATCGAGGTACGCGACTTTGAAATAAAAAAAAAATAATGTAAATCTATTTAAAAATCAAAATTTATGATTTACCAATGCTTAATAAAGTATCTTAGATTATATCGTTATGGGTAATAATGATGTAAATCTAATAGGTTAAAATAAGTTTGCATTTAGAGGCTAGGGACTGACGAATTGAGTGTTTACTTGCGGATCGTCGACACAAAAATATCAATAAAAGTATATAAAAGATGGATAACCCCTTTTTGAGCAGGTACATCCCAGGGAATTGAATTTTTAGGGTTAAAAAGATGATTATTTACAAATTTTTTAAAATTTCAATATTTATCATGAGTGCCCAAAAATTATTAACTTTTTCTATTAACTTATTTAAAAAAAAATGTCTCAGGTCCCACAGCTTGTGGGTACGTGGATAGCGACCACGAGCTACCCGAGCTGGGACTGGCAGTCCTGCTCTTTACATGTCTGTCCCTTCCTTCTATATTTTCAACTGTCAGACCGTGCGACGGGCCGGCCTATTCTATTTCTTCCGGTCGCAAAAAACCCATTCCGCCGATTGCGGGAATAAGACTAAGAAAGAAGAAGATGTTTAAAAAAAGGCAATATGTTTGGTAGTCACTGAATTATTTGCAATTACGCGAAGTTAACTCATTTTTGTAGAATAACCATATATATATATATATATATATTGTTCTGGAAGGTTTCCGCTACCGGGTGTATGCGAAGATAAACTTTCTCGGGTTAAGTCGCCTGTGATGTTGATATTTACTTGACGTTTCGGCTCTCCTTTTAGAGCCATTTTCAATAGAGAAGGGAGTTAGGAGGTAATGATGGAGGAGGGTTGTTTACAGGGTCGCAGACCTGCTGGTCAGTTTGGTGGAAGCCTCAGAGGCGTGGATTTATCTCTGAGATGTAGATTGGTTGTGTTTGTCTTCGGTTTGGGTTCAAGGCTTCAAAGTCAACCTAAATCAAAAACAAACTCGATTACACCCAACCAACATTCCTCTAGATCTCAGAAACAAATCCACTCCTCTGAGGCATACATACTGACTTGGGGTCAGCAGGACTGCGACCCTGTAAGCAACCCTCCTCCATCATTACCTCCTAACTCCCTTCTCTCTAGGTAATTTTACAAAATGTTCAATTTAGACTTATTTATCGTAAAATCATACTATATATATATATTAAAGCTTAATGTGATGCAGAGAGAATTATAGAACCGAACCTCCTCAACCACGCTGATTTTTCGTTCACTGGAGTTATCGAGGTCAAATGGCTTTGTTTATGCAAAAAATCTTGGCTGTTATTGTAATGTTAGCAGAGTGTAAAATGAGCTTGCTCTGAAAAAGAAGAGCCTTTGTACCTTCGAAATATTAGGAATTAAACTCATTTGGAAAAATCTGGTGTGACTGGCGCACAGCACACAACTTTCTCTTACCCTTCGGTAAGAGAAAGTTGCCACTGTGCTGGTCACACCAGATTTTTTGTGTCGAGATATATTTAGTTTCCGATAGCACCTTAGTTTCAAACTTGGATTTTAAATGTTGACTGCTTGAAATAAACTATGGTTATTTTTAAAAATTTTAATCTCATATTTGGACATTTTATACACAATAGAGAATCGTAAATAAATACAAAATTTCATAAGAATTGGAAAAAAATTTTAAATGCCTAAAAAGTTTCAAAGGGACCCCCTTTTGAATCGAAATTAACATAAAAATCCCTATAGGAAATTAACATTAGGCCTATGAGAGAAGGCGGAGAGACAGGCGATAATGTTTGCAAGTGAGAGAGAGAGATATATATATGTTTTCTCCTAAGCAATTAAAGACACAAATAAATGGGAATTTAAATAATAATTGATTTTTAATCTAATAAAAAGAAAAAGATTTAAATTCCGTTACCATGGCAACCATTTCTATCTTTCCTATGAAGAACAAGAGTAAAGTGGTCTCCAGAAGATTTCAACGGCAAAATGAGAATATACATTTTAAAGAGCATCTAAAAAATAATTGATTTTTGAATTTTAAAAAAAATCCTTGGAGGGAATTTTGAGAAAATCGAAAAAAACTGAAAAAGTACATCAGTAAAGTACTAGTACTTTTTGGCCGATTTTGTTCAAAAGCTTATTTTGAGCGTGTGGGAAGGTACCTAAGTTAAATATAAAATTTCAATCCGGTAGCTCAATTCCTTCATGCTAAAAGAACAAGAGTAAAGTGGTCTTCAGAAGATTTCAACGGCAAAATGAGAATATACATTTTAAAGAGCATCTAAAAAATAATTGATTTTTGAATTTTAAAAAAATCCTTGGAGGGAATTTTGAGAAAATCGAAAAAAACTGAAAAAGTACATCAGTAAAGTACTAGTACTTTTTGGCCGATTTTGTTCAAAAGCTTATTTTGAGCGTGTGGGAAGGTACCTAAGTTAAATATAAAATTTCAATCCGGTAGCTCAATTCCTTCATGCTAAAAATCTGTCCACACATACATACATACACACACACACACATACATACACACAGACCAATTTGCGGGACCCACTTTTTTGGACTCAGGGGACCTCAAAACATGTATATCCATCAAAATCTCGACATCGAATTTTTGACATGATCGCAATACTTTCTCTCTCTATATATTTCATATATAGGCTAAGAGAAAGTAAAAATATAAAACTTTGTGTTTTTATTTTTCCCCTCCTACATCCTTGCCGAAAAATCAGCGTGGTTGAGGAGTTTCGGTTCTATATATATAACCCCTAACTTGAGATATTCGATAATCTTGCTATTAAATTCTAATTTATTTTAAAATGTAATTTTATATTCTTAAATATATATATATCAACGCTCTAATTAGTAAAGTACCTAACTCCATTTTTTTTTGGAAAATCATTTTTTTGTATTTTCTGTTGAAAAATATCCTTGTGCCCTGAACTGGGTAAGAGCGTAATTCAAATTTTTCAGTTCGAAAAGTTGCTGTACGAAAAGTGTTTAATAGGGGCTCTAACAATGACAATGAAATGTTTTTTGGCTCTCCTGAAAAATAAACAAAAATGGAGTTAGGCACTTACTAATTAGAACGCTGATATATATATATTTTGGCAGGTTTCTGCGGCTGTGTGTATGGGAAGAAAATATTTTTCTGGTTGAATCGCTTTGGATTTTGTGATTTACTCGACGTTTCGGCTCTACTTTTCTAGCCATTTTCAAGAATATGGGATTAGGGTCAGTGGATGTTTCAGAGACAAATTCAAACCTCTGAGACATCGACTGATCCAGAAAACAACCCACCTTCACTATTGCTATTTCAACACTCTTGAAAATGGCTTCAAAAGAAGAGCCGAAACGTTGAGTAAATTCAACAACCAACGCCCTCAATCTATGAAAATCTATCTTGCAAAACATAAAATTATATAAATATTATATAATTTAAACTAATTTTATATTAAAACACAGCCATACAATATAATTTTTGTGAAATCTTACCTATATTTGCTTCTTTTTTTGTTCTAGGGAATTTCTTCGGGAAAAATCTTTTTAAACAGAGAAATACCTTCTTTGAAATAATGTTATTTTTATTAATGAAGAATGAATTAGAAATGAATTATCACATAATACAAGATTAATAAAATATTTAACATAACATGAGTATTTTCTTTCATAAAGTTTGTGAAATATTAATTAAAAATAAATTGAAATTAAAAAAAAAAAAAAAAAGTAAATTTGTAGTTAACATTCACATAAGAGCGTCTTGAGTGTGCATCACTGGCAGAGTATACATCACACGAATCCATTCAATTTTATTGATATCATGAATGTTGGGCATCGCACTTGTCTCCATTGAATGCTCGTTCCAGAAATCTCTATCCAAAACATTCAATTTATTTGTCCATAACTACAAAAAAAAAAACATTTTAATTTTGAATTATTTAGTTCATTTGGGCAGGAAAAGCCTAAATACAGGGTGAGTCAAAAGAGTTGCTATTGATTTTGTTTTAACTTTCTTTTAGGATTCTTATAAAGGACATCTTGGAATTTGATTATAGAAAAATACAAAAGTGAACAAAGAAAACAAATTGTGAAATTTTTATTATAAAAATCTGGTGTGACTGACCGCACAGCACACAGATTTCTCTTATCTTAGGTAATCAAGTAAAAACATTTGATTGACAAAAGTATAAACAGTATTGAGTTACTGTTTATACTGTAGCCTTCTTCAGGTACAATTCAGCCAAAATTATAAAAGTTGTTACATCTGTGACAATCTTAATTGAAATAGTTGAGAAAAAATCGTTTTTTGTATATATATTTTAGTCTTTATAATATTAGCTGAATTGTACCTAAAGAAGGCCACAAAATGAGTGGCCGAAACGTTATAATTTTTACAAATAAACCACTGTTACAGTGGCGTAGCGAGCTTAACTCGCGCCCGGGGCAGAATACCTTTTTAGCGCCCCCCCCCCTCCATTCGAAAACCATATAATATTATATGTAACATATATTCGCAAATTAATAAATAAATAAAGTAAAATAAATAAAGTCATAGGCTCAAGCTAGGCTTTAAATTTGAGACAAAATTATCTAGCAATTTTTTGTTTTCCCGACCATTTGGCGCCCCTTTGTGAGTAGCGCCCGGGGCATGATGACCCCCCTTGCCCCCCCCCTTCGCTACGCCATTGCACTGTTAAACCGAAAATCTAATTCTTTTACTATCAACTGTGAAAGCCTAAACTCCAAAATTGTTGCTAATCCAATAATAGTCAAAAAAACGTTAATATATAGATATATTAATTCACTGTTTATTATACAGTTGTATATATATATATATTAGTCCATTTCCGCGGCTGATTGTGACGAGAACAACCAACGTGGCGTGGGATTGGAAGGCTTGCCTGTCCCTTATCTCGTCCAATTAAAAAAAACTGAGCACTCACAAAAACTTTTAATTTTGCCAAAACACGTAAAGACTAACTGTCAAGTAAACAACTAGAGGAGGTGACGTTAGGGCTCTTCTACTTTGTGGTGGAATCTTGCACTAGTATTTACACTGTCTTTCGCTAAGTTTCAGCACTAATCAGAGACAATAACCATGGGGGTCCACATTAGGGCAGGGGTCCGTATTTGGGTACTTTCCTCTATATATTTTGCAATATTCTTCTATCAATTAAAAAAAAAATGATGGCATATATTATTTATATATATGATATTTACTAAGTAATTATGTCGGATCCAATTGTATTCCTTTAAATTTCCCATTTGGTTACATAATTTGAGAGCTTTATTAATAATTCGATGTAGTTTCGTCATTTTGTTCATTAATAATTTTAAATAGGCCCATAAAAACAAATATCTGCAATTAATATTTAATTAGTGTCTTCGATTTATAATAATTGAGCAAATTATAATTCAATTTTCACTTTAAAAAACTTTATATCTAAAATAAAATAAAAATAAGAGATTTTTTAGGCCTTTTGCATTGGTCATGCATTGTTCTTAAATTTAAATCTCATGTTGTTGATGACGTAACAACAATGGCGGAGAAGCAAAATGTGAGCTTGTGTTGAATTCCGTTCTAATGTCGTGTAAAGAGTGAAATATTTAGTTTTAATCCATTTCATACACCAAGGGCGTTAAAATACATCCAAAAGTTTCTAAGTAAGTACTGTTTATTATTAAATTATTATTAATTTAATGCTAAATTTCTCAAAGACAAGACAAGATAACCTACTTAACCCTCAACAATTAACACCTTTTCAATAATTTCTGATTATTTTTATATAAAATTTTTTTTACTACCTTGGACGGAGTACAATAAATAATTTTGTCTGTTTATTAATCATTTTAACTAGTTTTCGCATTTTTTGCATTTCAGTTGCTTTCACATCCTGTGAATCAGCAAATGACATGGACATAACTTTAATTATAGTTCCTTCTAAATATTTAGTGAATGTTAATAAATTAGAAAAAGTTCCTGTATAACTGCTAGGATCTCTTTTCGGACACCATTTCTTTGCTTGAATCCAATTTCCCCTAAAAAAAAAAAAATAAATAAATAAATACTCGATTCTCAAAATGTTGAAATTTTTCCAATTTTACCTTCTTATATAGTAAAGCCAAATATTAACAAAAAGTCGATCTTTCGAATCACCTTCAAGGATTGCGATTGTTTTGAGTTCCTCATAGGTGTTGACTGCGAATTGAAGTATTTCACGGATATGAATCAATTGAAAGCCCACATCTAGTATCAAATCGAGACAAAGTGCATGGAACCAAACATTGGCTGTCAGGCTTGCGTTCTCATATTCAGAATAGTATTCACTTAATTGCTTCATTGCACTCACACTCTCCTCTAGTCTTCCGTTTATCATCTGTGAAAATAATATTTCATCCCAACTCGAGAAATTTGAAAATACAAGCCAAAACTGATTTATTCATTCATTATCATTTTGAATGGCCTTAGACAAGTGTCCATTTGGCCAGCTTTCAAAAACTGATTTAATTTATAATTAAATAAAGGTGGGATTTATTGTTTCACTTTCCGTAACCTTAAAAGAAGTTAAAGTATTCCAAAATGGTTAGATTATTATTATTTGAAATTCCTATCGGGATCCTCTTTTATTTACCCGAGATGCTTCCGTCAGGGAATAAACTGCTTCCGTGCACGAAGACACCCACCTCAAATCAAACCGGCCTTTGACCGTAGCCATCTACCGGCACCCCGTGAAGTTACATCATTTTCTATCTCTAACTCGTTCGTTCGTTTCTAGCTAGTGAACTAATCCTTTTTTCTGGTTCCTTTTATCCAACCTCTTCTATGCCTAGTTTACAGTGGGATTCCCTCAGCACTGGTGTGTAGCCTACTCTTTTCGAAGAATGCATCACTGAGAGGGAACCTTCTTTACGTCCCCTGCACTAGAATCACTCGTAGAGTTGCCTGGGGGCTCTTGTGGTGAGATCCAATATTCCAATCCAGTGCCTGCTTGAGGATTTGTTTACATTAAATAAATATTTTTATTTAATGAAAAATCCCGCACGCCCAGGATTTGAACAGGCATCTTTTTAGAAGCCGACACCCTACACCAGATAACTTGTCCTACTAGAACTACTATTAAAGATGATAAAAAATTTACCAATGTTTGTGTCATTAGTGGAAGGACATAAAGAATTGCCGTATTTCTGGGTGTTCGTCTTCCAATTCGGAGAGTAAAACTTGCTAACATTATTGCCTCAACGATTTTACCATTTACTAATCTAAAAACTCAAAAACAATTGATTATTTGAATTTTCGAAAATTAATAGATTTATTTAAAAAACTAGATTACAAGTTTTTAAATTAGTAATTTTATTTAAAAAGAATGAAGGTATTTATACTGAACTCAGGCAAATCGCAGCGGTACCCCCACGGATAGAGAGACACTATCAATCATTCCCATGGGTTTTCTCATGTGATTATTTAATTGTTTTTATAAAAGAATCATTAGAATCCCTCATTTGAACCACATAAGTTTCCTTTTTCATATTTTCTTCAAGAAAACAATGAAATAATCATATGAAGGTGAAGGTGCTTTAATATTGACTTTCAATGTACATGAAATCGAAGGAGAAGGAACAAGCAAATGTAAAGAGCAGTTTTTTTTAATCTAAAATAACTGAATCGTTCTCCCCCTTGATTCTCCTGTTTCATTTCATCTGGTTACGTAAAAAATAATAAACAAACTGAGCCGTAATCGACACGAGTGGGCTTTATAAAAAAAAGTTTGAAAAAAATCCATTACAATTTAATTAAATTGTTAATAAACCGGTACTGCCGTTATCTAATAAAGCTTGACCAAATTTGAAACAAGTCATCCAGCGACTAAAGGGGCGGAACCCCCTATCTAGACACAAGCCCAATGCTGTCGGGTTTAGCGACAACAGTATTTATTTATATTTTTGAATTGTCTAGTACATGGGCGTATCATGGGGCGTACCCAGGATCAAATCTAGGGGGGGGGCATGGTCAGTTCATGGTCGTCCAGGGGGGGGGGCAGATCATGGTCGTCCAGATTGTGACATAGCTATTTTTTATATAGAGGGGAAAAGTCTTCGAATTAAAGGCCTAAAAATCCTCGAGTCCTAACAAAAAACATCATTCCCGGTCGCCATCCACCAATTTTGTTACGTTTCACCACTTTATAAACATTTAATTTTTTTTTTATTGCTTCTAGGGGGGGCAGCTGCCCCCTGCCCCCCGCTGGGTACGCCCATGGACTAGTATGCTAATCTTTAATTTTCTCGAAAAAAAAACAAAACTTGCACCACTTTCAAAATAAACGGTCCATATATTATTTATTATTTCTAATGGCGCAACCAGAATTTGCCTCTGGGGGATGGGTTATGATTTTTTTTAAGGGCCTTTTTTTCTGTTAGGCATTAAGCAGGATTCTCATGTTTTTTTTTGTTTGTTTGATCGTTAATAATATTTAAAAGAAATCCTAACATTTTTACTTTCTCGTACCATATATATGAAATATATATAAAATATTTCGATCATGTCAAAAATTCGATGTTAGATTTTGATGGATATACACGTTTTGAAGCCCCCTGAATCCAAAAAAGTGGGTCCCGCAAATTTGTCTGTCTGTCTAGTTCTTTGACAGATATTTCATAAAATACATTACAATCTATCATATATAATGCATTCAGGGCCAAAGTCAATATGAATTTTATGAAATATCTGTTAAAGAACTTGAGAGGTTTTTCTGTTGACTGAACTCTAGCCATGAAGATGGTCGCATAGTCGACCGAAACGTCGCTGTGGGTTCTTAAATAAAGAAATAAACATGCTGCTTGGCCTTTTATTTTCTACTACATATTGATTCAGCTATTCTCCTCGCTAACATACCATTTTTTTTTAATTTTCTCAAAATTCGCTCCAACGATTTTGATTAAAATTCATAAATCAACTATTTTATTTTTTTATGCTCTTTAGGGATCTTCCTGGTCGCGTCACTGTTATTTCTATTGTAATATTATAAATATTATTTTTATAGAATTAATATACTTCTCTATAAACATAGAAGAATACAACTTCCCCAAGGCGATAAGAGGTTCTACGGAATTAGCCTGGTCAATAGAAATAGCATTTGTACGGAATACCCTTCGTTGGATGATGCGTACAAATCCGCTACCTATACCGGTTGCGTAGGTAGCCACTTCGATAATATTCGCCATTGACAGACAATGCGTTTCCATCGGGGCATTACTGACCACCGCATAAATCATTCCCAGAAGAGCCGCCTTTAGAGCTAGGGTAGATAACCCTAATTTCTAAAAAGGAAAAAACAACCAAATTTATATGAGCCGATGCCAGAATATGGGAGGAATTTACAAAGAATAAATTTATATCAATAAGGATAAGATCATAATTTCTCAATCGGAATATATTAGGCTCACCATTAATACGCCATATAATTGATTGAGATTATTGGCGGCTTCGATACCCCACCGAGCTTTCTTCTTACTTTTTTTCTTATATTTTCCATTAGACGGTGTACAAATCAGAACTAGTCTATAAAATTGATTAAATACAGCCGATATGGGAGTATTTGTAGAAAATTTGCATTTAAAAAAAGTATTAGCCCTGAGAAATTTGTTAAGAGCCAGTTGCAGATGCCATTCTTGGGTGTTGATCATCCCTGAAAAAAATCACTAATCAAAATTAGTGTTAATAATTAAAATGCGCTAAATACCAACCCAGGAGCATATTATAAACTCCAGAATAAAATTTCTTTTCATTTGGGTTTAAAGCCTGAAAAAAAAAAAATACAAAATAATAAAAAATTTATTTAAAACAAAATCGAGCCACAAACCTTAATTATTTGAGCTGCCATTTTGAGTTGATTCGTTGCTCTTGACAAATTTTGGACACGTATGTATCGTTTAGTGCTCTCCAACAAATAATAAATTGAATTTCCGGGCTTATCTAAAAAGCAAAAATTTATTATAATACATCACTTATCCCGGAAATTTTTACCCTTTTTAATAGATAATTTGATTAATTCCTCATATTATGTATTAATTTCTAATCCCATAAGGAAGATATCCCATTTTAGGGTACCCTTTAATCAAGGATGCTAAATAAATGAAGGGTTGCCAACGTTAAGAGGATGGTGACCGAAAAAAAAGTTGTTCTTTTTGCTAGTTCTTTATGACATAGCCTAACAAAGTCCAGGTGTCAAAGTTGCCATCTGATAGAGGGGCGACTTGGAAGCAGTGGCGTATCCAGGTGGGGGCGAAGGGGGTCGCTCGCCCCTCGATACCACGGGCTTAACCAGGAGGGTGCCGGGGCCCCCCCCCCCCAGAAGGTTCGTGTCCCCCCCCCCCAGAAAGCTCTTTGCCCCAAGAAAAATTAAGAAAATATGGGGCTTTTCAGGCCCACCGGAAGATAACGGGTCCCATGCCCCCCCCCCCCAGCGAGGATGGCTGGTCTCATGACCCATCCAGCCAAATTCTCTAGTTACGCCCATGGTCGATACCGACATAAGCGCCTTAGCGCATCCGGCTTTCCGGCTTTACCCAAATCTCCGGCTTTTTTTCCCGATATCTCCAGCTTTTTCCCATAATCTTCGGCTTTTTTTTTGAAATTTCACAATAAATTCATTTTATATCACAAATCCGGAGGAAAATTACAAAAAAAAAAATGCTCGAACGAGATTCGAATACTAAAAAAAAGGTCAAATGAGATTCGTATAGCCTACTAAAAAAAAGCTCGAACGAAAAACGACGCCCCAGTTGAGCTTTGCCCCCCCCCCCCCCCCGCCCCCTAAAGGCTAGTTACCCCGCTGCTTGGAAGATGTCTTAGATACCATCTATTTGATATATAATTAAAGAATTCCATCTGAGTGAAAAGCTATGTTTAATTAGGTCTTCCTAGCGCTGAGTTCTTAAAAACCCAAAAACTGAAGAATATTATTCTCCCCAGACCCTAAGTCATCATGACGCATTAAATATTTGTAACATACTGAATTTGTAAAATTTAACATCTTTGATATTATATATATTCATTATTCTTATTGAAAGTTGTTTTTAATCACCTGCTGACTTGTAATGATAATAGATGGCCTCGAAAGTAGAAGCTTGTAAGTAGATACACTCACACTCGCTAAATGTCATTTTGTCCATATGATAGGCCTTGCCGATTTCTTCGCGGATATAATCCTCAAGATCGAAACCCCATTTCATTCTTTTCATTTTATGTTGTTCTTTCTTCTGTTCTTCGCTCATTCCAAAAAAATCTGTATAAATAATTGTTTATGAATTAAGAGATGTGAATTTATAGCTGGATGAAGAGGTAATAAACAGGAGAAAGAAAAGCAGCTAGGATAACGTTTCGGTCTTGGACCAGCCTTGTGGGCTTTAATAAATTATATAATTACCAGCTATTCTTCTTTCCCCTGTTTATGAATTCCGTAAGAACACAAATTTTTCTTATTTTTTTCACTAACCCAGTAACTCTTCATCAATCGGTTTATAATTTGTACTGATACTGGCAGGTGTAATTGAATCTATATTTAGCTTTCTTTTAATAATTTGGCTATATTTTTTCATTAATTGATTTGTACTCAACAACTGTAAACAACAATAAACAGTTCAAAAAAATGAAAATTATTGAACACTGTATAAGTAATGTGTTTATTACTAAGATATTACGAATCCCAAAGAAGAATTTTTTTTCTCCAAATTTTGCAAACTTTATCCATTTCTTCCTGGCCCAATTTGGCAACAAATTTGGTTACAAACTCACTTTTTATTATTTTAATAAATACCTACTTCGTGCAAAGTATTTGGCGGCAGAAGGGAAAGTCTACGCGCCGCTTCTTCACTTTGTTTTTTACAAAAATAGCAGACTGGCTCATTAAGGATTAGTGTTTTCGCAATCTTTTCGTGAATGAATAGCTTTTGTTCCTCATTCAAAAGTTCGTAGGCTGCCTTCTGAAAAGCCATTGTTGTGAATTTCATCACTTTGCAAAAAGCATATTTGGGAAATTTTTCAAATTCGGGATCATCTGAAATACAAGTTTAATTAAAAAGTAATCTAGTTAGGTGCTTGGATAACAAAAACCTTTTGGCCTAATAATATCACAATGGCATTTTGGAATTAAAGTGCTCCTGGGTTTTTTCTTTTTCCTTAATTCAGTGAGCATAGTGAATATAACCTTCTCCGAATGAACTGATCCGCAACATAATATATGAACCTCAAAAAGATGCATAATTGCTGAAATATAAAAAAATGGATAATTTTATTAAAGAGAATCCCTCTTTTTCGATAGTCCACATTACCTTTAGCTGTTTGCAAAGCATTTTCTTGAAACATTATCAGTACAAGTAGAGCTCGAGTAAAAAAAAATCCTATTGCTGAAGAGCATTTTAGCAATTGTTGTTCGTAAACATCCATTTCTTCGAAAATTATCAAAAAAATATCTGAAAATTTGAAGAGGTGAGACTTTATAAAAATAGCAGAGAAATCGAGTTTGAACCCACAATAGTATTAAAGAGAAAAATTAAACTTACTTTCCAATTTCTTGGTTAATAGTCTTGGTATGATGTTAATTTTCTTAACCAGGACTGCCACTTTAACATATTCAGATAATTTTGGCTAAATAAAGAAAATAATTGTAAAGGCCGATTGAAGGACTTAATCATTTTTAATTTGACTTCCATTAGAGAATGACTTAGCGACACTTTTCGAATATTTTTCCTGGCAGAATAATTGTTATGAATAAAACCTAAAACTACTCTATCTAGAGATTCAGATTTTCCTATTCACCTATTAATATATGCTAGAATGATATTTGAATCTAAATCTTTAACAACATGTGGCTGATGTAAATTTGCATAATTATTGTGTGATTCTATTCTGATTTTTGGAATTTTTTTTTTTTAATTTTAAAGTGAATGGGACGAATCGCCTTGGCTAACCGATCACCTCATCAGTGCTAGACTCATGGGCGTACCCAGGATCAAATCTAGGGGGGGGCATGGTCAGATCATGGTCGTCCAGGGGGGGCAGATCATGGTCGTCCAGATTGTGACATAGCTATTTTTTATATAGAGGGGTAAAGCCTTTGAATTAAAGGCCTAAAAACCCTCGAGTCCTAACAAAAAGAATCATTCCCCGTCGCCAACCACCAATTTTGTTTCGTTTCATCACTTTATAAACATTTAATTTTTTTTTTTGTTGCTTCTAGGGGGGGCAGCGGCCCCCCTCCCCTCGCTGGGTTCGCCCATGGCTGGACTGTGAAAACTTTCACCCCATTCAATTCATAATTTTCATTTTTTAATTTATTCTTTATATCAATTTTAAATTCTTAAGTACAAATAGAGCACATGCAAATGCAGCACATTACTTATTGTTCTCTTGCCTAAGCAGGTAACAAAAAGTTGTGAGATATACTGTTAGTTCCCACCAGATTTTTCGATTTTTTCCTATCAACTACTGGCAAATATTTGTAACTAGCTATTTTGGGTTGCCTCGAAAATTTCACGAAACCGAATAGGCCCACTCTAGTACTTATTTTTTCTCTTCTTGCCTCTTCCTATGCCTATTCTTATGATATCCATTTTCTTTTTTAATCAGCTTTTTGTTCTTTAATACTCAAACGATAGATACCTTATCTCTCGATGGCGCTAAAAGACCTTTAAACATTGATTCCGAGACATATTTGACCGGATTGAGTTGATTCCGAGGAATATTTTTTAATCGAATTCCATTGGATCTTACTTGACTGATCAGGAACGTTTCACACCATTTTGGATTTCCATCCGAATTGCTCATAAGAATCCTTCAAATTAAATTTTAGAATTTATAATTACAAGTGTATTCAAAATAATAACAAATGAAATATTGCAACAATACACAATAGTTCTTTGTGAAAATAAGCCTAATAATTTTAGAGTATAAGTTTTTTTTAGTTACCTTTCGAGGTGTCGATCGATGGCTTGCACTCCCAAAATTTGACAAGCCAGAGGGGCCAGCCAACAGGAATCCAATTTAGAGATGGGATGTCGAGTCATTTTAGCAAGCGCTGTTTTAATATCGCGAAAGGATGGAGATTCGTAAGGATCTTCATATGAATTAATTGCTATCACCACAATTATATTGTTATGGTTTGTCATTTCGCTGATAAAATTCCACGAATCAATATCAATAAATTCTCCGTTATCAATAAGGATTGCTAAATTCTTAGGTTCCTAAAAATATTGATATATAATTTTTGAATTTACCAATGTAATTCAAATGCATACCAAGGATTTGATGAGCCCTCTGAACACAGACCAGCACTTGATTAATCTTTTTCTGGGAACATCAAATTGAAATTGTAGACTTTCAGGAAAATGAACATCGAGCATATTATTCAGATAGCATAAATCCTCAATCTGAACATAATTACTATTAATCAATTTCGCTAAACAGATCTCTCGTCTTGAGTCTAGTGATTGGTCAAGCTGAATAATCTAGAAAATCAAATTAAATTTCTTTATTTATTTTGTGAATGAAATCCAAATAAAAACCTTAATACAGAAAAATCTTCCGAAGTTATCTCAATGACGCTTATGGATACTTTAAGAATTGGTTGCCAATCGCGCTCCTGCGGTTTTTACCACTTCCATTGCATTTGAACTTACAACATCACTTTTAATACTTAAGAACGCACCATAATCATCTTACTTTGCTGGTCGCACAGAACACAATTTTCGATTACCGAAGGTAATTACAGCAGTAAAGTACTAGTACTATTTGGCTGATTTTGTTCAAAAGCTTTCGTGAGACGTGCCGGGGGTGGAGGGGGTGGGGTGCCTAACTTAAATATAAACACAGACACAGATAGACCATGTTGCGAAAACCACTTTTTTGGACTCAGAGGACCTCAAAACGTCCATCAAAAACTCGACATCAATTTTTACATTAATAACAAAATCTTACAACTTTTCGATTTTTTTGTTTTAAGGTTCTCATTTGAATAACTCTCAATACACTTTTTACCTTATCAAAAATAAATCTGATTGCCCTATAAGGCGCAGTGATGATCGAACTTTGAATATTCATCATTATAGTAGTTTTGTTTTTCTCCTCCAAAGTCTTCATAAATTCTTCCATTAAACGGGATTTTCCACTTCCCTCTTCTCCATAGAGAATCATTCCAACTTTAGAAAATCTTTCAATTAATACTTTAAACTCGTTCATTTCATCTTGCCTATCAAATAGATGTGGGCGATCATCCTCGAGGAAAGTTTCTCTGAAAAATAACAATAAAATATATCCTTCATCAGTGATTCTCAACCTTTTTTTTTTGGCGCAGCACACTTTTAACGATTTCAAAATTTGGCGGCACACAAAGAAAGAGATAAGTTTAAAAGTTGTTTACTTATCTATAATACACTGTGTAAAATAGTTTATGAAAATAATTTTGATTGTAAAATATAATAATATGTACTACAAAAACTACAGTCTGTTTATTAAGGGATTAATTACAAGTTAATAATAAGAATAATTTGAATGCGAAATTTGGGCCAGCTGTTTTTCGATAATTTCATTTATATTTATTTGGTTGTAAAAATGACAATGGTACTCTCATATCGTCTTATAGATTTAACAGTCTCCATCTCTTTTTTTCTCGATTTTATGTTGGTTTTCTTTAATTGAAACTCAAGCCTACTCGTTATAAAATAAAGGGTCGGACTAAGCCGAGCGCACAACTTTGCCCACCCACTATTCAAGAAAAAATATTGCCCCCCCCCCCCCTGATGGTCCGATGTTATACATGTTATATATCATTTTACTCGGGAGGAAGTCTAGTTTCTGAATATATAAAAAAAATTATAGGTTATGTAAGAAAGAATTTTTTGTCCCCCCCCCCCCCTAGAGCCTCCCCTAATGGTCCGATGTTTACCAAAAGCTTTTCATTTCTTGGCCTCTACCCCCAGTTTATGGGTGCAAAATTTCAAAACAATTGAACAAATAGTTTTTGAGTTTTCGTTGACGAAAAATATTACCACCGACATACACACCCCACACACACACAGACATCATTCCAAAAACTACTTAAATGGCTTCAGGGGACCTCGAAACGCATTTTGACAGCTTCAGAAAAATTTCGATTTATTTTACGATTACATTAACTTTACCTGTCTAACCTACGGTTGATGGGCAAAGTTAAAAAGCATTATCATTTTTACTATACTATTTTTAAAATAAGTGTATAGATATTTGTTTATATACTTTGGTCAAAACCTATTCAAATTTCGTCTGCAGTATATTCAAAACAAAATTAATTTACTTACTCATACTCTTGCTGTTCCTTATAGATATAATAAATTCCAGAAATTTTAATTCCGTGATTAACACTTATAATTTTTTTCTCGAAGCGTCTATGAGGTAGTCTGGAATTTTGATAGGTGACTCGATCGCAAGCGACTGCCCCAGGAAAAGTATGTATTATATATCTGGCTCTAAGTACTGGATAGCCGATTACTGCGTATTCTTTCCGGTCAGGGTGACCTACAAGGCCACTATAAAGAACACCTAAAAAAAAGAGTAAAATAAAAATATAGCATAATCCATTTCAAATTAATAGAACAAATACCGCAACCAAGAAATCGCTTTCTCTGTCTTTTGTAAGCCTTCAACCATTCACAAATAAAGTGATGGAAAGTTTCTCCTAACTAATATTATAACTTCTTAAATGAGAATTTATATCTCAGATTAAAGTGATTACCTGAAGATATTCCAACTGTCACTGATTCGATATCCCCAACTAAACTGAGTTCCCTTTGTATTTGATAAGAGCACCTAAGGGCAGCCATCGTAGACGGTGGACCTAGATATCCTTTCACTCCGAAAATGTTCATAAATATAATGTCATTTGTTGAGGTATAAATTCTGTTCAAGCAAGCTGTCATCGCTTTGATTTGTCTATAATCATAAAAACCTTTTATCATTCATTAGCCTAATTATTTTTTCTTACTTTAAATTCAAATTTATTTATTTCCAAAGGACATGCTGATTTTAAAATTAATTAACTAACACAAAGATTAATGAAACAAATGATATGTTTATTTTTTTAAACTGTAAAAATCTGATATAGAAATTTCAAAATTTTACCAATGTGGTCACACATGAAAAGAACTAGCTGGATTCAGTAGCTTATTCAGATGGGGCCAAGGAGGGAGCTTGCCCTCCCGCCCCAGGCGGAACAAGCCTTTGGCGCCCCTCGATACCGACATAGGCGCCCTAGCGCATCTGGCTTTGCGGCTTTTTACCTAAAACTTCGGCTTTTTTTTTTAAATTTCATAATAAATTCATTTTATATTACAAATCCGAAGAAAAATTACAAAAAAATGCTCGAATGAGATTCGAATACTAAAAAAAGGTCAAATGAGATTCGTATAGCCTACTAAAAAAAAAGCTCGAACGAAAACGACGCCCCAGTTGAGCTTAGCGCCCCCCCTGATAACCCAAATCGCCCAATTGGGGACGATAGCCTCCAGGTTGGGAATCACTGGAGTAGATTATACACATAAATATTTACGAATAGTTTATGAATATTCTCACCTTGCCACTATAGTGTACGCTTCATTGCATAATTGTAAGAACGCTGGTATTTGTAATTTGACCAATTTCGCTTGGATTATAGAAATTGTTACAAATCGCATCTCAGAAATCATTTCAAGGGGACGATTTGTTTTTATCTGAAAATTTTTTAATAAAATGTAATAAAAAATAAATTGAATGGAACTCACTTCAGTAGTATCAAGCAAGTTAATTCATGAAAATATACAGTAAAAAAAAAAAAAAAATAATAATAATAATAATTTACGGAAAATAAAATAAAAATTTTAAAAAGATAAAAAGAATATTATGAATATACCTTAAACATTACCATTCATTATGAGTGGTTCAAAGCAAAAAGTGGACCAAGTCATAAAATAAACAATTTTCTTATTTTTCCCTTTCAGAGTTCCTTAATGCAAAAAAAAAAAAAAAAAAAATATCTGAAAAAGATCTAAAAATTCAAAAATCTGAATATAAAATTTAAAATGTGTACTTAGATAAAGTATAATTTAAGTTCTTAATAATTGCTGAGATGTAAAATAAATAAAAGTTGTATATTTTAAGAGGAATTAAATAGGCTTTAACTTTGATTCATTTTTTCTCAAAAAAATAAAATGTGGATTTGTTCACTTTTGCTCTGAACTCCTCATATATATATTTTTTTAAATTACTTATTTACCTGCTTAAGCAAAAACGGCATAATAAATGTTGCATATTCGGCAACAACATCATGCGTAGGAATATCCGCGAGATTTTTTCTTATATCTGATAAATATAATTTAAAATAATTAATACAATCAAATTAAATAATTAAATCTATTTTATTTTTCCTCCCTAAGTAAGTAATTCATTTAAAGTTACTAGACATCTATTTTCAAGGGTGTTTCAATGTGTAGCCCTATCGTTTTTATAAAAACTAGATCCTACAACGGGCAGCTTCCATCTTCAGGGGATGAAATCTTTCCCTTATTTTACTTAATCAGATGCGATAAAAATAAACCTCATTTCAAAGTTTGTCAAACGTTGTTATAAACTATAATATATAATTTTAGTACTTGTGCAAGGTGAAAAAGTGAAAGTTGGAATCCTCTTCGTTAAAAACAAATTCAAAACTAAGTTAGACTTTTCAACTTTTCGGAGCTTCTAACCTTTTCCACCCATTACTTCAAACTATATTAAGAAGTTGAGAAACGGACGCTCTAAGTATCGACAGGTACAGAGCTCGAAATTAAATAATCTCTACCCCGACGTGAAGAGGTTAAGCAGATATGCTCCGGATTTCGGATCTGCAACTCAACTCGGGTTCGAGTTCCGTTTGCTGCAAAAATTATTCAGTCTGTTCTTAGAGTAGAAAAGGGGGCTCCGGCAAAAAAACCTCAAATGTGCGTGGAAACTCATTACTTTCAATCCACCTATAACCCTTTTATTAACACAATTTAATGTATTATAGTTTCAAAGAAAGAATCCTTCATGTCAAAGAAATAAATTTAAAAAATTTTTTCAATACTCCTGCAGGTAGGCAACCAAATTTACTAGTAATTTTGGTAGTAGACTCAGTTATTTGCATATAAACATTTAATACTAATAATAAAAAAAAACTCGTGTTTTCCTTTTTGGACACAAAAAAAACAGGTAATATGTCGTTGTATTGGATTAGATTTTTAAGGACGGGTTCTTCTATTCAAGGCCGGATCTAGCCCCTCCCCCCTTGGGTCCGGGCGGCAGATATCATGGGGCGGCAAAATAGGAAAAGGTCGTTCACAAAAACAAAATGAAATTAGCAGGTGCGGATTTATACTCCTCCCCCAAGCCCCCTCCATTTTATAAACCCACCCCAAAAAAAGGTGAATAAAATATTTTTTCCCACAGCACCCCTCCTCCTTTTTTTTCCTATCAAAAAAAATTTTTTTTCTCTGGGGGAACCATTTTTTTCCTTGAGGGGAAATCATTTGAACTTTAATTAACAAATTCTACTTAACTATATCGGCCTACGGAAAATTATGCATACCATTTATAAATATATTCGTATTTTAGAAAACTGGATGTATTCCCCCTTTATTTTTATTTTTTTATTTTATGTAGTCCGCTGCACCCCCCGGCACCCTCGCCTCCCCTCGGGAAAAGGCCGGTTGAAAAAAAAATCAATAGGAGTGAACCTCAGCTCCCCTCCCCTTCAACCACCCCAAAAAGAGAAATAGCCCACCCCACTGGGGGAATCGACCCCGGAAACCAATAGAAAAAAAAAACTTTTGAAATGGAAAAAATTATAAATAAATTGGGATTTATTCACTGTCGTGCGGTCGATTTGTATAAATATTAAATAAATAAATAAAAATTTCAAATTCCCACCCCCTCTAAGAAACAAGAATTACCATTATTCGTACTGGATTTATGGTTAGACCCGTGATGCAGGCCCTAGGGCGGCATAATTTTAGAGGCCAGAAAATTTTAGTCCCTAATTTAAAGAAAGATTAAAATTTTATAATCATTTTGACTTAGTTACAGTGACAGCGCAGGGGAAGGGAGGGGGCGGCAAATTAAATTTTGCCCCTCCTAACAAATCTCCTAGTTCCGGCCCTGCTTCTATTAGTGAATGTGGCATATTCTTTTATAATATAAGGATGTTACAATTATTTATTGAGTATTGACGTCATTTATTCCTTTGTAAGAATTTTGATAACTTTAATTAATTATGTTTGATCTTTCCTAACTATTCATAAATATGAAACAAGAGCTAGCATTTATCCAATCACTTTTGAAATAGATAGAATTTTGAATAAAATTTTTTTTTCACCTGGCATTACAGTTCCTTCAATAGGCCCAGGCGTTGCAGAGGTTAATAATGAAATTTGTCTTGGAGCTAAAAAAAAGATAATCTCTTAATATGATACTTTAATTTATAAAATATTAATATTGTAATCATAGGCGTAGCCGGAAATTTTTGGTGGGGGGGGGAGTAGTTCAAGAAAATTTTTTTCAAACATTTGAAACATTTAAGATTATTTTAGGGTATTTATAAATCATTTTGATTTTTTTTTTTTTTTAGCTAGAGTAAATTATTATATTTTACTTTCTCTTACCCTATATGAAAAATAATTTGTAATTATTATAAAGCTTAAATATCTAGTCATGTTTTGGGTCCCATGGGGTTCCCCCCCTCCTGGCTACGCCTATGATTGTAATAATGTAATGTAAACATAATAATATATTAATATTACATTGTAGTGACATTTGAACATTATCTGGTTCTACAATGTCTGTAGACTTTTTTATATCATGATCGGATGTTACTATTTGATTGACCTAAAAAAAAAGAATATATAAACTTTTAAATTAATTGAATATTAGGCTGGGATGAGTAGAGTAAAGGGGTTGGAGAATAATAACCAGCAAATTTATAGCTCCACCTGACGTCCTTTTATTTGGCAGATATTTCGATGCGTAGAACACTCATCTTCAGTGCCGCGAGGATATAGTGGTGGGCTTAGTCTATTTATATCAAATGCCTTAGGGGCGTTATACATAACGGAGGTATGGCATTTGATATAAATAGACTAAGCCCACCTACTATACCTCGCGGCACTGAAGATGATGTGTTTCTACGCATCGAAATATCTGCCAAATAAAAGGACGACAGGTGGAGCTATAAATTTGCTGGTTATATTCTCCAACCCCTTTACTTTTAAATTAATATTGGCCTATATTTTAGTTCCAAAATTAAATTTATTCAAATCTGAAAACTAAATTTTTAAATTTGTGATTTGTGAGAATTATTGATGTTAACATTTTTTATTCTAAATAATAGAGCCTAGAAGAACCATCTATTGCAATAGTATTGAGCCTAAAGCCCGATAGTTAGGCAGCCCAAATGGCAGCTTGTCTGTGTGAGAAATACCTTTAAAAAAAAAAAAAAACAATAGCCTGAACCACCCTTTTTATCTAAAGAATAAGCAGCCCACGGGGCGTGGTGTAGAGGTTAGCGTGCTAACCTCATATACCAAACGTCGCGGGTTCGGACCCCAGGCAGTCCGATGATTTTATTTAAGCCATCTGGATACCAGATGGCTTAAATAAAAATGCCTGGACCCTAATATATATAAATTCATAAATAACGGTTATCGTAAATGTCTTATATGGCCTGAGCTGCCGAAAAGACAGTGTGAATGTGTGTGTGAGTGTGAGTGTGAATGAGAAAAAAAAAAAAAAATAAAGAATAAGCATAAAAATTTATCTTTTTAATACTGTATAAATTTCAAGATATATCTAAATACAGTAAAAATTATCTCAATTTTGTTAAAAAATTATCTCAATGTTTAAAGTTTGATGAACGTGTGACACTTGGGCTGCCTAACGACTAACTACTCACACTTGCAAAAATTTTGCACAAAAACTACCTCTTCAAAAATTTATGCAAGTGTAAGCAAATTTTTGCCAAAAAATGCGAGCATTCAAAATTTTGTGGAGCATTCAAAAATTTTTAAAAAGAGTTGCGTACAGTGAGAGACAATATTAAGTCCCACCTATGCGTTTTCTACTTGTGAACGCATGCGTGGGACTTAATATTGTCCCTCACTGTACAATCTAGTGTGAGGGGGCTGACAAAATTTGCCCAAAATTCTTCTGTTCTGAGCGTTAAATTGAACACACACAGACCATGCTGCGAAAACCACTTTTTCGGCTTGCCGGGGACCTCAAAACGTGTAATTCCATCAAAATCTCGACATCGAATTTTTGACATGAATCCAATACTTTCTCTCTATATATATAGGCCTAAATATGTATAGGTAAGAAAAAGTAAAAAAAAGTAATAATAGAGCGCATTTCTTTTCCACTCTTAAAGAAAAGAATGTGCAGAAATAGATCAAGAAGAAGAAAGAAAAAAAAAGAAAAAAGTATATTTTACCCACTAGAATTTATTCAAATGAGTTATTTATATTATAGGCTATATTTTTTTAGTAAATTACAAACAAGTCGTTTAAGGCGTATGACAATAAATAACATTACCTTGATATATTTGTTCGCACAGATGGTGTAGTCGTAAAGGAAGGACGTGCACAGACTCCAGGCAACGGGACTGATGATGACGTCGCCTCCAGAACAGAGTTTCTCCGAGTATTTCGCCTCGATGATCGGCAAGCCAACCATGAAAATTGCTCTACCGAAATCGGATGTGCCAAGTAGCCGAAATAGAATGTTACCAGCTGAGATACCGATCTTCACTAGTAAGTCACAAATAAAAAGATTTAAATTAAATGCATGGGCGTAACTAGGGAATTTGCCTGGGGTAGGCCATCCTCCGGAGGCCCTGGAAGGTCCCATATTGTCCCAATTTTTCTTGAACCTTAAAGGGAATACAGAAAATTTATTTTCGTCCCGAAATTTCTATAACTTTTTGAGTTATTAATTGTTGAAGTTAGGATTTTTCCCATAGGAAATGTATGATGATATTAGAAATTTATTTATTCTTTGCAAAATTAGTGGATGTAAATGAAATTTTTTTTTGACATGACAACATCTTACAAATCATGTGTCTATAGTGGCCTGTTAGGAGGCATACACGGAAAAGTTTAGTGGCTTGAATATCTCCTCTGAATTAAGAGGTATAATTATGGTGAATATAGGGTTAGAAAGAATGATTTTTCAGCTAAAGATTTCACCATTTATTGTTTTCCTATCATTTCATTTTACCGCGCTGCTGTTAATTCTAATTTGAAAGTTTAAACCCTTGTAGATTTCGAACGGCTAATCAGATCAGACTAAATGTGATGTCAATTTGTGTTTTTTATTATTTTCCATTGCCAGGCCCCCCCGGCGATTTTTAATATTAGAATATCTTTAATTTTATTTCTTTTGAGATCTTTGAGTATTCTTTGCAATTGTCATTGTAGTGAAGTTAGAAATGAGAAGACATTCACGTATTCTTTGCATTGTTAATGAATGTTAATGAAAAACCTATAATTTCTAATAGTATAGTAATAGTCGATTATACCTAGTATGGTGTCCACGTCAAATTTTTGTTTGCCTTGAGACAGGGGCGTATATAAAATTTTTTTCTGGCGGGATGGCCCGAACTCATTTTAAATATCCCCCTACCTCCCATACACAAAAATATTTTTAAAATACCGGATATACCTGAGCCCCCGAGGAGCCCGTGCGTGTTTTATTTTTCATCTAAATATTTCCGTATTTGTCCGAGTCTCGAGGGGTCTGGGCCCTCTCTATATAGATTTGAAAAATTCCGGGGAGTAGGGCGGGCACCTTCGGCAAAAAGTGCAAAAAATGCAAAAAGCAATATTACCTTTAAGTTCAATACCGACTTCTGTTTGATATGTCCCTAAATTCTTCTGTATATAAAGCGCACACTCAATTGCTTTATGTAAAATTTGCTCCATGGAGATATTCTGGTCCAATTGCCACAAGGCCATCAACGAATCACCTAGGTTGATTATGAGACATTTGCTTTCCATTAACAGTACACATGAATCCAATTCGTACCTGAGAACTTGATTACATCCCCTTTATAGTTGTAAATGACCTCGATCATATTCCCGAGGAACGTGTTTATGGTTGAATTCAGACGAAATAAGCTACCCGCCTCGTGATATTGGAATTTTTCAGCCAATGCATGAAGTCCTGAAAAAGTTTTTATTTTTTATTTTCAATATAACAAATTAGAAAAAAAAAATTTCTAACCTGACATATCGCTGACAAAAATGATAGCAAAAATTTGTTCTTCTATGGTTTTTCGTTGTATCATTTTTAGTAATGTATCAGGTAAAAAAGAAGTGATAATTTGAACTTGACGTGGCGTATATTTATCACTCATTTGCTGCAAAGTCTACAAGGATATTCAGATTTAGGATTGCTCATAAATTGTACGGGGTTGGAAACTTATTGATTGGAGAATGGATCTGTAAATTTGACCCTTGGGAAGGCATTCAAATTCTTTTCATCGGCCGCTCAAGGCCCATATATCTCAAATATAAACAAACATTCGAACATATAGATAGCAATCGATCATCATTCATATTCATCTGCACACCTCTGTATACATAACCAGCATTGATGGGTGAGAGGAGATTCAACTTGAAGTACCAACAAAATCTGGTGTGACTGTAGCACATCACACAACTTTCTCTTTCCTTCTGTTCTGTACTTGTCACACCAGATTTTTTGTGTCGACATATGTTTAGTTTCCGCCGGTATATTAGAATTCAAGATATAAAATTTATGAACAGAGAAAAATATTTATTAAGTTGTATGCTGGGTATGTGAGATTGGAGTTGGGAAGAATAAAACCAGCGTTATCGAACACCTTTACACTTTTATTCAGGCAGACGTTTCGGTAACCATAACGGTTGCCATCTTCAGTGCCAATGAAAGTTTTTTAAGGTGTCCCTGTCATACATAATAATCTTATATATTTATTTATATAATGTATATAGAGCAGTTTGCTCGTTACATGATCATAATCTTATATAGTACCCCCCCCCTTGGGGGGGGTTTTTTTTTCCCCCCCCCCCCCCCCCCGCCAATGGGGGGGGAAGAAGATTTATTTTTTTTTTTTTGGAGTTTGTTATTATTATTTTTTTAAAATTATAAAAGTAATATTTTATATTATCCCAGACCCAGATTAATGGTGTATTTAAAAAGGATTTTAAAAGTGGGGTTTTTAAATATAAATATTTTTAAATAAATAAATAATTTTTCTATTTCTTTTTATATATATAGATAGGAAGCATCAGCCTGGAGCGCTCGGCAAGTAAGTACTTACTTGCCGAGCGCTCGGCGATGCCTCCTATACTATATAAGATTATTATGTATGACAGGGGCACCTTAAAAAACTTTCATTGGCACTGAAGATGGCAACCGTTATGGTTACCGAAACGTCTGCCTGAATAAAAGTGTAAAGGTGTTCGACAACGCTGGTTTTATTCTTCCCAACTCCAAAAATATTTATTTCTTGTTACCATGACAACCATTTCTCCTATCTTTCCTATGAAGTACAAGAATAAAGTAGTCTTCATAATCCCAGGTATTTTAAGGGCAAAATAAGAATATACATTTTAAAGAGCACAAATATGATTTATGAATTTTGATCAAAATTGTTGGAGCGAATTTTGAAGTAGGTAAGAGAAAGTAAAAATATTTTTAATTTTTTTTTTTTATTAAAAAACACTCACACACACCGAACCCGCGACTCTTGGTATACGAGGCTAGCACGCTAACCCCTACAAGCCCGAGGGCAATATATTTAATTGTTATTCCTTTGGATTAGAGATCTGGTAAACGTATTAGTCAGAAGCAGCAGAGAGCTTAAATGATTATCATCTTCGAATCCAGATGAATTATTCCTGAATAATTCATGTCCCACATTATTAAGACAACATTTATAATATCTTGTTGACTTTGACATATAAAGTCAAATAATTTGAAACCCAAGAGGTGTTTGATATACAGAATAGAGAAGCCTATTATTCAGAGTGAGTAAGGGTAATTATTAAAATAAATTATACACACATGTGTAGATGAACGAAAAGGATTATCAGTAAATTTATATTTGATAAAAACATCTGCCAAGTTAAACTCGCAAATATTTACTCCCACTAGAAAATTTTTTGAGCCCATAAAGCCTCGATTAATGTTTCACAAAAATAATTCGTTAAACAAAACGTCATGAATAAGTAAATCAGTAACAATCGACTTAATTTTGAGTTATTTTTTACCCATCGCTGGAAGGCAAGCAACCACTTGGGGGGGGGGGAAAACATTTTTTGTGAATTTTTTTTCTCCCTTTTTCTCAAAAATTTACCCAAAAAGGCCCTGTATGAATTGGGTTTTGGGTAGTTTGATTCAAAAATGCCATCAGTTTTGCCTTATCACGTCTAGTTTTAGAGACATAGAGAAAATTAAATTTTAATAGAAAATATGCTCTAATGCGGCTCTTATTTTGAATGACCTAGATTTTTTTAAAGACGTTGCCCCTTAAAAATACGCAGGATAGACGAATTATAGAGAAATATAAAGTTTCAGTCCAATCAAAGATGATTTATTAGTGCAAAACACGGCTAAAAGTTTAAAAAAATCGAATTTTTTTCAGTTTTCTTAACTTTGGACACCCCTAATACATTTGTTACCATCCCTGATTGCAACAAAACATATTTCTACGTTATTCTTTAGACCTTTAGCTTTCTAAAAATCATTCATTTGTGAAAATCTATTAATTATTAGCGTAATTATGAACAAAATAATTAAATATATCTAACTATCTAAATCAGTGGTTCTCAACCGGTGTGCCCCGGCACCCAAGGGTGCCGCGAGAATGCCTAAGGGGTGCCGCGAGATATTTAGATAAACAAAAAATCTTGATCCACACACACACTTTCTCTTACCTTCGTAATCGAATTTTTCTTCTTTCCCCAGATTTTTTTGTCGACATTATTTATTTCCGACATACTACATTCGATTTTCAAGATTAAAATTTATAATATCAAATTTTATATTTTGTTACCATCAACCATTTCTCCTATCTTTTCTATGATACAAGATAAATTCTTCAGATTTCAATCACAAAATGAGAATATACATTTTAAAGAGATCTAAAAATAATTATTTTTGAATTTTAATCAAAATCGTTAGACATTTTAAAAAATCGAAAAAAAACTGAAAAATACATCAGTAAACTATACTCTTTCAGTTCAAACTTCTTCACGTCCAAGGGCCTAACTTAAATATAAATTTAACCTCCTACTCTTTTCTTCTTGAGATTTTTTTCACAGACACACACACAGACAACACACAGACACACAACAACAGACCATGTCCAACCACTTTTTATTCAACTCAAACTAATCCATCAAATCTCGACATCATTTTTACATCAATACTTTCTCTCTATATTTTACATATATTGAGAAAAAAAAAATAATAAAGAGGCAGAAAAAATAAAGTGTTGCTAAAAAAAGAAAAAATGATAAAAACGGAAGCGGCTAAAATTTTCGAATTCGGCGGAAAAAATTTCGTTTTACTAGGGGAAAGAAAAGGATGGGTGCCCCGGGTGTGTAAAGTTATTCCCAACGCACCTTTGGGGTGCCGTGGACTTCAAAAGGTTGGGAAACACGGATCTAAAAAGTTAAAACTTTATTCCTGAGATCTCCTACTGTCGGAGGGAGAGCAAAGCGCCTAAAAGATAGGCAGCCTAAATGTTTTTTCACCAGACTTTCATAAATGATTTTCTTTATAATTCCGTTAATTTTTAACAGATTTTCTTGAATGAATTATTTTTGGAAAGTTAAAGAAGTATAGAATATCGTAAACATATGTTTTTTACTTTCAGGGATGAAAAAAATTGCATTAGGGGTGTCCAAATTAAAAAAAAAAAAAACTGAAAAAAATTCGATTTTTCTAAATTTTTAACTCTCGTTTGAACCGCTTCCGATTGGACTGAAACATTATATTTCTCTATAATTCATCCATCTGCATATTTTAAGGGGTAATGACTTAAAAAATCCAGGTAATTCAAAATTAGAATCTCTTTCGAGCACATTTTTTATTAAAAATTTTATTTTCTCTATAGCTCTAAAACTAGACGTGATGAGGCAAAACTAATGACATTTTTGGAATCAGCGCTAACCAAATACTCAGGAATAGATTCAAATACTCCGGCAACAAAATCGCTGTTCCCCTGTGTAATAGATTAGCTTACAGGAATTAGAAAAAAGCTCTCTGATTTGTAGCTCGGATGATTCGTATCTAGCAACTCGTGAGTGAAGCAAACAGCATTTTCTTTTGGATAGAAGGGATTTTAGAGTATATTTACAATTTTTATGTTGTCTACATTTATTATTTCAATAATATTTTGAAATAAAATCTAAAAATCCACTTTTTATGAAGAAGAATCTTTTAGCCATCGTTTCAAAAAGCAAAAACATATGCTAATTAAATCAATCGAGGTAATTCTTGCAAAAAGTTTTTTTTTTATATTTTTTCTGGGATGTTCTGATGAGCTTTGTCGTCGAAGAGAGAGAGAGAGAGAGAGAGAGAGAGGGAGGGAGGGAGAGACATAGCATGCATGCCAAGTGGTTCACTAATGGGTTACGTGCTCGGAGCCCAAGAAGCCAGCCAGCCAGCACCAAACAACCCCAACCAACTAACATCCCCCCTCCCCCCCTCTATCCTCTCCCATCGACAACCGACAACCGGCTACGAATTATTAATTCCCGGCCAATTTGTTCCCACTCATATTCAGAAGCCTTCGTTAAGGATTTTCTTTTTTCCTGGGGGAAAAAAAAATCCTCAATTTTGAAGACCTCTAAGGGGATTTATTTAATCTGTTGCTTGTTAGAAGTTTTTTTTAATATTTTCTTCGAATGCGGGATTTATTTAAATGGCGTGGAGTCTTTTTAACGTTTTTGTTAATCTTTAGTCTGATCTTTTGCTAATTATTAATTATTTGCTTTTTTAAGCCTATAGGCCTATGTCAATAGACATCATAGCTAATGATGATAGTTGTAAGCTAGGTTCTTGGCAATGAGAAATTATTTTTAGTGTTTTTCCCCCATTTTTCCATGTGTAATATTTAACGAAAGAAATTTGTAATGAATGAAGTTTAATTAAATAAAAATACTTCCTTAGCTGTGGTAATTTAATTAGCAGGTTGATATCGGGTATTTTCTCTCCTTCGTCAGCAGCCTAATATTGGTTTATTTATTTATAGAGAAAGCGTTTAGCCAAAGGGATAAAACAATACTTAAAGACAACTCGTGTTCAAATCCAGCTCATGGCAAAAAATTATCCAACTATGAGAAGGAACTTAATATTATTTTATTTCTCAAAGTGTCAGTTCTGACACGAATAACTCAGGAGGGGGAGTATTCAGATAGAGGGGGTGAAAGAAAGAAAATTTCATTTTTTACAAGACTCCCCTCCTTTCTCAACCCGATTAAAATGATCTAGGGATCCTCACGCCTGCAGCAGGTCTGCATAGGGGACCTTGAAGACACACAGGGATATACACAGTAAATAGAAAGAGACCAGAAGAAAATGTGTGTCCCTGGTGCGGGCGTGTGTATACCTGTGTCTCTAAAGGTTCACTATGTAGACCTGCTGCGGATTTTAAGACCCCCAAATCGACATTTTTGGGTAAAATTTTGATTTTACTATTTCTTTAATTACTCTTAGCCGAAATGAGATATCAATTTGCTTTCTTCGCTAAAACCTTCCTTAGATGAAAATCAAAAATCATTCTTTCAGGGTTTTTTGAAATTCGGCCCTTAAGTACCCCAAATCGCCATTTTTGTAAAAAATTCGGATTTTTAGAACTTTTTACTGAAATCAGATATCAATATGCTTTCTACGCTAAAAGACCCCCTAAATGAACCCCTAAAAAGTAATTTCGGGGTTTTTGAAATTCGGCCCCTAAGTACCCCAAATTTCTATTTTTGTAAAAAATTCGGATTTTTGTGTATGTAGCCTATGTAGACCTGCTGTGGATCCCTCGATCATTTTTAATCATTTTTTACTCGGGAAAAACATATTTTTAAGCGAATATAATTTCCCTTTTACAAAATGCCAATATAATGTTTTATAATTTTCTCGATAATATTCTTTAAAACTTTAATATTTGTAGTAGAAGGAAAAGAGAGAGCAGCTAATTATATTTTCGTTTATTTTTCCTTCAGTGCTGACATTTCGGTCCTGTTTAGGGCCATTTTCAGAGCAATATACATATAATTAATATAGGCTATGTAAAAGAATTAAAGATGAAATATGTAAATTAATATAGATGTCGCCTGAAGATGGCCCTAAACAGGACCGAAACGTCAGCACTGAGAGAAAAATAAACGAAAATATAATTAGCTGCTCTCTCTTTTTATTCTCCTTCTAGTACATCAATTAACCAGCTATAAAAACTTCCAATATTTAATTAATTATGGTAAGGAAGAGGTTTGCAGCCATAGTTTCGGCATATATTCACTGTGCCATCATCATTAGAAACGTGACCGGTTTCGGAGTATACTAGGAAAGACAGCGTTTAATAATTTTAATTATTTCTTGATTTTTTATTCTGTTTGTATTTTTTTTTTTTTTTTATATATGTATATTAGGGTGGCCGCAAAAAACAAAATTTTTTAATTTCTTTCGGCCGAACCTCCTAAAAGTTGTCTTTTGGCTAGAAAATGATAATGGCAAAGTTTTAGCTAAATTGGATAACGCTAGCCCGTGCCTCATCGGGGTTAAAATTTTGAAAAAGTGCGATTTTATCTAAAAATTCGCAGTTTTTACTTCATAAAACGAAAACAAAGTATCGTAGAAAAATGAATCTTAGCTCATTTCATAGCAAATTTAATTCTCTTGAGGTTTTATAATAATCATTTTTTCATTAAAACTTATAGATTTAAAGATATTTACCACAAATTAGCATTTCGGTTTTGATATATTGCTTGCTCTTTCTTAAAAATAAGTGGAAAATCACAATAGAGACCAGCGTTTTCCAAACTGTGAGGCGGCGCGGACTAGTCTAAGGGGAGGCGCGAATATTCGCCACCAAGATCAATTTTCCAAATGATTGCTCGTTTTATAAATAAAATAATTTAGAAGATTCTGGGACGGAGTTTTTAATTAAAATAATAAATATGAATAAATAAAGAAAATATTTTTATATAAATTTATATTTTTTAGTATTAAAAATTTTTGTTTTTGTATTATTTTATTAAATGTGTGTGGAGGGGGGGGGGCGTCATAAGATTAAATATTTTTAAGGGAGGCGTTGTAACATAAAGTTTGGAAACCACTGATTTGAAGTAAGACTCATTCTAGAAAATTATACTATCTGTAAAACACAAAGGCGGATCCAGGGAAGTTTTTCAGGGTTTTAATTTCTTTCTGACTAGACGCGAAGCTCGCGGAAGGCGATAGCATTGTTAATTATTTTATTTATTAGGATTTGATAAGGGGTTGAAAAATTGAAAAAAATATTTTTTAAATTTTTTTTAGTTAAATCGAAGCCAAATGAATAGAAAAGATTGAAAAAATAGCATTGATAGGGGGGATGAAGGGTTGATTATTTAAGAAAGGCCTTGGAATATTCCAAATGACTTGTTGACATTCTTTTCGAGCTGTAAATACAGTTAGATTAGAGAAAAATATATTTTTTTACTTTTAATAAAAAGGGAATTGTTATTTTCATCTATTTTTTTATTCCTATACAAAGAGATAAGAGAGACGAATCTCTCCTTCAGTCGAGTCGAGCGCGTTGCCGGGAAGCAGGCGCTGCTATCTTTTTTGTGTTTAAAGTGAATCAAAGTGAATAATTAATATAGTGTAACCCACCCTGACCTCGCCGTCAACCAGCACACCCTCTTGAGAGTCTTATTAAAGGTAATTATTATGCATTTTATCGTTGAAAAAAAAAATGATAGAAACAAATAATTTGACTGCGAAAAACGATTCTTTTGAATATGAAATTGAATATTTTGTATTTAATTAAGGGTAGACGGAGAATATAAGGGGGAGGGGGAGGGGAGTGTAGGTGTCATTGAAAAAAATTAGTTTTTTATTTTTTATCTTTTTAACACCTTTTTTCTCATTCACACTCTCACACACATTCACACTGTCTTTTCGTCAACTCAGGCCATATAAGAGTTTATACGATAACCGTTATTAAATAATAATACACATATTGGGGGTCCAGGCATTCAATTTAAGCCATTTGGTGTCCATTTCGGACTGCCAGGGGTCCGAACCCTCGACGTTCGGTATAGAAGGTAGGCACGCTACCAACTACACCAAGCCTGAGGGCATTTTTAAATCAAATTTCTTTAATATAGGTGGATTAAGATTAAGGGTTAAAAATTAAAATAAAATAATTTCAAAATAAAATAAAAATAAAAATAATTATTTATAAATGTATTCAAATTATTTTGAGAGTAATTTCGCGGTGAAGGCTCGCATTTACTTAAAGGGGGGAGGCATTAACAAGAGGGGGTTAATGGTTAAAAATATTTATTTCCTTCAAATAGTATAAATAGAGTCTAAAAAATTTTTTGATAAAATCACTAGCAAATTTTTAAAAATTTTAATTTTATTAAAATTGTGATTTTATTTAAAATTTTTAAAGTTTTATAGTAGATTTGTTTTTGTTTTATACTATTTGAACATATTAAATTATTTTAATTTTCTAAAAAAAAATTTTTGCCCCCCCCTGATTCAAATTCGTTCCGGCGCCCCTGTGTATATATGGGTCATTCCATACCAAATCGACAAATTTTTTTCCTGACCCCCGCGGATTTCGCTGAAAAAATCTTTTTTCTACCCCTTAAAAGATATTTTTGAGAATTTTTCAAATTTTTTTACCCAACTAAAAAAAAGTTATGGATTTTTGAAAAAAAAACTGCTCTTTTTTTCAAATAACGATAACTTATTTTAAAATTGATATTTCGGAACCCCGCGAGGCTATAAAAATTTTGTTTTTTAATGTAGTTTTCGGAAAAAAATACAAAAATTATTTCAGAAGCCCGGTATATGAAACATTTCAGTTTTTTTGAAAAAAACCCTAATTTTAAATGGACCATTTTTTTTTTTAATTTTTTTTAACTCAAAATAAACTTCAACTAATTCTACAATTATCCCCCCTAATTTCAAGATGTGCCGACGATTGCTTCTATTTTTTTTTTTTGGTTATAAAATTTTTTTTTTTGAAATTTGGTTTATTTTTTACGTAACTTTTTTATGAAATTTTTTCAGCTTTCTCGTGAAACTTTAGAAGTTGAAAAATGATATTTTATTCGAAAATTTTAAGTCATCATACTAAAAATTGTTTTTTTTTCAGTCTCGTACTTTACTGAAAAAAACACAATTTTTAGTATAACCAAAAAAAAATAGAAGCATTCGTCGGCACATCTTGAAATTAGGGGGGATAATTGTAGAATTAGTTGAAGTTTATTTTGAGTTAAAAAATTAAAAAAAAAAATGGTCCATTTAAAATTAGGGTTTTTTCAAAAAAACTGAAATATTTCATATACCGGGCTTCTGAAATAATTTTTGTATTTTTTTCTGAAAACTACATTAAAAACAAAATTTTTATAGCCTTGCGGGGTTCCGAAATATTAATTTTAAAATAAGTTATCGTTATTTGAAAAAAAAGAGCAGTTTTTTTTCAAAAATTCATAACTTTTTTTTAGTTGGGTAAAAAAATTTGAAAAAATTCTCAAAAATATCTTTTAAGGGGTAGAAAAAAGATAGGAAATTTTCAGCGAAATCCGCGGGGGTCAGGAAAAAAAATTTGTCGATTTGGCATGGAATGACCCATATATTTTTTTTCTCTCTCTGTAATTGGAAGAAATTCTGTTGAGAGATTGCTAATTAAATTAAATTAAATCATTGGGCTCTCTTTAGCCGATACTTGGAGCTATTTACTTTGTCAAATATTCATGGACAAATACATTGTTAATAATCAATTGTATTATTGATACATGCTCGAAGACAATTATATTGTGATTGTATGATCTATGTCTGTTTAAGACTTATGTACTCTTGAGTAATATATGATAAGTCGGAGTCAAAAATGAACCAACGATTTACGGCTTTTGACACTTCCATTCATTTTGTTCGGTTAGATTATCGATACTTCTCAGAGAACAATACCGTATATCAATAAATATCTTTAAAAAAGAGAAACAAAACTTGATCTTTACACAGAGAGGGAAGTGAATGAAAACTTTTTTCGCGCATTAGAACATGTTCGTTTCACGCCTCTTGCTTGCATTTCCACCACTCAAGTTGGGTTAATGAGGAAGGGATCGTTCACGCAGAAGTCCAATAAATTTGGATTAATGCGATGTAGAAATTTCAAGTGTCTAAAATGAATGTACATGGTGTTTTTTTCAAATACTTACTGGGTTTAATCCTTTAGACCTATATGATATAAATTTCTCTAATTGTTTTAGAGTATTCACTTCTCCTACTGGAGTGGATCCTATGGAACTTCTTAATTCCTAAAATAAAAATAAAAAAACTTATTTAATAGATCAGATCTTGGCTGATTGGGAAATATGAATGAAATATGATTATTATTATTACATGTTTATTCACATTTAAAGGTTAATTAAACATTAAAAAAATTACTAACCTCCATGGTGGTGTATCGGGAATCCTTAATGTTCCATATTTTTGTGATAATGTCATTTCCCAAGGTCCTCTTTCCTTCTTTTTTTTCTACTTTATTAATTACTTTCTCCATTTTTTTTCCTTTCTTTATGTTTAGAATTTAATTTTAAAAGTATCTAATTGGCTTCGATTAATTTATTTATACTCAGAGATGGGCAGTAACGAAAACAATGTATTTGAAACAGTGGCGTACCGAGGGGGGGGGCGAGGGGGGCAGTCCGCCCCAGGCCCCGAGCCGGCATAGGCCCCCATATATTTATAAAAAAAAAAATTTAATGAAAATTTCTCATTGAGAGGCCCCGAGGCCCTCAGGGCTCAAGTAAAACAAAATTTAATGAAAATTTCTCTTTGAAAGGCCCCGGGGCCCTCAGGGCTCAAGTAAAAACAAAATTTAATGAAAATTTCCCTTTGAGAGGCCCCGGGGCCCTCAGGGCTCAAGTAAAAACAAAATTTAATGAAAATTTCTCTTTGAAAGGCCCCGGGGCCCTCAGGGCTCAAGTAAAAACGGAAAAATTTGGATAAAAAAAAACAAAATTTAATGAAAATTTCTCTTTGAGAGGCCCCGGGGTCCTTGGGGTTCAGGGATATACGGTATTTTAAAAATATTTTTGTGTATGGAGGAGAAGGATATTTAAAGATGAGCATGCCCCCCCCAAAAAAAAAATATAAGGCCCCCTCTTCTAGAGCCGCCCCAGGCCCCCAACTGTCTCGGTACGCCTCTGATTTGAAATACGTAGTTGTTTTCGCGACATAATCGGTGTGTGTGTGTCTGTGTTCGATTTAATGCATGAAAGAGGTTAAATTTTTACTTTCTCTTATCTCTATATACATATATGTTAATATATATAGAGAGAAAGTATTGGATTCATGTCAAAAATTCGATGTCGAGATTTTGATGGATCTTCACGTTTTGAGGTCCCCTGAATCCAAAAAAGTGGTTTTCGCGACATGGTCTGTGTGTGTGTGTGTGTGTTCACTTTTAAGCATGAAGGAATTGAGCTATGAAGCTGAAATTTTATATATAAGTTAAACACCTCCCGGGATTGGAAAAATAAGCTTTTAATCAAAATCGGCCAAACAGTACTAGTACTTTACTGATGTACTTTTTCAGTTTTTTTCGGTTTTCTCAAAATTTGCTCTAACGATTTTGATTAAAATTCAAAAATCAATTATTTTTTAGATGCTCTTTCAAATGTATATTCTCATTTTTCCCTCAAAATTGTTTGAAGCACACTTTACTCTTGTGCTTCATAGGAAAGATAGGAGAAATGGTTGCCATGGTAACAAAATATAAATATTTTTCTGTTTATAAATTTTACATCTTGAATTCTAATATATTGGCGGAAACTAAATATATGTCGACACGAAAAATCTGGTGTGACAAGCATAGAACACAACTTTCGATTACCGAAGGTAAGAGAAAGTTGTGTGCTGTGCGCCAGTCACACCAGATTTTTATATTTATAGTTAGATACCCACCGAGGGCGTGAAAAAAAGATTTTGATCAAAATCGGCCAAAAAGTACTAGTACTTTACTGATGTAGTTTTTCCAGTTTTTTTTCGATTTTCTCAAAATACGCTCCATCGATTTTGATTAAAATTCAAAAATGACTTATTTTTTAGATGCCCTTTAAAATGTATATTCTCATTTTACCTTTGAAATCTTCTGAAGACCACTTTACTCTTGTACTTCATAGGAGAGATAGGCTAAATGGCTGCCATGGTAACAAAATATAAATATTTTCCCATAGGCCTACTTTTTTTTTTTTTAACACACTTTTTTATTAATATATATTTATTTGGGGTCCAGGCATTCTTATTTAAGCCATTTGGTATCCAAATGGCTTAAATAAAATCATCGGACTGCCTGGGGTCCGAACCCGCGACGTTTGGTATATGAGGTTAGCACGCTAACCTCTACACCAAGCCCCGAGGGCATAGGCCTACTTATAAATTTTACCACTTGAATTCTAATATATCGGCGGAATTTAAATATATGTCGACACAAAAAATCTGGTGTGACAAGCACAGAACACAACTTGCGATTACCGAAGATAAGAGAAAGTTGTGCGCTGTGCGACAGTAACACCAGATAAATAAAGAATTATATATATCATGTGTTGGTCCATGAGGTAATTATGAAAAACATATAACCAAGTATTTATTAATTTAAATAAGCGAAAAATGTAGGTACCGCCGGGATTTGCACCACGGATCTTGTCGATTTACGCTCAACACGCCCTACTGTTGGACCACAGTACGCACTCGCTTATTTAAATTATGATAGATCGCTGATTTCAGTCTACTAGAGAAACGCCGCTCAAATCAAGCGTTCAGATTTCTCCGCTGCTGAGGCGCGATCTAGATGGACGTTTTGAGAAATTAACTCAATTATGCAATTAATAAATAAAGAATTATATATATCATGTGTTGGTCCATGAGGTAATTATGAAAAACATATACCAAGTATTTATTAATTTAAATAAGCGAAAAATGTAGGTACCGCCGGGATTTGCACCACGGATCTTGTCGATTTACGCTCAACACGCCCTACTGTTGGACCACAGTACGCACTCGCTTATTTAAATTATGATAGATCGCTGATTTCAGTCTACTTGAGCGTAAATCGACAAGATCCGTGGTGCAAATCCCGGCGGTACCTACATTTTTCGCTTATTTAAATTAATAAATACTTGGTTATATGTTTTTCAGTAACACCAGATTTTTTTTTAAACACTTTTTTCCCATTCACACTCACATTCACACACACATACACACAGTCTTCTCGGCAACTCTGGCCATATAAGACTAAACGATCCTCATTATTTGTTAATATAATTATTGGGGGTCCAGGCATTCTTATTTAAGCCATTTGGTATCCAAATGGTTTAAGTAAAATCATCTGACTGCCTGGGATCCGAACCCGCGACCCTATGTATAGTAGACAGGTACGCTACCAATTACATCAAGCCCGAGGGCTTATTTTATTTCTATTTTTGTTTTCCACAAAAATGCTCTATTTCACTTGCACTCATTATATTCTCTCTCTTTCTACTCGGTGAATAAATCATATTAATCCAATGCATTACAGAACGACCTTTGATATGAATCTCGTTCATTCGATATTACTAGTTCTTTGTTTCTTACAGACCATAAGATATGAGTTTTTGCTGAATCATCCTCGATATTCGTTCTTTTTTTAATATTAACTCATGGTGTGACTAAACGCACACAACTTTTTGGGATGTTGGTGTGCTTTTTTTTCGGGGCCGAAAATATATTTTTTTTTTACTATTTAAATTACACCTCCTATACATATAGGTCTATGCATTATAGGCTATATACTGTTTTATAGGAGTATGTTTTGATAGGTTAAATTATTTTATTCTTGTCCTCAAAAATATATTTTTATATTTAATTTTTTTATTATTTATTATAATAGTGGTATTTTAATTATTTAATTAAATTTTTATTAATATTAAAATTCCTAATCAAAAATTATTGTCTTCATGTAGCTTCTTTTCTCTTTTCTAATCTCTATGCCTTCATAGATATACTCTTTGCTCTTTTTTATTATTACAACGCTTTTATTAACTTGCTTTCCTGTTTTTCCGACAAATTTGCAAATCGAAATTTCGACCACTTCTACTTAAGCTAGAGCTTTGAAATTTTATACACATATGTAACTCCCGTGACAATGCAATATTTGATGTGTCTCATCTTTGTAGGTGAATTAATTACAAAATGGCGGCCGATCAAAAAAAGTGGGGGTAAAATATTATAATCAAAATTTCTCCTATTTATAATTAAGTTAGAGTTTTGAGCATTGGCAGAGGTGTTAAATAGATTTTACTCTAAAAAATGTGCTATTCAAAATTATTAAAAATTCAAAAAATTCAAAATGGCGGCCAATTAATCACATTTCCATTGTTCGGTCCGACAAAGTTAGCGATTGAAATTACGACTAGTTCTACTTAACCTAGAGCTTTGAAATTTTATACACATATGTAACTCCCGTGACAATGCAATATTTGATATGTCTCATCTTTGTAGGTGAATTAATTACAAAATGGCGGCCGATTAAAAAAAGTGGGGGGAAGTTTTATAATCAAAATTTCTCCTATTTATAATTAATTTAGAGTTTTGAGCATTAGCAGAGGTGTTAAATAGACTTTACTCTACAAAATGTGCTATTCAAAATAATTAAAAATTAATTAAATTCAGATTAGCGGCCAATTAATCACATTTCCATTGTTCGGTCCGACAAAGTTAGCGATTGAAATTACGACTAGTTCTCCTTAACCTAGAGCTTTGAAATTTTATACACATATGTAACTCCCGTGACAATGCAATATTTGATGTGTCTCATCTTTGTAGGTGAATTAATTACAAAATGGCGGCCGATCAAAAAAAGTGGGGGTAAAATATTATAATCAAAATTTCTCCTATTTATAATTAAGTTAGAGTTTTGAGCATTGGCAGAGGTGTTAAATAGACTTTACTCTAAAAAATGTGCTATTCAAAATTATTAAAAATTCAAAAAATTCAAAATGGCGGCCAATTAATCACATTTCCATTGTTCGGTCCGACAAAGTTAGCGATTGAAATTACGACTAGTTCTACTTAACCTAGAGCTTTGAAATTTTATACACATATGTAACTCCCGTGACAATGCAATATTTGATATGTCTCATCTTTGTAGGTGAATTAATTACAAAATGGCGGCCGATCAAAAAAAGTGGGGGGGAAGTTTTATAATCAAAATTTCTCCTATTTATAATTAATTTAGAGTTTTGAGCATTAGCAGAGGTGTTAAATAGACTTTACTCTACAAAATGTGCTATTCAAAATAATTAAAAATTAATTAAATTCAGATTAGCGGCCAATTAATCACATTTCCATTGTTCGGTCCGACAAAGTTAGCGATTGAAATTACGACTAGTTCTACTTAACCTAGAGCTTTGAAATTTTATACACATATGTAACTCCCGTGACAATGCAATATTTGATGTCTCATCTTTGTAGGTGAATTAATTACAAAATGGCGGCCGATTAAAAAAAGTGGGGGTAAAACTTTATAATCAAAATTTCTCCTATTTATAATTAAGTTAGAGTTTCGAGCATTAGCAGAGGTGTTAAATAGACTTTACTCTACAAAATGTGCTATTCAAAATAATTAAAAATTAATTAAATTCAGATTAGCGGCCAATTAATCACATTTCCATTGTTTGGGCCGACAAAGTTGCGGATTGAAATTACGACCAGTTCTACTTAACCTAGAGCTTTGAAATTTTATACACATATGTAACTCCCGTGACAATGCAATATTTGATATGTCTCATCTTTGTAGGTGAATTAATTACAAAATGGCGGCCGATTAAAAAAAGTGGGGGGGAAGTTTTATAATCAAAATTTCTCCTATTTATAATTAATTTAGAGTTTTGAGCATTAGCAGAGGTGTTAAATAGACTTTACTCTACAAAATGTGCTATTCAAAATAATTAAAAATTAATTAAATTCAGATTAGCGGCCAATTAATCACATTTCCATTGTTCGGTCCGACAAAGTTAGCGATTGAAATTACGACCAGTTCTACTTAACCTAGAGCTTTGAAATTTTATACACATATGTAACTCCCGTGACAATGCAATATTTGATATGTCTCATCTTTGTAGGTGAATTAATTACAAAATGGCGGCCGATTAAAAAAAGTGGGGGTAAAACTTTATAATCAAAATTTCTCCTATTTATAATTAAGTTAGAGTTTTGAGCATTAGCAGAGGTGTTAAATAGACTTTACTCTACAAAATGTGCTATTCAAAATAATTAAAAATTAATTAAATTCAGATTAGCGGCCAATTAATCAATTTCCATTGTTTGGGCCGACAAAGTTGCGGATTGAAATTACGACCAGTTCTAGTTAACCTAGAGCTTTGAAATTTTATTCACGTATGTAACTCCCGTGACAATGCAATATTTGATATGTCTCATCTTTGTAGGTGAATTAATTACAAAATGGCGGCCGATCAAAAAAAGTGGGGGGAACTCTTTATAATCAAAATTTCTCCTATTTATAATTAATTTAGAGTTTTGAGCATTGGCAGAGGTGTTAAATAGACTTTACTCTACAAAATGTGCTATTCAAAATAATTAAAAATTAATTAAATTCAGATTAGCGGCCAATTAATCACATTTCCATTGTTCGGTCCGACAAAGTTAGCGATTGAAATTACGACCAGTTCTACTTAACCTAGAGCTTTGAAATTTTATACACATATGTAACTCCCGTGACAATGCAATATTTGATATGTCTCATCTTTGTAGGTGAATTAATTACAAAATGGCGGCCGATTAAAAAAAGTGGGGGTAACACTTTATAATCAAAATTTCTCCTATTTATAATTAAGTTAGAGTTTTGAGCATTGGCTGAGGTGTTAAATAGACTTTACTCTAAAAAATCTGCTATTCAAAATAATTAAAAATTAATTAAATTCAGATTAGCGGCCAATTAATCACATTTCCATTGTTCGGTCCGACAAAGTTAGCGATTGAAATTACGACCAGTTCTACTTAACCTAAAGCTTTGAAATTTTATACACGTATGTAACTCCCGTGACAATGCAATATTTGATGTGTCTCATCTTTGTAGGTCAATTAATTTCGGCCTATCAAAAAAAAGAGGGGGTGAAATTTATAATCAAAAATTTCTCTTCTTTTAAAATACAAATTGTCTTATTGTATCGTGTATATGTATATAACTCATACGTATTAATATTTTATTACAAAAACTAAAAACAGTTAAATAAAATAATATAAAAAAAAATTTAAAAACAACGCTTTTATAAATGTACTAAAAAGAGAAAAATAATTATGTATAATTTCTTTAAAATTATATTAAAAATTAATATATGTTACTAAAACTAAAAGCGTTGGGCGCGCAAATTAACAATCTCTTGCAATTTGCATTGCAGAGGATCAACTAACCTTAATTCACCGATACATGAATCAAAAAAAAAAAAAATAAATAAAATAAAATAATCTAACTAGAACATTTGAGTCACTTCAAACTGTTTTGCCTAACTACCCGCCAAGTCTATGGTATGAAAATGTATTCATAAAACATATAATAGGCCTATTTATACAATTAAAATTTGCAAATCCCGCGCCCAACGCTTTTAGTTTTAGTAACATATATTAATTTTTAATATAATTTTAAAGAAATTATACATAATTATTTTTCTCTTTTTAGTACATTTATAAAAGCGTTGTTTTTAAATTTTTTTTTATATTATTTTATTTTCTATACTCGTTGCTTCAAGTTGAAATTGGTCTTGTGTGTGTCTTGACGTTTAATTTTTTTTTGTGTTGTGTTCTCTCCTTGCCTTCAATATTCTCATCGAAATTTTCTTCTCAAATGTGTGAGTAGCATTTATAAATAAATAAATATTAATGTTTTAATAATATATATTGGTAGACATAATTATTAATAAGGTTATTTTTGTTAAATGACAGCACTCATCCGTAGACACATTCATTCCATTCAAATACACACAGAATTGCTTAATTCTATTATTTAAATAATTAGTACACATTTAAAATTATATAATTCCTGATTTATTATGCCATGGATTTACGATGGTATATATTTTTTTATATAATTTAGGGCTATAAACATACTAACACACCTTCACAGAAACCTAATCAATTTTCTTAAATTTTTGAATTAACAAATTTTTTTATCTAGGGAATCGTTATAAAGTGGGAAATTATAAACTGGAAAATAACATTATTAATAATTTAATTTACTATAATATTTTGAGGCTTCTAATGATTTTATCATGAGAGCTTTCAAACAATTTTTTTTTTTTTTAATTTACTGGTATATTTTATTATATCAATCTTATTATATTCTTATTTTAAAATTTAAATAGCCTATTTGTTCTTTTTTATTAAAGAGACTCATTCATTTGAACTTTTCTGAATTGTTTTTTAAACCAAATCACTTCATCATCATCATATAAATTTATATATCTATCCTCTATGATTATATGTTGATGAAATAGTAGGCACCCAGGAAAATGGGATTTTTTGAATATTTATAAATATTAAGCTTAATTATGATAACTTCTAGGGTTGATATTAAAGCAGCAACATGCGTTTTCTCATGTGATTATTTCATTGTTTTATTATTTTTTTTTTTAACAAAAAAACACCTCAGAATCACTTAATTATATTAGTTAAATAATTATATAATTCTTGATTAATTGAAGGCACCCAGGAAAATGAGATTTTTTTTAATGTGTTGTGAATTTTTTAAAAATTGATATATCTAAGCGTAGTGATAATTTAATTTTATTAATGTAATGTTTAATTTAATTTTTTTAGGTGCAGTGTGACTTAATATTTTATGCTCCCCAAGTGTTGTTTTGTGAATATGTTATTGTTTTTTTTTTTAAATAGGCTAAGGAAAATTTTTTATAGTAATTTGTGCATCTTTTTTTTTATAAAAACAATGAAATAATCACATGAGAAAACTTAATTAATAAAAATATTTTTTTTTCTCCCGACTTCTCTCTTCATTTTCTTGGTTTTGTTCATTGGTTTTTTGTTAACTCTTCTTCTTTGGCTTGATGCATCTTAAAGTTGGGAAAAATGAGCTTGGGAAGCCTCTTTAAGGTTAGTTGAAGTGATATTTTTTTAGAAAATAAATCATAACTCCCTTTGTTTTCAACATATCAAGCTGAAATTTGCAGTGAAATATTCAGGAAGAGTTGGAGATTAAAATAAAATTAATCATTAATTTTATATTAACCCCCCCCCCCCCTCTCAAAAAAAAAACTACTTAAAATCAACTATTTATTACTTTCTCTTATTTCTATATACATATATGTTAATATATAGAGAGAGAAAGTATTGGATTCATGTCAGAAATTTGATGTTGAGATTTTGATGGATATACACGTTTTGAGGTCCCCTGAAACCAAAAAAGTGGTTTTCGCGACATGGTTTGTCTCTTTGTGTCTGTCTGTGAACAATATATCTCAAGAACGAAAAGAGCTAGGAGGTTGAAATTTTATATTTAAGTTAGCCACCCCCATGGGACGTGACACGAAGCTTTTGAACAAAATCGGCCTAAGAGTACTAGTACTTTACTGATACACTTTTTCACTTTTTTCGATTTTCTCAAAATTCGCTGCAACGATTTTGATTAAAATTCAAATATCAATTATTTTTTAGATGTTCTTTAAAATGTATATTCTCATTTTGCCATTGAAATCTTCTTAAGACCACTTTACTCTTGTACTCCATAGGAAAGATAGGAGAAAATATAAATATTTTCCCATACTTATAAATTGTATATCTTGAAATTCGAATGTACCGTACTGTCGGAAACTAAATATATGTCGACACAAAAAATCTAGGGTGACAAGCACAGAACACAACTTTCATTTATCGAGGGTAAGAGAAAGTTGTGTGTTGTGCGACCAGTCACACCAGATTTTTTACAATAGAGTCGTGGTTATATTAGTATATAATAAATAATTTTCACGATTTCATTATCAAATTACCATTGTTAAGTTCAAAAAAGACGTCCTCAAAGCAAAATGGGATTTTTTATGTGTATTTTTTTTTTTTTTTTAAATTGGAGCGAATGTTGTGTTTCTTGGATTTGCCACCGACCCTCTAGGCTACATATTGGCGCTGCGGTTGATTAGAAAAATCTAATTGACAATCTTTTCTAATATTTCTTTTCACTGACTAAAAACAATGAAAATTTAATTTTTTTTTCTTATTCAATTTGAACTCATTTAAAAATCACTATATAATTTCTTCTCTCTTCTTTCATTCTTATTAAGAGAATTTTTGCTAGAAATAAAAATCTGGTGTGACTGGTCGCACAGCACATTAATCAAATCACACATAAAAACACCAAAAAACTTTCATTTACCTTCGATAATTGAAAGTTTTGTTCTTTGTTCGTCACACTCACCAGATTTTTGAGTCCACATACAGTATATTCAAGTCTTGATAGTAGGCCTATATTTCAATTAAAATTTCCGGAATGACTTTTTCAAGAATTTTTTTTCGTATAGCTTGTCTGTGTCATTTGTTCTCTCATATTCATTTGTTAGGCTAATATTTACTTTATTTTTATTGACACTTAGGAGTAGGATTTTGTTTTGATTTTTTTTTTTTTTTTTAATTAGCCGAAATTGTTTTTTTCTCCGTCGTAAGTGTAAAAAAAAAAAAAAAAATAGTTTTCATATATCCTATTGCTTAGTAGTTCGTAATATTTATTGAAATAATAGAAAAGATCTGCTCTTTATTCACTACCTGACTCCCCTTTTAGTTAAATAATAAAATGGACTCTTCCACTCTCCCCTCTATTCTAACTATTAAAAAGTTGGGTGGGAGACCTCCCCCCACACTCTTTTTCAATCTGCCCTCTCTCTCCAGTCGATTCCCCACTCCTCACTAATTAACCAATCACGGGGCTGTATTCTTTGGCGCCATGGTACACCTGCTGTTAAGGCAATACAAGACGCTTGATCAGATCAGTAGAGAGGGGACTCTAGACCTAGCAATGTCTCTGCGCTGGTTTATCTCAGGAAAGCGACGCTCTCTCATTTGACCGGCAGCCATGGCGCCAGCTAGCAGCCTCCGCCGATCTCTCTCCTTTCTCAATCGTTTTGCTTAGGTATTTCGATTCAATATTACTTATTATTTATTTATTATTCACTTTAAACATATAATCTTTATAAATAACATAAAAATTTAACAATTCCTCAATATATTTTTTGAACCATATATGAGTGCATGCCATCGGTTAATATTCTTTGCTCTCTTATTGGCAATTTCATATGTTTTATTTTATCCATTTTTTTAAGTCAGATTATTTCATATACCATTTCAAACATGTATGCTTTGAGTTCTTTTCTCTCGTTAGTCCATTTTGTCTATAATTAATTAATCTCTCTCACCATCGCTAATATAATTCGATATTACTAACTAAAGAAATGAATATTTTGTAAAATACTGAGATGTATAATTAATTCTAAATGAATATAGTACTTGAGAGTGAAAGGATTTTTCCTTATTCTAACTAAGCCTATAGTCTCGATCATACTTTACTTGTTCATATATTATAATATATGGCTATGTCAATGTCTTATATTTAAATAATATTTGTAGGGTGGAACGTTTTAATTTTGAATTGAAATGAATGCACAATAATTTACAGTGATTTTATTTTAGCCCTTTGAGTAAAACGTTTCGGTAGAGATTCTAGCTTCTTAATGTCTCTTGGATGTTAAGAGAGACTTTTACATTAAAATTCTCTTCGATTTCATATTATCTCTCATGAGAATATTAAAATAATATTTAATATATTTTATGACTATATCACTTTACTAGTCAAGCAAGTACCATCATGCTTTTCCTTTGTACTAAATCTTCGAATACTTAATCATTGCTTGGTGCCTTGGTTAGACTAGAGATATCGGATCCACCTTCTGGGATAACTTGACCCATCAGTAGGCCTAACTTATAAAAACTGAATCGTATTTTTTTTGAATAATCATACGAATAGGTCTCCAAAATAAGTTAACTGAAAAGAGTGAAAAAGTAAATCAGGAAAGTACTAGTCTTTGCCCCATTTTGCTCAAATGCTTTGTGTTGCTTCCCAAGGGGTTATAAAATTTTTTTTTTAAATTTTATCTTTACATTTCTGTTTTTGTTGTTTTTTTTTTAACACACTTTTTTTCCATTCACACTCACACACGCATACACTGTCTTTTCGGCAACTTAGGCCATTTAAGACTTTAAACGATACTCGTTATTTGTAAATATATCTATTGGGGGTACAGGCATTCTTTCTTATTTAAGCCATTTGGTATCCAAATGACTGCCTGGGATCCGAACCCTCGACCCTTGGTATACAAGGCAGGCGCGCTACTAACTACACCAAGCCCGAGGGCTAAATTTCTGTTAACTAATCTCCTCTAAGCTTATATATGATTGCCAAGTATTAGTACTCTCCGTCTGTTCGTCAAACCAAACTTTTTTTTTTATTATTTAATAGAATTGCTAATATTTCGATTTCATATTCCGATTTTCATTAGGATATTTACAAAGAATTAACTAGGCCTAACTGGTAAACCTCTAAAATTATAATCCTTGTATCTTATTGATGCATTCAAAGAGGAAAAATCATTAATTTTATTGAAAGTTTTTCCTTTCCACCTGCAGGTCACAACTTGTTTAATTTCTTGGGTCTTTTGCTTATATTTCCATAAAAGACTTATTCTAAAAACGCCCATCATTACCTTAATAATAGATTTATTCATTTATTTATTATTACCTTATATCAAAATAAAATGAACAGCGTTTAGGAAATTATTAGATAGTTTTATTTCCTTATCAACATTTCTTTTAATTTAGATAATAAATTTTTATTAATTCATCTTCATCTTAATAATTAATTAATTTATTTTTTTCTAATTTCAATCAATCAATTGCTCTTATCTAAACAAATGCGATTCAAGTTACTTTTTATTTTTCTAATTTTACTCTAAGCTTAATAACTTTTTTCACAAAGGAATATTTTTACTATTTTTTTTTTTTTTTTTTATCAAGTCTTTCGGCGTCTGAGACCATATGGACCCTGTTACGCATTAGTGTGTCAAGCGCCAGGTACCGAGATTTTAGAAAATTAACATTAAAGTTTTTCTGATTTACATTGTTTTGATTAGATTATATGGACCCTGTTATGCAATAGTGTGTCAAGCGCCAAAAAATTAAAAATTGATTCAAGCACGGAATATTGTTTCAAATGCTATAATTAAAAGTATTTTTTATGAAATATGTCCTAAAAAAATTATTTAATGTTACTTGCACAATTGACAAAAAAAATTATATATAATCCAATGAAAACAAATAAATTTAATGTTAATTTTCTCAAAACTCGGTAGCTGGCGCTTAACACACTAATGCATAACAGGGTCCATATATAATTTTTTTGTCAATTGTGCAAGTAACATTAAATATAAATTTTTTTAGGACATAACAGTTATTTCATAAAAAATACTATTAATTATAGCATTTGAAACAATATTCCGTGCTTAACTCATTTTTAATTTTTTGGCGCTTGACACACTAATGGGTAACAGAGTCCATATAGACTTTAAAGAGTGGTAAAAATATTTCACGATTTATGTAAATCACATGATCCAGGCACACTATTACTTTCTCTTGCCTCTATATATGTTAATATATAGAAAAAGTATTATTCATGTCAAAAATTCGATTTCGAGATTTTGATGGATATACACGTTTTGAGGTCCCCTGAATCTAAAAAAGCGGGTTTCGCGACATGGTCTGTCTGTGAACAAAATATCTCAAGAACGAAAAGAGCTAGGAGGTTGAAATTTTATTTGAGTTAGGCACCCCTCTGGCACGTGACACGAAGCTTTTGAACTAAGCCAAAGAGTACTAGTATTTTACTGATGTACTTTTTCAGTTTTTTTTTTCGATTTTTTTAAAAATTCGCTCTAACGATTAGGATTAAAATTCAAAAATCAATTATTTTTTAGATGTTCTTTCAAATGTATATTCTATTTTGCTCTCAAAATTGTTTGAAGACCACTTTACTCTTGTACTTCATAGGAAAGATAGAAGAAATGGTTACATTGGTAACAAAATATAAAAATTGTCCAATGTTTATAAATGTTATATCTTGAATTTTAATATAGCGGAAACTAAATATATCTCGACACAAAGAAATCTCGTAAGACAAACACAGAACACAACTTTCGATTACCAAAGGTAAGAGAAAGTTGTGTGCTCTGCGACCAGTCACACCAGATTTTTTTTACAAAAATTGTTGTATATTTTGTTTGAATTAAATTTTATATTTGACAATTAAAACTTAGTTGAGATAGGTACATTTTAATTTCATCTCTAATTACCTTTTTACTGGGGAGCGATGTTATCTTTTGATAAAAGAAAGAAAAACTCTTAAAGATCTTCCCTTTTGCAAATTTTTGTGACTCCAGTCCAATTTTGATTCAGAGCTGAGCTGAATTTTTTTTTTTGCACTCTTATCTATTAAATGTGTATGTGTGTGTGTCTATGTATAGGGTTGATTCTCTGGTGTGAATTGACTAAATGGCCCCAATAAAACTCGATTAGGCCTATTCTCTAAAAACAGACGTTATAATTTAAAATAAACAAATGGGTGTTAAAAAGTAATGTAAAAACAATCAGCGATAAAAAATGCTATTCTCTAAACAAAGTTTTAACAGCGATGTTTACATGTTGCTTTTATTTCAGAGCTATCAAAATCATAACCTTACTTTTTAGTTTAAGGACGCCATGTTTATTTTTAACATGATGTTAAAATATTAAAGGCCCCCCCTAGACATGGCATTAATTTTTAATACTACAGTAGAACCTCGATAAGTTAAAGTTCAAGGGAAACGGTTAGAAATTTGAGTTATCGAGTTTTTTACTTATCGAGAGTTGAAGTTAGAGAGGTTATTGAATATAATTTTTAACGTACCGAGGTTTATTGACTTTGGGCACGTGAGTGAAAAAGGAATTTCGTTTGATCTATTTGTTTATTTAGAATAGTTTAGTTAAATATAAATTAAATTAATAGATTTATTTATTTACAAAAAAATCAGTAATTTTTTTCTGCTTCATGTATTTTTGATTTTCTGCATCAACTATTTTTTCGATGATATGTAAAGAAATACTTTAAGTTATAGAGGTCACCAAAATATTATTTTAAGTTATCGAGGGCTATGCTCAAAATATTTGTTTAAGTTACAGAGGTTTTGTTCTTTAAGTAATAGAGGTTTTACGCTGTCAAGGGAAGGGAATTGAAAAAATTTTTAAGTTACGGAGGTTTTGAACTTAGCGAGGTTTAACTTATCGAGGTTCTACTGTATTTACAAAATGTTAACGCTTTGGCTTTAAAGTTTTTGTTTACTGAATACCTATTTGAGGCAAGGAAGTGATTTTGAATAGCATTTTTTTAACGCTTACATTACTTTTTAACACCTATTTGTTTATTTTAAATTTTAAATTCTGTTTTTAGAGAATAGACCTGGATATTCTTTATTACTTAAGAGGACAATTTCAATGATATAATTAATTTAACATACATTTTTTTCTACTGACCATTAAAATTCAAATAGCGTAGAATCACCCATATATAAATATATATAGGGCTACCTACATATGAGTGGAAAACCTCTCCTAATTCTTTTTCTTTTTTTCTTTCCAGTTTTTCCTGCTGCGCTTGTCTTCTTGACTCAAGTTCAGACAAAGCATCGCCTTTATTTGTGCAGAGAGGGCTTGACATTGTTACAGGGCCGTGTCTCTCCGGCCCAGGATTCCGACAATTTCTATATTTTGGTAAGTAACATTTTTATCACTAAATTGCTAGAACTCTAAGGAATAGATTCTTAAACAATTTTTCTTTTGCAGGTTTGGGTTTCCTCAGTGCAATTGTGAAAAGTGTTAAGTGTTAAGTGTTCAGTGTATAACTTTCAAATAGTGCAATCAACTGGATCAGCTCTACGAGTGCAGGGAGCTTCGATGGATCAGCTCTACGAGTGCCAAGGAGCTTCGAGCGCCCGTCAACCCCTCAGGAGGTGAATATTTTATTCTCTAAACATACACACATAAATCCAAAAATATATAAATGATCTTATTCTAATTTCATTTTTTTCTTTTTTGTTACAGATTCTTGAGGGTCAACAGAACAAAGGTATCTTATGCATGGTGCAAGAATATTAAAGGGGCTAGATTAGATTAGCTTTTATTAGGATGTTCCTTTTTTTTCAGCTGATCCCAAATAGAATTAGCTCTTCTTTAAAATCAATTAACAATAAATTTTTTTTAAATAGATAATTTTCAGAAATAACAGTTTTAATGAATAAATTAAAAATAAAATTATTTTCAATTTCAATTACTTTGCATTTTAAAAACTTCATTTCTAATTTCTTAATTAAATTTTATTTTCATTAAAAATGTTTTCAAAAATTTGATATAAATTTTTATAAAAATCTTTTGCTAAAAATTTTAACTTTATTTATTTTTTTAATTTAAATAAAAATTAGATTAGACTTCCTCCCCAGCTGCATCGGGGGAGGGGATGCCTCTCTCTCCTGCCTCGAGGGACATCATCAACTTGGTACCTAGAACTTAAGGTGTGATTTATATACGAATACAAATTTAAGTGTATTTACTTTTCGATCTATAATTTAAAAATTCATTTTCACACCTTAAATTATAGTTTAATAGTTTAAATATAAAGGGCGGAGGGATGCACCATGCCAACGAGAGGGATTTTATTTTTTTTAGAACCTGTAGCTACCCCGTACGAAGCTTATAGTGGAGAACGAGAATATTCTTCAATTTAGACCTCTGTTGGAAATTCGTCGTTGTTATTAGCTTCAGGTGTCTTCTCTAATCTTTAGGTAGTTCGTTTTGTTAGGTTTCCTTGATTGTCTTTGTATTTAGGATCCAACAGAGAGGTAAAATGAATTATATTCTCGTTGATTTGTTACACGATTCATAAGGAGATGTGGTCAGATCTGATTGAAAGATTGAGGTCCAGGTCCTCAAGTGTTCTTGTGTTTGCGAAAATCGTCTTTTTAAGACGCAAAGCGAGTTTGATTTTGTATCTTTGAGGGTGGGTTTGAGGTAGCTCTATGGGTAAACGAGAGTCAGGGAGGGATGTCGTTTTTCCAGGGATAGCCTGGATGTAAATAACGCATACCCTTAAGGCCAGGGACAGGCCCGAGGGCCCCGCCGATCTGATGGTGGGGACCGGGTATATACACTTACAATTCGTTCGTATTTTAATTAGGCTAGGTAGGATCTCTTTCAGCCCCCTGGTCTCTCGTTTACTCGAAATCCAAAAAATCACGTTCTTTCTCACTGATATGATTTCTTCAGACACCCGACTTACTTTTTTTTCGAATTATAAATCACAATTCTTTTTTCATATTTGGCATATTCGTTTTAATTCAAATAATAAAAAGATTTGTAAGAAGTATATTATTTTTGCTTGAATTATTACTGAATTTGTTTTTGTTTAATTTATTAAAATGACTAAAACTGATTCAAATTCTATAAATACGTATTGTGAAGTGCACAAAAAAGAAGTCTTCAAGATTAATTTTTCATTCAAAAGTAAGTAAATTTTCATTAAGTGATATAATCAAAATATGGAAACTAATTTTTTTATTTTTATTTTTAGGTAAATTTATTTTGGTGAGGATTGGTGGGCTATGAGGGGAGGAGGAGGCCCAAAAAAACAATCCTACGGTTTTTCGGATTATAAGTAAATTTCATATACAATAGTTATTGAAATTAAAATGAGCTAAACTAATTCAAATTTTATTTTTTTCAGATGACGAATTTTCTTGACGTTCTTCTTTTCATTTTGGTTAAATACAATAAAAACCAACTTATTTAATAATACAAATGAAGGAAACATTTTGCCTTAAGAGTGTATCATTATCATCTATTGCCAACTTATCAAATTTTGTTCTTTTGGAGCTTTTGATATACACAGTAAGTAAATACAAATTTTTGAAATTTGCCCTTTTATAGTTATCTACGCCATTATTTATTTGAACTTGTGGTGGGTGATCAAATTTGATAATTTTTTCTGCATTTTTATATTGATTTTCTTACAACCGCGAACTCATTTTTACTTTTTTCTATTTTTTTTTTTATAATCTATTTTATAAAGTGAAGTACAAATAAAAAAAAAGAAGTCTTAAGAAGATTAATTTTGAAAGCAGCAAAATTTCAAAAGTAAGTAAATATTCATTAAGTGATAAAATCAAAATATGGAAACTAATATTATTTTTTTTTTTAGGTAAAGGTGAGGTTAGGTGAGCCATAAGGGTATCATTGGTATCTTTTCATCGAATTTTGGGGTTTTGGAGATTTTGATAGGACCTATAGGAGAAAGTCGGGTAAGATGACGAATTTGATTTTTGTGAAAAATACGCTCGATAGCAGTCAAGGGCGGATCCAGAAGTGTTTCTCGGGGGGGGGGGGGTAATCTGGTGTGACTCGTCGCACAGCACACTATTTTTTCTTAATTTCGGTAATTTAAAGGCGCATTCTGCACTTGTTTGCCAGAATATAAATACAATCGCGAAAAAGTGTTTTTGCGGTAGTCTTCTGTAACTTTTTAGCAACTTTTCGTAAGGGATAGACCTTCATTACTCAAGTCTTTTGTAGGTTTATCATACCATATTCTTAAAGTGCTATTCAAGACGTATTGATTGATGTATCATTTTGTTGAAGTAAGAGAAAGTTATGTGCTGTGCGACCAGTCACATCAAACTTTTTCTATAAGAGATCATTTCGACTTGATCTTCCTACTGGCTGGCAAAACTTTTGTCAAGACGGAAGACCACGGATTTAGTCAAATCCGCGGCTAAAACTGCGGCGGTCCAAAGATTTTGCCCAAACACATATGGTTTAGTTAACCTTGGCGGATCGACCCAATAGATTGGTCCGCCCCGGTCCAACCCGACTTCGTATATGGCCAGCCAGCTATTCTCCGTTTTATATTTTGTTTGAATAAAATCTCTTTTGGGGATTAATTCTCTTCTAAAAATGAAAAATTTTACATAGCCCCCAAATTATGCCGGTGTCTGGTAGCAATTTTTCAATTTCCGTAAGATGAACGAGTCTCATCAACCATCTAAATGGAGCAGCAAGTGGATGGGAAAAGTTGATGCATCAATCCTTATTAAATTTCTTAAACTTTGACCTGTATATTTTCGGAGATTTATTTTAGAAAATGTTTAATCAGTTAATAAAATGAGCTTTGATACATTTTCTCGATTAAAATCTCAGCTGTTTTTGTTTATGTTTTATACAACAAATCTTGTACATTTTTTATCAAATGTTCATGATTCAATTTGTGTAGAGAATATAGGGCATATAATGGAGAAAAAAAAAAATTTAACAAAAACTTTCCCAGAGCTATTATTTATTAAAAATTTTTTTTTTTTTTTTTTACTCCTGAATAAATACAGTAGATACTTGTTATAAACAAATTAATATTACGAATGTAAAGGAAAGTTGTGTGCTGTGCGACCAGTTACACCATATTTTTTAATTTTTTTTATAACTGATGAATTTATTTTCCAATATAAATAAATTCCAACGGGTCTTCTTAAATGATGACTCCCAAAGTAGAGATCTTTTAGTAATTCATTATTCATTAAATAATGGTGGCTAAATGGAACCCAATTTGCTGTAAATTCATTGATATTTCTCTGTAAAAGCCCATAAGAGATAGCGTGAGACACGAAGTGGAGATTATTTTGTTAATAACCTTCCACATACACCCCCAACCATCGTTCTCCATTTCACAAACATGCAGGTTAATGAAGCACCAATTCTATTTTATTGTTTTTCATTTTGATCAAACCAAATATCAACCAGGTGTTAGGACTCTAATATTACAAGTGGAAAGCACATATATATGTAGACAGTCCCTGAGGTGAATTTTAAATAAATATATATTTAAATATGAAGGGGAATTCGTATACTTTAATAAATCTGAAAATATTTATATTACGTTATAAATATAAGGAATCATCCCGTGAACCGGGGCTCCGAGAGAAGACATCGTCGGTCCAGTTCAAGACCGGTATTAACTCAAAAATGCAATCTTTCATATTAGTTTTTAAAATCGACATAAGTACAACAATAAAAAACTATTCTTCAACCAAACCTTACGACCGGCACCGCATCTACTTGCTAAAAGTTCTCTAATGTCTGTTTTCACAAGGGTCTAGCTCACACATAGCGCGTCTGTCAGTTTGGTTGCCTAACTTAAAGGCGTTGGAGTGCTATTACAAAGTCCACTGACTATACCAATATATACCATCTCTACACTTTGTTAGTTTTTTCCATTTTCTCAGTCTTTTGTTTTTGAGACATATTGCATAGTGTTTTTGATTAATTTTAATAAATTTGACCTAATTTTTTGGCCTCCGAAACTTTACTGCTTTTTATTTAAAAATACTTTTGTTTTAACCCCGGGTTTCAGAAAATCCCATTTAAAAAAAATCAAACCCTACCCCCTAGAGACACATTCTGGTTGCGCCACTGATTTTTAGAATTTATTTTTAACATAAAAATCTTCGTTCTATTTTATTGATTAGTTTAGTCTTATGACTTTTTTTTATACGTGAATAAGCACACTTATTAAGCGGGTTATGGTTCACTGATGATAATTCTTTCCATTTATTTCCCACTTTTTTTTTAACGTTAATTTTCATTGTCAACTCGAACAGTTGCATGAGCAGATAACATTTTAAATGGAAAAAATAAAAAAAAACGGATTAATATTACAATCGTAGTATTATTTATTTTTATTTTTTTTAAAAAGGATGTAAAAAGAAAGAACGTTTAACATTTAAACATAATTCCGGAAATGATATTCGTTTCGTGGGATGTTATTTAAACGAGGGTGACACTGTGGATGCGAGTTGGTTTATCTCGAGTGGCGCATCACTGAGCAGCAAGCAAGGTGGTCTGAATTTCCACGAAATCGCCTTGAGGGGGCAAACACTCTCAAGATAACCTCAAAGGAAAGGAACTTGCATTTGCTTTCCAAGAATCCACTTAGACATTCAGCACAATGCCTAGAAATGTAATATATTGCGTAAACTTAGAAAAGACATCCCCCTGACCTCCTCGTCTCTCTCACTTTATCTTTCTACAACAAATCTTATTATAGCCTAATATTTGTCGGGAAAAAACAGACCTGGCAATTTAGATGGGAATAAAAACGGTAGCTCCTGGAATCCAATATAGGTACTTTTGTTTAGTTTCAATATCAATTTTTTTTTTTCTCTCTCCCTCTTTTTAAATCATTTTACCAATTTTTTTTTTAACAATCCCTTCTTCTCTTTAAAAGAATAAAAAAATTATTTTTTCTAAGAATAATAATAAGAGAATGAAAAGTATCTATTTTTACTTTCTCTTACCTCTATATATGTTAATATATATATAGAGAGAAAGTATTGGATTCATGTCAAAAATTCCATGTCGAGATTTTAATGGATATAGATAGAGGTCCCCTGAATCCAAAAAAGTGGTTTTCGCGACATGGTCTGTCTGTCTATGTGTCTCTGTCTGTCTGTCTGTGAACAAAATATCTCAAGAACGAAAAGAGCTATAGGGTTGAAATTTTATATTTAAATTAGGCACCCCTCTGGCATGTGACATGAAGATTTTGAACAAAATTGACCAAAGAGTATTAGTATTTTACTAAAGAACTTTTTCAGTTTTTACTTTTTTAGATTTTCTCAAAATTCCATACAACAATTTTGATTAAAATTAATAAATCAATTATTTTTTCGATGCTCTTTAAAATGTATATTCATTTTGCTAATGAAATCTTCTGAAGACCACTTTACTCTCGTACTTCATAGGAAAGATAGGAGAAATGGTTGACATGGTAACAAAATATAAATATTTTCCTATGCTTATAAATTTTATATCTTGAAATTCGAATGTACCGTACTGTCGGAATCTAAATAATGCTTTTAATGCTCTCCCAAGTGAAATCAAATCATCTCCAAATGTCATCATTTTCAAAAAAAAGACTTAAAACCCACCTCCTGAAACAGCCCCTATATAGTATTGGTGAATATTTTGACGTAAAATAATGATGTACCCTTCCTTGCATGTATATTGTCTGTTATTTTTGTATTTTTATTGTGACGCTTCCATACACATCAATTGTGTCTTTAGGAAGAAAAGGATTAAATAAATAAATAAATATGTTAATAATAGAAGTGGCTGTTCAGCAATTTGAACCGTTTTGAAGCGTTTATACCACCTTTGGACTGAGTAGATTTAAAGAGGCCTTGGGCTTTTGTCTACATCACAATTATTTCTCTTTCAACGGTGTTATTTATTTGCAATTGAAAGGTTTGCCAATGGGTGGCTCTCTCAGCCCAATAGCCGCTGAAATTGTAATTAGAAAATTTTATTATTCTACTGTAAAGCCTCTCAACTTACTGGTTTACCTGCAATATGTGGATGATTCTATTGCAATTGTACCACAAAATCAAATAAACACGATCTTGGACAAATTTAACAACTTTCATCCAGATCTGAATTTTACCTATGAAATTGAAATGGACAGTAAAATATCGTTTCTCGACCTTTTGATCATTAAAAATCCTGGTGGCTCGCTTTCATTTGACCTTTATGTCAAGCCAACTGACAGTGGCAGATTTATCAATTATTTCTCACAATGTCCATTTATACATAAAATTAACACCTTGTATTATTTTTTAAGACGGATTCATTCTCTTTGTGACGAGTCTTATATTGTGAGAAATATTGATGTTTTTAGAAGGGCGGCGTTGTCCAACTCTTATCCAGTGCATGTTATTAATTCGGTAATCAAAAATTTTAATCAAAAGAAGAATGAGCGGCTAGCACCCCCCCCACCACCTCTGTGCCTGTTAGCAATGATTCGCCATTCTTTTCTCTTTTCTATGTGCCAGGGCTGTCGGAGAAAATTCAAAAAATATTCAAGCTGCATAATGTCCGTACGGCTTTATCATCCAGAGGCAGTATTTCCTTTTTATATAATATTAAGGATATAGTCCCTCCCCATGAACAACATAACGTAATATACTTAATTCGTTGCCTTGGCTGCCCCAATCCCACTAAGGTTTATGTGGGGCAAACATCTCGCATGTTTTCGTTGCGAAAAAGGGAACATGAATTGAGTATAAAAAATATTAAAACATCGACAGCTCTGAGTTCTCATGCGATTGAATTTATGCATGGATTTGACTTTGACAACGCGGTCATTCTGATGAAGGTGGACAACACATATAAACGTCTGGTAGCAGAAAAATGTTTTATAAAAACATATGGACATAGGGCACTAAACTATCAGACTGATTGTATTGGCCTTAGTAATGTATATTTGTCCATCTTAAATAATGTAGACGCCCAGATGTAAATATTATAAAAAATTGTTTATAACTTTATTTGTAATTTGAAAATATATTATAAATTAATTTATAAAATTGTCATTTGCAAATAAATAATATGTTTTCAAATAGGTCAAAGGCACGCTTTTGTGAGATTTCGTTTTTATTAAGATGTATTTTGGGTCAATGTACTGAGGGTTCATTGCTTCCCCAGTATTTATCATATAATAACTGTATTTGATAATTAAATTTTATATACATTTGAGACTTGGCCGTGTTGACTGATGAGCATCTGACAACTGATATGCAAATTTTGTATTTTTTATATAATTTTGTATATGTTTATATATAACAACTCTATCTGCATCTCAATGGTGTGCATCTTGAGATTGCCAATAATGTAAGATCTGATGTTTTTTATAATTTAAAAAATATTTTATGTTGTTGTATTACAATTATTATTTATGCTCATTTCAGCTCTAAAGAACTGATGATGGTTTTATCTAATTAAACCCGAAACGTTTTCTGATTGGAGATTTTTATTCGATAGAGGCTCCTTTTTTGGCTGACATCCTCTCTTCCTTCAACATTCAAAATAAATAAATATATGCCGACTCAAAAAATGTGGTGTGACAAGCACAGAACACTCTGCGACCAGTCACAGCAGATTTTTTAACACTTTATTCCGAAACGTTTCGCCTATGACGTGACATTCAGAACCATACTCTAGTATACTCTCTCGTTAATAAGTGCTAATAGGCCTATATTATACATTCAACAAAATAAATATCAACTGTATTAAAAATTTTCTAACGACAAATCTATTTTACTTTCTCTTACCTATATAGGAAGAGAGGGTATTATGGAATACCATAACTTTTAGTGGTTATCGGAAGTTGATGAATGATGTTAGAAAAAAACTGAAAACTGAAACAAACTTTGGAGTGTTTTAAACACGATCTTTGTGGTTTTAAGTTCCAAAAAAAAATTTAAGTAGGCCCTACCGTTTTTTGAGTACACAAAAAATGCATTTTTCCGTAGTTTCATGTCAAAAATTCGATGTCGAGATTTTGAGCTTTCCTGAGTCCAAAAAAGTGCGTCCCGCAAATTGGTCTATCTGCTTGTCTGACTGTGAACAAAATATCTCAGGATCGAAAAGAGCTAGGGGTTGAAATTTTATATTCAATTTGGGTACTCTCCCGGACAGCTTTTGAACAAAATCGGCCAAAAAGTACTTTACTGTTGTACTTTTTAAGTTTTTTTGTGATTTTTTCAAAATTCGCTCCAACGATTTTGATTACAATTCATAATTCAACTATTTTTTAGATGCTCTTTAAAAAATATATCAGTGACATTTTTCGTGAAAATTGTTTGAAGTTCACTTTACTGATGTGGAAGCATTCGTAGCTCATCGCCATCTATGAATCGCGTGATCAAGTTTGGAATTTAGGTGCTACTGGCAACTAAATATATCTCGACAAAAAAAATCAGGTGCGACCAGTCACACCAGATTTTTATTATTGGCATCGCCTTTGTGAATATTTTTTCACTTTTTTAGATAGGAGGAGTTAATCTCTCCTGGTTGAGCCTCTGCTAGAGTGTATTAGAAAAAAGACAATCCTAAAAGCGTTTAAAAAACGATTTTTTTTTTCAAATAGTCTCTATGTTGGACTAATTCTAATCGAGATTTATCTTCCTCTCTCTAATTTATTTAGTCAATTTTGATTAATCGAAATTTCTAGTTAATGTTGATTCCAGAATTTACAATGCTAAACTTTTAGAACAACATGGTCCACGTCCTTGTTTGTTTATTTATTCCTCAATCTAATTCCTTCATACAAATAGTCTAGACAGGGAAAAACACAAATTAAACAATCGAGTGAGGAGGATTTTCGGATAAAACAATTAGTAAATTCAAACTTGCTTAAATAAGTAATAATTTACTTAGGTTTCTTCATTTTCTATTTAACTAAGCTTACCTTTTATTATTTTTTTTAATTTTTCCCAAACACAGTGATTTTGGTGCCGGGTATTTGAAGCTATTTCTGAGTGTTTGGGTAGCGCTGATTGTAACATTGCCATCAATTTTGCCCCGACATGTCTAGATTTAGAGCTATAGAGAAAATTAAACTTTAATAGAAAATGTGCTCTAAAGCGATTCTTATTTTGAATTAAGGCATTACTCCTTAAAAATATGCAGATAGATGGATTATAGAGAAATATAAAGTTTCAGTTCAATCAGAGATGATTTAGTGGTGCAAAACGCGGCTAAAAATTTAAAAAAAAATCGAATTTTTTTCAGTTTTTTAAATTTAGACATCCCTAATGCAATTTTTTCCATCACTAAAAGTAAAAAATATATTTATACGATATTCTATAGTTCTCTAACTTTCCAAAAATCATTCATTCGTAAAAATCTGTTAAAAATTAACGAAATTATAAACAAAACAAGTCTGGTAAAAAAAAAAAAACATTTAGGCTGCCTATCTTTTAGGCGCTTTGCTCTCAGGAATAAACACTTTTAACTACAGTAGATTCCCGGTAATCCGAACCTCGCTAATCCGAACTTCCGGTTAATCCGAACTCTTTTTGCGTACGATTTTTTTTTTTTTTTTAAGAGAAATATAAATGAAAATTAGACATTAAGGTTGTTCGGACATTAAAGCACTTAAACTGATTAAGCTAATTTTTTAATATGTTATTAATCACTATCAAATACGTATAAAATAAAATTTTGAAGCAGATCTGACACAGGGTTATCGTGTAATTAATTTTTAAAAAATTGAAATTTAACATGTAGCCTATGGGGAATAACGACGAAATTCACACATATCGAATTATATAGCCCATATATGCATCATTTACAAAAACAAAAAAACTTACATTTTATTAATTCACTTCCGAGGAATATGTTAAAAATAAAATCAAAAGTTTCTGCCGACCGCTTTTAAAGATATTTTAACAAGAAAGTCAAAAAATTCTCCAAAATGACAGTCCCAATATTTAAAAATAAGGAAGCATCGAGAGTCAGACCACCTGGCAACGTCCATAAAATACTTGATGTTAGTTACATATTTTTTTTCAATTTTAAGATACTTTTTCTCCAAATCGTCCATTGTGTTTACTGATTTATTAATTTTTTCGTGTTGAGGGCGCCGTTCTTTGGAAAACTCAGCAAGCTTCTTTATTATTTTTGTAATTAAATTATTCTTAATCCAATTTAAACTTGATAGCACGCTAAATTATTTCTTCAATTTTTTTTTTTAAAAATTTTCGCCCCCTAGGAACTTTATTTTATTAAAAAATACGAATTATAAAAATAGAGAAATAGTATAAGCATTTACAACTAAAATGAACGGTTTACAACGTTATAAATACGACTTTATTATCAAAATTAACTAATTCAACCTTACAATTCCGGTTAATCCGAACTTCCCGATAATCCGAACGACCCTCAGTCCCAATTAGTTCGGATTAACGGGACTCTACTGTATTTAAATAGATATATTTAACTATTTTATTCATAATTTCGCTAATAATTAACAGATTTTCACGATTGAATGATTTTTGGAAAGCTAAAGAACTATAGAATATTGTAAAAATATGTTTTTTGCTTTTAGGGATGGAAAAAATTGTATTAGGTCCAAAGCTAAAAAAAAAACTGAAAAAATTCTATTTTTCTAAACTCTTAGTCCTGTTTTGGACCACTAAATCATCTCTGAATGGACTGAAACTCTATATTCTATGAAATTCATCTCTCTGGATATTTTTAAGGGGTAACGTCTTAAAAAAATCTAGGTAATTCAAAATAAGAGCCGCTTTAGAGCACATTTTCTATTAAAATTTAATTTTCTCTTTAGCTCTAAAACTAGACGTGATGAGGCAAAACTGATCGCATTTTTGGAATCAGTGTTACCCAAATACCCCCAACAAAAAAGGTCTTTTTTGTTTTTAATTTAATAATTTAGGATTCATAAGAGCCTCTATCTTCATTGGGGAAAGGGAGAGATGCATTATATACTCTTATACTTGGATACTATTCTCGATTGTAAATTTTTTGTATAATTTTCTGTGCTCCAGGAGGCTCAATAGCCTCAGAGCAAATAAATAAATATCTATCTATATCTATCTATCTTTTGCGCTTGCGCCCGCCCCGTGTTTTTGTTTGCCTTTTTTTATGCTTAACACCGCTATTCGAATAAACTCAACACATTTATACAACGAAAGCCCGTTAATAAATAAAAAATTCAATAAATCATCGAAAATTATTCTGACGAATATCCTAACCATTTTTCGATCGTTTGCGTAAAGTTTCACTTCTCTAGTGCATAGCGTAATATCTGATGGTATTTACTTTCTCTTAATAAATAGAGAGAGAGTATTTGCTAGTGTGTCAAAAATTTTATTTATTTATTTTATTTATTTTTTTCAATTTGTTTTGTCTGTTTCTTTGTTTTTTTTTGCATATTATAAGTTTGTATCGTTGTTGTTTGGATTAGCCACCAGGTAGGACATGGGCGTCTTTATAATCTTTTTTAATTCTCCATTGAATGCTTGACCTTTAAGATTCTGATTTATTATCAAAAAAATAAATATATCTTGGCACGAAAAATGTGACAGCAGATAACACAACTTTCTATTAACGAATAATAAAAGAAAGTTGTATGTTGTGCTGTAATCACACCACATTTTTCCCTAGTGCTCCTTGGTGAGTTTACTTTTATAACCCGTCCCACGACCCGCCCCAGTAAATTTAATAATAATATGCGCGTTCAGCCTTTGTGGGCCTTATTGCACCATGGTGATAGGCTAAATATTACTACGCTTATTTTACAAGAGAGAAAAATTTCTCTAGCTCTTTTTTTATAATGATAAAAATTTATTTCATTAAATAAAAAAAAAACGTTACACGCCATTAGTGATAATAATCTTTTAATTATGGCTCCCAAATGCCACAAGGCGGTTTCTTAATTAAACACTTGTTGATAATATTTTGTTAGAATGTAACAGACAGATTCACTTATATCAAAATAATAAGATGCAATTTTTTTTCTAAAATATACAGTACTATCAAAAAAATATATTTCATTTTTCTTGCGTTATTAATTTAACTACAGCTGTGAAGCGTATCTCTCTTAAAAAAAAAACATCTCTCTTCTTCCCATTTCTCTTCCTCTCTTTCTAAAGAGAGAATAAAATAATACGTCGATTTTCGATAATTCGAACCCTTCAGCTAAAAACTTCGGTAAATCGAAAAAATTCTGTGTATTTCGATAACTCAAATCCTTTTCGTACCCAAAGTGGGAGAGAACGTTCTATAAATCGATCTAGGCCACTTACCATCTTTATAATTCGAATATTTTCTAGGATTGTTTACTTAATGCACCATCTATTGAGTATTGAGACTAACGCCCGCTAGTTAGGCAGCCCAAATGGCACAGGCACACTAAAACTTTCTTGTCCTTACCTTTTTCAAACCAGACAAGAAAGCTTTAGTTGGTGGGCTGCCTAACTAGCGGGCTTTAGTCTCAATAGATGGTACTTAGCCCGGCTCAGCCTCTCTTTAGTTTGTCCCGATAAGTGCAAAGCAGAAGTACATCCCCCTTACTGTGTCCGAAAAAATAATTATCATGGCCCTGCCCGAGTAAAAATGATTAAAAATGATCGAAGGATCCACATGCCCGAAGGTCTGCATAGTGAATCTTTAGGGACACTCAGGGATATTCACGCCCGCACCAGGGACACACACAGTAGATCGAAAGTGACCAGAAGAAAAATGGGTATCCCTGGTGCGGGCGTGTATATCCCTCGATCATTTTTAATCATTTTTACTCTGGTGAAAAGTGGTTGATTTTTAGAATTCTAAAAATTTCTGTTCTTTTTCACTTAGAAATTTTTAGAATTATATAATATGTATACAGTTGTAACATCGTTTTTAAAATTCTTAATATACATGTATGTAATTTTTTTGTTCTTTTTTGTCGTTTTCACTTTTTTACTTGAGGCTATATATAAAATATATAAGCCAGAGGCGTACCGAGGCAGTTGGGGGCCTGGAGCGGCACTAGAAGAGGGGGCCTAATGTTGAATTTTTTTTTGGGGGGGGGTGCTCATCTTTAAATATCCTTCTCCTTACACAAAAATATTTTTAAAATATCGTATATCCCTGAACCCCAAGGGCTCAAAGAGAAATTTTCATTAAATTTTCTTTTTTTTTATCTAAATTTTTCCTTTTTTACTTGGGGCCTGAGGGCCCCGAGCCTCTCAAAGGGAAATTTTCATTAAATTTTGTTCTTACTTGAGCCCTGGGGCCTCTCAAAGGGAAATTTTCATTAAATTTTGCATTTTTTTATCTAAATTTTTCCTTTTTTTTACTTGAGCCCTGAGGGCCCCGGGGCCTCTCAAAGGGAAATTTTCATTAAATTTTTTTTTTTTATATAAATATATGGAGGCCTATTCCGGCTCGGGGCCTGGGGCGGACCACCCCCCCCCCCTCTCGGTACGCCACTGATGTAAGCTCATACATATTTTCAAAAACACAGTATAATAAAAATTCCTTATAATGTGAATTTTTTTTCTTTCTCTTGATAATTCAAAGTCTCGATAATTCGAATTTTTCTTGTAGTCCTTTGGATTTCGAATTATCGGGAGTCGACTGTATTTATAAAGAAGTATTTCTTAGCAATTATGCATTTTTAAATAACGAGGTTTTACACAAAGTACACAAAATAAAATAAAAATCATATATGTTTTTATAAAATGTGTCATATGATTAAGGAAAGACGAATGGGGGAGGGGGGAGTGTTTTTCAAAAGTTTTTATTGGAAAATATCAATCCGTAGATTCCGGACTAATCGAAGCCAGACAACGCGAATCATGTGTTTTGGAAATTACTGTGTTTTATTAAAGTATAATACCAGTTGATTGAATAGGGTGGCCAAGATAAAAGCCTACTCTTCTCTAAAAACATAATAATTTCATATCATGTAGTAGCCTATAGTATGAAGGTTTACTTTATTTTTTTTTCAGATCTTCGGAATTTTAAATAAATATTTTATAATATTCATTATCGGAATTATTGAAGTGTGGCCAAAAATATTGTAATGCAATATTTATTTAAAATTCCGAAGATCTGAATAAGAATAATGTAAACCTTCAAGCTATAGGCTACTACAATAATTTTTTTTTACTTTTTCAAAATATACTAACAATTTTTCAAAAACATGTGAACCACACTATAGTATAACAAATTATAGCTACTATATCTAAATAATAGGCTCGCCGTATATTTCGTTTGCTTTTCTTCTCTGATTTGTCTTGGGCCTTGTTGACTTTCCTACTTTGAAAGCCACTATTTAAATACAAATAAATTTCCTTGTGCACATAGCTCCATTTCCTTTGGGATTTTGCCGCAATCCCTATTTCAATATAATCACCTAGCTTGCTAAAAAATAAATTAAATAAATTTATTTCAATTTTCTTTTTTATTAGGCTATTTAAATTTGTTTTACAAAATTTTTGTGAAATTTTTTTGACCGAATCAGTTTGCGAATATAATCTTTCTCCGAGACTGATTCTTTAGATAAATATCCTTTCGGATTGGGGTTAATCGGAGAGACAAATGGTTTCGGGGTATGGGGAAGTGGGGTCAAAGGGCAGAGTGCAAACATGGCCTTCAACCTCCGCGACTTTTCGCGGCTATTTGTCTTCTCCGGCTTATAATCTCTTGTTATTTGCTTAACATTTTCTACATTGTTTTCAAATAATAAGCTAAAGTATATTTTATTAGTTTAGTACATAATCAAATTAAGGGAAATGTGCTGTATGTATGGATAAAATAAACAAAATGAATTATAAATGGGTGATAAAAATTGTTTAGTGATATATTTTGATGGATCGGCTTAAATTTTATTTTTTATAGATAAAACTGTAAAACTTTTCCTCTCTGGTATTTCACAAATAACCCATCCGATAATTAAGTCTAGAATTTATAAAAAGGGTAGCATATTCATTTTTTGGACAAATTTATTTAGAAAATTCTTTGTTAGATAGGGGTAGATTTTCTAAATTTCAACAAAAATTCCCCTTGTTTATCTGAATTGTAGTTCTCCCTCTTCTCCACTGTAATCATCGGTCGTCCTACTTCTGAATGTTGCTTTTTTTTGTTACGCTCTGGCTTACATCCGCCTGTACATATATATATATTTAATATTTAAGATATTATATACATCGCGTATGCAGTGGCGCCATTTGGGGAGGGCATTCTCCCCCCCCCCCCCAAGTCCTCTGATTTTTATAAAATATTTCAAAATATATCTACGAGTATACAAACTGTACAAAATTAAACAATTAATTGAATTAAATATCTTTTGGCCAAATTTCAGTATCTATTTGTAGGTAAATTTTAAGAAAAAAAAAATGTGCCCCCCAAGAAAAAGTTGAAATGACGCCACTGCGCGTATGTAAGCCGCGAGGAAACGGGCAGACGGACACTCCGCTATTATATATATATATATTTAAGACATTATTTACGTATGCTGTAGTCCAGCGGTTAGGGCACACCGAGTACAAACTGGTGAATCCGTGGTTCGAGACTCCCGGCGGCATTCAGTGGTTTAGCGAGGGGGGGGCACGGGGGGGTCATCATGCCCCGGACGCTACTCACAAAGGGGCGCCAAATGGTTCTTAAAACAAAAAAATTGCTGGATAATTTTTATTTTTATTATAATTGATTTCTTGAAAATATATTTTAAATTTAGTGCCAGTGTAATATAATAATTTTGTATTTTTTTACATATAATATTATATGGTTTTCGAATGGGCGGCGCGACTTAAGCTCACTACGCCACACCCTAACTTTTTCGGGTATTTGAATTAATAAATATTGAATTATAATAATTAAGGCGTAAGTCTAACCATGTTGTCCTCAAAAGACCCCCTCTCCGCTCTCGGCTAGTCAGAAAGACAATTATTTGAAATTATTATCGCAAATATCCATTTTTTTTTTTTTTTAAAGCATTATTTAAAATTTCACTAGAAAGTTGCGTGACCTTCTTAGTTACACCATTTTGTTTTCTTTGTTTTTATCTCCGAACCATTTCTTTTAATATAGTCTTTTATATGAAAACTTTATTTCTTTTTGCTTTTTGTTTTTATAATCCTGCTGAATCTTAGAATTCAATATAATGGAAAAAGTTGGGCAAATTTTTCCCTTCTAAATGTCTTCTATTTACAAATAGAAGTCAAGTTTAATAGGGAGAATTTTTAGCAAAAAGAGAAAGAAAGAAATAAAAAATTCTATGCGAAATTGTCTGTATTTGTTTTGCATCTTTTTATACAATAGGCCAACAAATATAAATAATAATAATAATAATAATACAATAATCTTTTTTTATTATAGCCAAAAAATAGGAGTAAAATCAACGAGGATTTTTCCCTCTCAATGTCAAAATCATTCTTGTCCATTTTATAAATTTCTTTCTTTTTTTTACACCCAAATTTTTTTTTAAACTTTCATATTGTCATGTGCACTAGTCGTCTTTTCATTTTTTTTTATTGTAGTTTGTTTTTTGTTCTCTCTAAAGTTCAAACACTAAAACAAGTACAAAAGTTCGAGTTGACAGGGCTTTGGTTGGCATCGACGATTTATTTATATTTTTTTGTTTTTTGTTTTTTTTTTTCAAACTCTAACTTTCTGACATTTTCCATTGCTACAGATATTTCAATTAAGTTCCAGGTTGACCGAGTTTGGGGTTTTTTTTTTTTTTTTTTTTGATAAAATTGGAAAAAACTAAAAAAGTGTTGAGGATGAGTAAGTTAGTTGAAAGTTCAAACCCTTAAATTTTATATTTTCATAATAAGGAGATCAAGGCAGCCATAGCAAAAAAAAAAATCTGGTGTGACTGGCGCACAGCACACAACTTTCTCTTACCTTCGGTAATCGAAAGTTGTGTTCTGTGCTTGTCACACCAGATTTTTCGTGTCGACATATATTTAGTTCCCAACAGTACGTAACATTTGAATTTTTTTTTTTTTTTAAGCACTCACATCTTTTTCTCATTCACACTCCCATTCACCCACACATTCACACAGCCTTTTCGGCAACTCAGGCCATATAAGACTTTTTACGATATCCGTTATTGATAAATATACATATATGGGGTCCAGGCATTCTTATTTAAGCCATTTGGTATCCAAATGGCTTAAATAAAATCATCGGAATGCCTGGGGTCCGAACCCGCGACGTTTGGTATACGAGGGTAGCACGCTAACCTCTACGCCAAGCCCAACATTTGAATTAAGATGTAAAATTTATAAGTATGGGGAAATATTTATATTTTGTTACCATGGCAATCGTGTTCACGCACACACACACACCCAGACGTAATTCCAAAAGAATATACGAGAAAGTCTCGGGGAAGTCATTCCCCATATTTTTTTATCTTAAAAAGTTAATCTTTTTTTCAATTTAATTTTTTTACATTCAGATTGTGCTTAAAATTGAAAGCATATTAGAACTATAGTCAATTGAGTAATTTTTTTTTGTTCGAATTCACCTCTTGACTTATAGTCAAAATATATATTTTAAATTGTTTGTTCTCTGGGGCTCTTAGCTCTCTGTTTTGTAAGCGAGACCTAAAAGCTACACATCTCCCTTTCTATTGATGTATTTATATACATCATGGACATTCATTGTTATTTATAAAGGCTTATAAAGCGAGCCTACAACATAGACATGTAGCTGCATGTTCTTCTATTGTATATTTTATTCTAAAACATATGCCTCATTTTAAAATATTTATTTATTATACATTTATATATACGGAGTATACTTCATACATACAGGATGTTTGCGATCAAATAAACCTTTCAATATAAAATAATATTGATTTATTATGAAAACAAAATATAAAATCTCTAAAATCAGAGTATAGAAAATACTTTTCGACTTTTACCTTCAAATTTTTGACAAATAAAATTTTTCAAGCTCGGTCAACCCGGAACTTAATTTTTTAATACATACTCAGGCAGTGGCGTCATTTCAACTATTTCTTGGGAGGGAGGGGGGGCGGAAATTTAATTTTTTAATTTTATTTAGTCTTTTTCGGCTTCTCAGAAACCCCTAGCAGAAGAGGCACAGTAGCAGTGTGCTATGGGATATAGGATCAAGGGAAAAAATACCCCCTCCCCCCGAAAAATTTTTCTGGATCCATCTTACCTTATCTTATCTTGTTAGTTGAAAATTATATTTAAGATTTTTTTCTTTACTATACAAAAACTTAATTTGTAAATGAGCAAAAATTGATTTAGAAAAATAAAAATGTCAAACGAAATTATGTTTGAGTTTTTTCCACTAGTTATCAAGAAATTATTTTAGAAAGATTTTTTATTATATTTTTTATAATATATCTCTCAAGGAACGATTTTTCTTTCTATAGTTAGCTTCTAATAAAAAAAAGTAGCCTGTTTGTGTTTTGTGGCTAATTTTATCCTCCCAGGTCAATATTTTTCTTTTTGAGGGGTGTTATCATAATCACTGGTCCTTGATAACGACTACATGAAAAACAGACCAATTTTATATTATTTTGAGAGAAATATCAACTAATATTTGAATTTACTTTACAAATTATTTATTATAATTCGAATAATGGAATGAAAGCTTTAATTGTAAACACCCTATACACAAAGAGCATTATGTATTCCTTATATAATTAAAATATGATATTATGTTGAAAAGAGGCGTGCCAGCATCGGGGATCTTATTTTGGAAGGGGGATGCTGTGATTTCATTTTCTATTAAATGGATTACTGTACTGCAACACAATTACACATCGTTCCTGAGTTCGGAGCAATATAACAATCTGGATTTAAGGCTTTATTAAATTAATATATAGACGGAGCGAGCCGAAATTGAATCCCTATAAATATAATAATACAAAACGAGATTTGACTGTTAGCAATTAAATGTGCTTTTAAAGAAACAAGTTTTCGAAAAGTTTTAATGTAATTAAATTTTGTTGACTTTTCTTAATTAAATCCAATTTAAAACAACTAAGATTAACCAATTTTTTTTCTTGTTATATAAATTTAACACTTTGTGACATTTTTATTTTCAAGAGTAATAATTCTTTTTAGATGTTCATTTACTTGGAGAAATATATAAAAAAAAAAAAAAAAATAGAAATGGATAAAAAATCATTTATATGTGTCATATATACAGAATTAATTTATAAATTTATAGAAATTAATAAAATATATGAGCACGCTAATCTCTACACCAAGCCCGAGGGCAATTTTACATCTTGAATTTTGAGAAAATTGAAAAAAAAAACAACTGTAAAAGAACATCAGTAAAGTACTAGTACTTTTTGGCCGATTTTGTTTAAAAGCTTATTTTCACGCCCTAGGGGTGTGTCCAACTTAAATATAAAATTTCAACCTCCTAGCTCAATCCCTTCATGCTTTAAATTGAACACACACACAGACAAACCATGTCGCGAAAACCACTTTTTTGGATTCAGGGGACCTCAAAACGTGAAGATCCATCAAAACCTCGACATCGAATTTTTGACATGAATCCTATACTTTCACTCTATATATATTAACATATATATATAGAGGTAAGAGAAAGTAAAAATAATTTTCATAAAATCTTTTCCCAAGCACATAATACAATTTTCAATTACCGATGTTAAAAGAAAGTTGTGGGCTGTTCGACCATCACACCAGATTTTTTTTTGACATACTGTAATGATAAATTAAAAAGAAAAATTTAGATCCAATGATTCACAAGCCAAAAAGGTTTTTAAAATAGAATTAAGTAAAATCGTTTTTGTAAATCGAGCATTTGAGTTCCTTGAGGATTATATGCTTGATATAAATACGATCCGCAACAGATAAAGATCCCTGCACTATCTGATTTGTATAACATAAAAACGATTATCTACGCAAGAATTATTGCCTCGAACAAGATTCGAAAACTAGTGGGCGTTTTAGGGGTTCAGATTATTTATTCTGCAACCCAAATCTTATATAAAGAAACAATTGGATCTGTGGCCTGATGATGACCCTCAGGGGTTGAAACTGAGACAAGCAGTGCACGCTCGGTCGCCAAGCTATAAAGATCCTTGCAAAAGAAAAATCTGGTGTGACTGGCGCACAGCACACAACTTTCTCTTACCTTCGGTAATCGAAAGTTGTGCACTGTGCTTGTCACACCAGATTTTCGTGTCGACATGTATTTAGTTCCCGGCAGTAGGGAATATTTGAATTCAGATGTAAAATTTATAAGTATGGGAAAATATTTATATTTTGTAACCATGGCAACCATTTTTCCTATCTTTCCTATGAAGCACAAGAGTAAAGTGTGCTTCAAACAATTTTGAGGGCAAAACGAGAATATACATTTGAAAGAGCATCTAAAAAATAATTGATTTTTGAATTTTAATCAAAATCGTTAGAGCGAATTTTGAGAAAATCAAAAAAAACTGAAAAAGTACATCAGTAAAGTACTAGTACTCTTTGGCCGATTTTGATTAAAAGCTTATTTTTCCGGTCCCGGGGGTGTTTAACTTAAATATAAAATTTCAGCCTCATAGCTCAATTCCTTCATGCTTAAAATTGAACACACACCCACCCACCCACCCACACACACACACACACACCCCACCCACCCACCCACCCAGACAGACCATGTCGCGAAAACCACTTTTTGGACTCAGGGGACCTCAAAACGTGAAGATCCATCAAAATCTCGACATCGAATTTTTGACATGAATCCAATACTTTCTCTCTATATATATATTACAATTATACATAGGTAAGAGAAAGTAAAAATTTGTTTTTCTTACTCTTGTCAATTTCACCTGACTTCCGGAAGTAACTTCCTGTTTATCCTGTATATTTTTTAAATCGTTCATTTGATTTCCTTATCCAGAATTTATTTTTATTTATTTTTTCTCTTTTCTTGTGATTTTGTCTGCCCTAAATTATTCTCTACCCACACTATCTTCGAACTATCATTTTTCAATTTATGTCATACTCAACATAAACTTGAATCTTCTCTTGGGATTAAGTTACGTGCTAATAATATTCTGTAATTAATGTGTAAATTTTAGTATTCAATAGGTAAAGAGTAGTTTGATGGCTTTGGGATTTCACGAACAGGTGCTTGATTATTAATAATCATAAATGGCCCTAAAAGTTAACACCCCCCAATTGCTTTTATACAATGTTTAGGCTTTAGGATTACCACTCTTAATAGGTAAATGAAAATGCTTCTTAAAGGAGTTGATTAGCTGACATTCAATTCATATTTGGTGACTGTATTCAGGAGAGTTTTTTCTAGTGAGAATGCGCTCTTGTGATTAGTTGAAAGCCTTTAGGAAGTTCTTTTTGCAATTCAAGTTCTAAAGGGAGAATAAACTTTTTAGTCCAAGGAAACTTACATGAGTATAATTAATTCTCTAATAAACCCGGTTTCCGAGCCACAATAGAGACAGCTTGCTTCCTTCCGCCCGTTTTGTCTATAAATAATAAATTTAGTATAATTTATTTTGAAATGAATTAGAATAAAATTTAGTCCAGTCTTCCATTCCCTCTTTATTGCAAATATTTCGCAGGGGTCAACCCTGACTAGTGTATCTATCTCAATAAAAAGTCAATTTTATAATTTATTTCAATTGCAAATAAATGAAAAAGTAAGGCTACAAATTATTAAAGGGTTTATTAGGTTGGGGGATCCTTTTTTTGCGTCCGAGGATCTTGGATCGCGACCATATCGAAAGGGGGGTGGATTTAAGAATTTTGATCGAAATCATGTTTGCTCTCTGGATCTAGAATTGAATCGCTGATCCTTTTCGAGTGATTAGCAATCTTGATCCTTTTCAAAAGAATGCCAATCCTTTAAAACTTTTTCTTGTTTAATAATGGTTTAATAATAGGGGCTAATTGGATAAGCTGCGGATTACGAATTTAGAGTTGCTATGCCCTCAGTTCTTGGTGTAGGGGCTAGCGTGCTGGCCTTCTGTATCAAGGGTCCCATCTCATGAGACAATTTATTTCAATTAATTGGCTACCAATAAACTGAAATAAATAGAGACGGGATCTAAATGGCCTCCGTTGCCGAAAAAAATCTTTAATAAAATTAAAAAAAAAGAGGTGCTTTACAACTCGCGTTCAAATCCCACTTGCCGTGAAAATTTTCAAACATTGCCAATGTCTCCTCCGTCTCTCTGTAATTTCTGTTGAGAGATAGGAAAATTAAAATAAAAAAATAATAATAATAATACCTATTTTTATTCAAACGTCTAAAAATGTGCAAATTCGGCCGAAGAATAGATTTTATTTATTATTTTAATAAGAGGGTAGAAATGAGAGATGCAGCTAAGGTTTTTCTTTATTCGTTTAATTCACACAGCTGACGTTTCGTTTCCGTGTTTGAATCATCCTCAGAGCTGGCGAAAAGTCATTATGAAAGTGTCATAGTGGATTTTATTATTCATTGTTGAACAATTCTTATATAATAAATACTGTGTATATATTATTATAAATATATACACAGTATTTATTATATAAGAATTGTTCAACAATGAATAATAAAATCCACTATGACACTTTCATAATGACTTTTCGCCAGCTCTGAGGATGGTTCAAACAGGGAACCGAAACGTCAGCTGTGTGAATTAAACGAATAAAGAATTAAACTTAGCTGCATCTCTCTTTTCTACCTTCTTATTAATATAACATCTCAGCCCTATATTGTTTTTGTAATAGTTATTTATTATTGTAGACTATTTATTTATTTTAAACATGTACATAGAGCAGGCTGTTCCTCATAGTATACACAATAAATTTTAGATAAATTTCTCAGAAACCCAGTTACATTGATCATTCGACCTGCAACAGTGTTGGAATTTTAATGCGGGCATTTTATTAGAAACTGGATCGGATTTTGGATTTGCGGATTGGAACAGCAATCCTTTTTACTTTCTCTTACCCTATATATGAAATATATTTAAATCAGATTGGATGGCCCGAGCTTCTCGGATCACCGGATCGAATCGCTAATCTTTTTTAAATGATTTTGCCCATCACTGCTTATAATATTTTTTTTTCCTACTTTAAATTGGAGTAAAAATATTTTTTTATCTTTTATAAATTCGGAATTGCTATCACAAAATTTTATTTTTTTTTTTATTTTATTGAGTGACGATCTGAAAAATATAACATGTTGTAATATTGGAATTTCGTTAAGCTACGTGAATTTCAACTTTTCACCTTCATTCATCCTGTTATTTATTCTTTCCCCTTGCGTGTAGATGAAATTTCCTCGGTTGTATTTTTTTTTTCTTTTAATTCAAAAGCATCAATTATTTTCACCCTCGACTTGTATTAATCTGATCATCTCTCTGGGGAGGGGGGGGGGGCGAGAATGATTAAATTTTAGGAATTGTTTAAACCACGAACAGTAGCAGCTGTTGCCGCCTAAACCATTCAATCGGCTGATTTTATGATTTTTTTTTTCCAATTCTTTTTATTTTATATTCAAATCAATTGTACATAGTAATCGAATTAGATTCTATATTTGTGAAAATCATGTTATGGAAAAATAAATCATGAAGATCCATCGTGAGATAGAACATCCGAATAGAGAAAGATGTTTTTATCCACCATACGAATCAATTTTATTTATTTATTTAAACTTTTTATTTTGAATTGTGCTATAATGCAGTTTCGAAATAATGAAATATTCATCTGCATATTAATTAGAATCAGAGGTGGGGAAGAGGGGGAATAATAGGTATTTTCAATAAAGCTATCATGTTCTGATTAGTTTTATGAATCCACTTATACACAGGTGAACACTAATTCTATTTGAAGCAATCGCCTATCTAAAGCGTTACAAGCTGTTTTATAAGCCAACGTTTAATTTATAGTGGCGGAAGAATTATTTTACTTTTTTATAACAAAAACGACGAATAAATAAATTAATTTTTTAACTCTCAAAAATTATGAACAAGGTGCTATTCGAGTCGATTCAAAGAAAGTAATTTATGGGCTCATATTATATATCTAAATTGACTGCTTATGCCGCAGAAAAAAAAAATTTTTGGTTCGTCCGTGTTATGTAAACTAAAAGAAAATTTTATATGATATTTCACTAATACTAGAATTTGCATCATATATCCCAGGATGACAAAAATGTTGTGAAATGATACCAATCTTAGCAGAATAAAATTAGTTCTGCCTATAGAATTGAGAGGGATTAGAGTATGACGATATTTGCGATTTTACACATGTTTTTATATTAATAGGCCTACTAAAAACTTTTCTAATTTGGTTATTTTTTTGAATTTTTTTTTTTTGTATTAATTGATTAATTTACATTATCTCATCATTCCATTACGACTTAAGGTGGCTACACACGTAACTTGACAACAAACTTGACAAGCATACACTTTTTATACAAGAAAACTGTATTGTCTGTAGGATTTTGCGCAAGCATTTTAATTGTGCAAGCCGCTTGATGCTCGATTGAATTTTAATCACGCACAAGCATATTTTCGCAAGCAAATGTCTCCCCATAGGAAATATAGGAGAAATGTTCGCTATAGTAACAAAATATTTTTCAATACTTTTTACAATTACAACTTTCGATTACCGAAGATAAGGTGTTATCTTCGAATAAATAACGTTCCGAGTTTGGCATTTTTAGGTTAATTTTCGGCATAAGCTTTTGCTTGCACAAGCATGCGGTGTCGAAGGGAACTTTGAGCATGCTGGTACAAAAAGATTGCACATGCATGCTTGTCAAGTGTACAGTTATGTGTATAGCCGGCTTTAGCAACTGAAATGCGAATTATTTAAAAATACGTAAATAAATAATTCCTCTAGGCTAAACATTTAATTATTAAATCAATCTAGCTTTATATACACTGTAGCATAAACAATCTCAAAGCTATCATAATTTAATATAATAAATAAATTTTTAATTTTCCCTTGGGGTAAAATTTAATTGAAATAAATAGCGTTTATATAAATGTATAACAAGTTTTTTTTTTTTAATTAAATCAATAGCCAAAAATAAAACTCTTCGCCCACACCACCACTACAAGAATTCAAACAACATGTAATTAAAATAAGAATTTTCTTTTATTTTTATAATCAAATTTCAGATTTATATAGTCGGGGATTAGAATGAATACATGTGATGTCTTTTCAAATTCTTTATTGGTTCCAAGCTTGATGATTGCCCTACACTAACGAGAGAGAATCCTGTCCGGGTGGGGGATGACCTTTTATAACATTTTTCAAGACCATAATCCCCCATTCGCGTAGGAACAGTGATATAAGACATCCAGACACTAAATTTGCACTTTTATAAGGGAATCCTTGCATGTATTTTTTGATTCAACCAGATATCAAATTTTGTTTTTCGAATTTCAAATTTTGTATCTCTCACTCTCTTTGCCTTCAACAACAATAGCTTAAAGCAACCCTAAACTATAATCACCTTATCACTTTTTATTTCTTGCAAAAACTTTTGCTTTACGTAATATGTGGATGACCCCTATTGAGATTATAAAAATTAATTTCTTATCAGATAATGATTGAAAATCTTTTTCTCGCTTGGATACCAAATTACGGCCTCTTTTTATCTTGAAAATCTAAGAATATATGAATTATTCCCTTCAGTTTTGGAAATAAATTCCCAGCACTTTCATTTCTAGAAAGAATTTTTTTCTGTACAGCTCACACTTTAAAATCATGTAATTGGATGAGTTTCAAATAAAAAAAAGTCTCCGACTAACAAGTGCATGGGCATGCTTGTATTCGATCGTTGTTTTTTTTTTTTTTTTATTTCTTTTATTCCTTAATCCGTGTTAGACAAGCAACAGAAGGCATTTACCATTTTGCTTTCTTTTGCGCTTTTTTATTATTTACAGTCAACGATTTCACCTTCTCCCTCCACTTTTTTTTATTTGTTTCTGCTTTGAATATATATATATTTTTTTTATTTCAATTTTCTTGTCCATTTCCAAATCTCTTGGATTTTTTTTTATATTTATAGAAATTGAATATTTGGCTACCTCAACATAATCAGAAACATTCTTAATTAATAAAACTGGATTTGAACGAGGTATTAAAATCAATGTTTGTACTTGCTCATATGAGACATTCATGGCCTCACAAGTCAAAGCTAAATTTGTATATAAATAAAAATAAAATAAAAATACATATCTACTTGTTTTTGGGTTATTTTGTATTTCGGTCACTCATTCTAAGGCATTCTTCAGGTATAATCAAAAAGCGTTTTTACAGAAGCTCTCAAATGAGTGCCGAATCGTTGTACAAAATCTTGTACAAATAAACCACATTTTACTCTAAAAAACAAGTAATTTTATGTTTAATGCATGCCCATGCACTTGTTAAAGTCGGAGACTTTTTTTTTTATTTGAAACTCTTCCAATTACATGATTTTAAAGTGTGACAGAAAAAAATTCTTTCTAGAAATGAAAGTGTTGGGAATTTATTTACAAAACTGCAGGGATAATAAATAATTTCAAGGTAAGGCCTTAATTTGGTATCCAAGCGAGAAAAAGATTTTCAATTATTATCTGATAAGAAATTAATTTTTATAATGTCCACATATTACGTAAAGCCTTTTTTGACGATTTTCTAGCCCCCTCCCCCATGTCATAGTTAGTCACGTACAAGCAAGCCCCTACAAATATTGTCACAACATAGAACTACTCCCCTTTTACAAAATTTATATTTTCCCTTTTTTTTTTACTTTCTCGTATTGTAATTGTCATAAAATTCGACTTCGAGATTTTGATGTTTCTCTACGTTTTAGACCTTACTGAGTCCAAAAAACCCATTTTGGGCTTTTGGAGTTTGTCTGAGTGTGTGGGAGTGAACAAGATTGCTTAAAAACGCAAGCAGTCAGATCGATGAAATTCGGTATATAGGCTACTCCTTACACTAAAATTTTATCAACTTTTGGAGTAAATACGTCACCCGAAAGTAGTACTTTACCTAAAAAGTTTTTTCAAAAATTTTGAAATTTTCAATTTTTGTTGTTATATAATGATAGATTTCTGTATGATTTTGTTTTGATTTTTTTTTTCAAATTTAACGAAAATTTTCTTTTGCTTTGTTGATTATTTCAAAAAAAAAAAAAGTTTTCGAAAAAATGTCAAAGAATAAAAACTTTTTAAAATAAAATCAGGAAACCGAAGGACACTTTGCAGCCAGGAGATTAAATAATAAAATCTTTTATTTAATTTTTACTTGCCGACGTTTCGGTCGTCTGTCACGAACTTCATCAGGGCAAATAATTGTCAACAATACACGACCTTAGGTATTTTGATGTTTACTGTAATCATATACAATTTCTTTTTTTTAATTTTTATTTGTATATAAATTATCATTTAATTGCTTGGGGTCTTGGATTCAATGTTCGTTGCCGTGACAGACGACCGTAATAAAATATTTTTTTATTTAATCTCCTGGCTGCAAAGTGTCCTTCGGTTTCCTGATTAAATCTCCACACAAATTTTTAAAATAGAGTAATTTATCATAATATGACAAAAAAATTGAAAATTTCAAAATTTTTGAAAAAACTGTTTAGGTAAAGTACTAATTCCAGGTGACGTATTTACTCCAAAAGTTGATAGAATTTTAGTGTAAGGAGTATATACCAAATTTCATCGATCTGGCTGCGTGCGTTTTTAAGCATTAGCGCTCACACACAAACACATGACGTAATTTCAAAAGAATATACCAGAAAGTTTTGGGGAAGTCATTCCCGATTTTTTTTTAGTAAATTTTCCCTCGTGACTTAAATAATCACTCCAATTTTTCCCTGTTCAAAAATTATTCGACTTTTTTTTTTTTCAAAAAATTGTATAAATTCAACTTTGAATTGATGTCACACTTAGAGAACCCACCCCGGATCCCCCATGTCACAATTAGTAACGTTTTGTCCAGACCCCTCCCCCCTCTCCCTAACGAGTTACGTAATATGTGATTTTGAAAACCGGTCTTTGAAAAACTTATAACCGAACACACAGACCATCTATCTATAAAACTTCCTCCCTATTGATTTCGCTTGTTTTTCGCATGAATATTCTAATAGCATGGAACAATTAAGAGAAACGCACTGCAAACGAGCAGGCATCAGATATACCGTGAATTTTATCCCCCAATGGAGAATCGAAAAAATATTCATCTCGCGTTCGCTAATTAAAACTTGTTGAATTTTAACACGGGTAAAAAAAAAATACACGATCTGCCATCCGATGAATTTTATAAGCTTTAAAAATATTATTTGAAAAGATTTAACTTTTGATGTTTGACAAAATATCGACCGACATTTTAATAAAAGAGAATTAAAGAAGCAGCAGCATTGGTCCTTGAAATCCTCCTTAGATTTAAGATTTCCACTCCAATCAATTCCCCGACTAGAAATTGCTTTGGGAACGCCCAGAGTATACATCTGGACCTCATAGGGTCCCAAGGAGGCATGCCCAATAGGGAAATCCCTATAAGGGCCCAATTAGAACCCAATCGGGAAATCCCCAGGAAAAATAAAATAACTTATAGTCAGTTTCTCCCAATTGGGTTCTGTGTGGGACCTAAACGGGAAATCCCAATATAAAAATAAAAATTTCACGTCTAGAAATTACTTTGGAATCACCCAGCGTATACATCTGGACCTCATGGGGTCCCAAGGAGGCAAGCCCAATAGGGAAATCCCTATAAGGGCCCAATTAGAACCCAATCGGGAAATCCCCAGGAAAAATAAAATAACTTATAGTCAGTTTCTCCCAATTGGGTTCTGTGTGGGACCTAAACGGGAAATCCCAATATAAAAATAAAAATTTCACGTCTAGAAATTACTTTGGAATCACCCAGCGTATACATCTGGACCTCATGGGGTCCCAAGGAGGCAAGCCCAATAGGGAAATCCCTATAAGGGCCCAATTAGAACCCAATCGGGAAATCCCCAGGAAAAATAAAATAACTTATAGTCAGTTTCTCCCAATTGGGTTCTGTGTGGGACCTAAACGGGAAATCCCAATATAAAAATAAAAATTTCACGTCTAGAAATTACTTTGGAATCACCCAGCGTATACATCTGGACCTCATGGGGTCCCAAGGAGGCATGCCCAATAGGGAAATCCCTAGAAGGGCCCAATTAGAACCCAATCGGGAAATTCCCACGACAAATAAAATAACTTATAGTCAGTTTCTCCCAATTGGGTTCTGTGTGGGACCTAAATGGGAAATCCCAACATTAAAATAAAAACTTATACAAAATATTTGCTGTAGTATCTTATTTGGAATAAATAAAATCCAGTGTTCGCGCATGCGTAGATGATGAGGATTGGAGTCGCGAGGCTCAATAGATGTCATTTCTTACATATAACGCATCACTTAATATTTAAAAATTAGAAATTAGGTTTGTTCGTTTCGCTTGTCATTGCAGTATAATTTACACATTTTGCCCTTTCTGTTCGTTTCAAGCTTGAACTTTTCTGCATATTTTTCTACCCAGAACCCAATTGCGCGAAAGTGATTATAAGTTATTTTATTTTTCCTGAGAATTTCCCGATTGGGTTATAATTGGGCCCTTATAGGGAATTCCCTATTCGGCATGCCTCCGACCCAATGGAATTGTGCAGGGCGATCACAGCGCCAAAGCTTTAGTAGATGACCACCTTTCAAACTGTCGCCATTTTCTCTCAATCTCCTTGGAAACATAATTAATATCGAAAAAAAAGCTTGTGATCGTTTGCTGCTATTTTAATTTTAATTTTTTTTTTATTTATGTAATCTTTTAATCTATTTAATTCTTTCAATTATATTCATTAGAAATTTTAGACGTAAGAACGCATTGGCCTGAAGAAGCCTCTTTAATTTTGATAAATGAATACAAGGAACATAATATCAACTTTATTTATTAAATGTCCTTTTGAAAGGTAAATAGATAAATTAAAAAAAGATTATAAATTTATAAAATTAATTTATTTATTTTTCACATTTCCAGAGAACTAAAAGAAATTTTTTGCGAAAGGAAAAATATTTTCCCACATGTGATAGCTGATGGTAATACTATAGATATATAGCCAAGGTAAAAAAAATTAATGTGATTTATTTTAGAGATATAAACTTATTTTTACATCCATATCTTTTTAAACAATTTTAGTAACGAATCTCAAGAAATATTGAAATCGACACAAAGAGAAAATGGAATTTTTAAAAAAATTTTAAAGATATGTAATCTTATTCTCAAATTAAAGAAAATTGATATCAAAACAAATATTATTTGATTTATAGAATTATTTGATTTTCCTTTTATTAAGAATTTAATTGAAGCGAAATAGAAATTAATTCACTTTCTTCATCTTGAATTTCCTAATCATCATATGCTAAATCATTTTCAGGCAATGTATTTATTTATTTTTATTTATTTAAGGATCAACTTTATAAAAATGACAACTGAAGGACGGGCCACTTATGGATTTCCCTATGAGGCTAGGGGTTGGGATGCCTCTTTGGGACCTCTTTGGGACTTCCTCATCGGGGCACAAGTGGGATTGCCCAATTAGGGCCAGATTGGCCTTTGCGTGACATCCCTGAGGGATCTTTATGGGGCCACATAGGGATTTCCCTATGAGGCTAGGGGATGGGGTGCCTCTTTGGGACCTCTTTGGGACTTCCTCATCGGGGCCCAAGTGGGATTGCCCAATCAGGGCCAGATTGGCTTTTGCGTGACATCCCTGAGGGATCTTTATGGGGCCACATAGGGATTTCCCTATGAGGCTAGGGGATGGGGTGCCTCTTTGGGACCTCTTTGGGACTTCCTCATCGGGGCCCAAGTGGGATTGCCCAATTAGGGCCAGATTGGTTTTTGCGTGACATCCCAATGTACGTCCCTAATGGGCAACCCAATGAGGCCCCAATAGGTCTCACATTAAAATTTCTAGTCGGGTCCTTTTGAACGATATTTCGAAATTTTAATTAAATTAACTTTTCCATTTCATTATATTCTAATTTACAGCCATAAACGCATCCCTTGAGAGGTGCTATTATTGTTTTTTATTTATTTTAATGCGTTTTTGCACGCTCTAATTGACCTACATTTAAAAGGTGCTTTTTAATTCGCCAAATATTTTAAAGAAATTATTACATGGAATTACAAATGCGAAATAAGTAAATTAAAATTTAATTTTTTAATCTCGTTTATATTTTAAAAGAATGAATATAATACGTATAATAATATGACCTAATCTAACTTTTTTACAGGTCTTTTTTTGCCCAATCTTTCTTAAACATACATCTACGGTGTTTATAAAATATCTCATAATTTAATGGAGAATATTTTACCTATAGGTCAGAGATGCACAACTAGAGCTAGTGTTAATAATGATTTACACTTCCCTGGAACTACTCTTACTCGTACAGCTAAGAGCCTTTTTTAGGGGTGTGCTAGAATACAACAGGCTATCTAGTTCTATAAAAAAAATCCTATACAATTCCGCATTTTAAGACCAAACTAAGACTGTAAATCTATATGCGGCAGCAACGTATATTAATTAACTGACTGTTATGTCTATTATTTGTTTGTTTTATGAGTCATTTTGTATAAATGTATATTATGTAGGTCTATTAGGATTACCTAAATAGAGCAATAAAGATATTATTATTGTTATTATGATATTTATACACAGTTTTTATAATTTTTACTTTATTAATTAATACGAACTATCAATTAATTTGATTACTTAAAATCAATTTGTCTGTGTGTGCGCCTGTTTTTCAAATCCATGTCACGTATAAATACATAACGGGAAATTTTAGAAAATAATTTTTAATTAATTTTTAGCAAACACATGTAGAAGAGAGTAGAGATCAGGGGCGTATATAAGGGGGGGGGGCGAGGGCCCCCCCGAAATTTTCTAAATGCATATAGCCCTATAGGGATATAGAGACAATAATGGGTCTCGGCCCCCCCCCTCGAAATGTTTGCTCGGCCCCGCAGCACGAAAATCCCAGTTTCCGCAAGAGTGAAATTTTCCGCGAACGACACATGAGAAAAATTTCGGTTCAGCGGGTGGAAAAAATTTTGCTTCTCTAAAAAAAGGTAAAGGTAAAATATTTTTACGGACGGGAAAAATTTCTGGTTCCGCGAACGGCATATGGGAAAAAATTTTGGTTCCGCGGGCGGGAAAAAAAAATTTTGCTTCTCTAAAAAAAAGGTAAAATATTTTTGCGGACGGGAAAAAATTTTGGTTCCGCGAAAAACAAAATTTTTCGCAGAAAAATTTTTGAGAACAGGCCCCCCCCGAAAAAAATTTCTATATACGCCTCTGGTAGAGATAGTGGATTACATAACCATCCAATCCTTAAAATGACTTTGGAAATAGTTTATACATAAATTATCATCTAAGTTCTACTGATACTTTACAGTGACCACGAGCTAAGAGAGCTAAGACTGTCATATGTTCTAATCCTCTATCCTAGATCCTTCCCTCAAATTAGCGAAGAATATCAAATTATTCTTTTAAAAAAGATTAATTTTTATTTATAAACAAGTATTGCAAAATTGTAATTAGATTTGCTAAAGTTTAATTTGATTTGTAAAAAGCTTAATTTAATATGCTGTCCGATGAATATTTATTTAAATCATTTGGATATCAAAAGGTTTAAATAAATGTCCCTGGAACCCCTTATATATCGTATTTAAATAATTAATTTCATTAAAGTCTATATGGCCTAAGATGCCTAAAAAACATTTCTAGTAATTTTTATATTGGTTGTTTTCCCGCCTGGAACGGCATGCGAACCCTTGACCTTTGGCCCCGTTTGGTTCAAAATTTGTAATTGAACAAAATCAAAAATTAAGCTTTATTCTTTAAAGACTCTTTTAATTTAAAGTAGCCTTACATGTGTACTTTCTATCAATTAATGTAGAGAAATCAATTTAAACGCAAAAAGAATTTTATTAAATTGAATTTAATTTAAGTGAAGTTTCTCATCCAATTTATAAGGAGATTATGATAAAAAAAAAGAGATTTTATCGAATAACCTTAAAAGTAGCCATTTTTAAAAGAGTGATTTACATGTTTGTTTCTTCCACCCTGATTACTTCATTTATCCCATCCGTTTTATTTACCTTTTCTGAATTTTCAGTGACAGTAATCCATTTGGGCTGCTCCTCTGGGGAACATCCGGCTCGATCGTCTGTTTTATGCAGATCTTTATAATCCCGGGCATCGGAGAAAAGAGAGAAAAAAAAAGGGAGGAAAACGAAAGGACCGGGGGGGGGGGGGACCGGGTGGGCGGCCATCTTGGCAAGGCTCCATCGGACTGAAAAAGAATTCCTTTCCAAATAGACATATGTACACTTCTAACTATTAAAAAATCATTTATTTCAAATTAACATTAAATATTTATTAAAAGATTTTCAGTCTCAAGTTCAAAGAGATAAAAAGTTGATTTTTTTTTACCCTAAATAACAAACATTCTTTTAATTAACAATTAAATTCGCTTTTTTTTAAAGCTAAACGAATAAATAAAATCTGTTCTCGTATGTAATCAAACAAAATATTTCATAGGAGAATTAAATTCAGGTATGATACACAGTTTTTTTGTTTCAATGATTTATTTATTTAACATTAACACTTTATACGTATTTCGACACAGTTGTACATACAGTATGTAATTCACTTCCGATGATGACACATATGGTGTCGAAATACGTATAAAGTGTTAATGTTAAATAAATAAATCATTGAAACAAAAAAAACCTTGTGTATCATACCTGAATTTAATTCTCCTATTAAATCATAATGTTTCAACTAGAGCCAACGGTTACCAGTTTAAAATTAATAAAATATTTCAATAAAGAATATGAGCCGTCGAGAGCTTACTTTTATACCAAACTCTTAGATGTTGACTCTGCTGATAAATATCAATTAAAGACTGATATTTTTTTTTTTTGCTTCCCTTTATTCTATTTTTTTTTATGCAAGATTATTTTTTATTATAATAATCTTGTAAATAACCATGAAACAAGGAAATCAATTATTCCATTTTAACATTTTTTTTTCTCTTTTGTTTCAGGAACTTCTCGGATTTTGAGGTCCTTTTCTTTTTGTCTTACTGAATTTTTTGAAATTGGAACCGTTCTTTAATTACGTAAGCAAACCTTTGATTCTTTTACCAAATAAGAAATCTCCTCATATAGGAAAATGGAATTGGCCCAGGCTTCCAGAGCTCCGGTCCAACAAGATTTGTATTTTCCTATATGAGAAGATTCCTCGCGTCTGTAATAATTTTGTCTTTTATGTGTATATTTTACACATACATATAAATAAGTAAGTAAATCCATACCTCCCTTTCTCAAGCTGAATACTTGAATTTCATTTTTTTCTATCACCATCATCATATTATGATGACAAATATTATTTTTATATAATCTAAAGAATTCACCGTAGTCACTAGTTTAAACATTTTTAAATTAAAATAATTTCAATAATTAAAAGTAAACCCTAGGTTTAGTTTAAAAAAAGGAGCTTTATTTTGTTTATGTACATCGGTGTTAAAACATCAGAACACTTACATGTACAAAATTGTACAAAAAAGTTTGTAATAAGATTCTGCTGATGATGTTTTATACAAAAAGCAAAATAAAACTCTTTTTTCAAACTAATCCTAGTGTTTACTTTTAACTATTTAAATTATTTTAATTATTTTTAATAAGATTTAAACTTTCTCGTTGAAACATTTTGTAAAATTTACAAATTAAACACTAGGTTATTTGTTTCAAAGGTTTTATTAATTAAAAATTAACACTTGATACGTATTTCGACAATTCCTTGTCATCATCAGAAGTGATTACATTCTAATACATTGCAATGTATTAGAATGTAATCACTTCTGATCATGACAAGGAATTGTCGAAATACGTATCAAGTGTTAATATTTAATTAATAAAACCTTTGAAACAAATAACCTAGTGTTTAATTTGTATATTTAATTTTAATTAATTATTTTTATCTGCATATTTCTTATTATTTTCTCTAAAAATTATTTTTTGACGCATTTAAAATCAATTTTATGAGAGTCTACCACTATCCAACCAGATGGAAATTGAACAATTGATGCTTCTGAATAGAACCAATTATCCAATTACCTTCTGGTCTGTTATTATAAGGCGCACCTGCCACCCTCTCCCTTCCCCCGTACGAGACATAACCAACCAATTTTTTTTTTTTATTTAACAATTTACTAATTAAACATTTGTACGAATTTATCAATCAAAATGAAATTTTAATTGAATTATATACCGTTATTATACATTAAGGGAACGTAACTGGTCTTAATTTTATCTAGAAAGAGATAAAAAGAGAATTCTCTAGAGCCAGTGAAAGGGGGTGAGGTAGGTGTGGCCTCGCCAAGGCTTCGGCTAGCCTCGCCTTCTTCCGCCGGCGCTCGGGTGCTGTAACACTTTTTTGTTACGTGACGTTTTCTGCGATTCACCCTACCTTAAGCCGCGTATAAGAACTTCGTTCCAAAAAATTCACATAGCATTCATTTATTTTTCTTTTCCAAAAATATATCTGAAACAGAATAAAAAAAACAACACTAAAATTTCATCAACGAAAACAGTATAAATATAAAGAATGAATTTTGTTGATAAATATTTCACAAATTTTATATGAATCGTAATGTGTGGTCAATAAATTAATATGCTCTTTGAACTAGAGACATTCTCCATTAACAATTTAAATAAATATAACTTTTCATTTTAACACCTTTAAATAATTAAATAGGCAACGAAATTTTATTAAGAAAAAAAATATATATATTTTTTTTAAACTCGTTTATTTCTATAGAAGCAACATTTTTAATTAAACAAAATTATACAAATTTATTTATTTTCTTAAAATAAATATATAAATTAAATTACCCTGTAAGAGTAAAAAACAAAAACAAAATCGATTTCATTCATTAACATTGAGTTTTTATTTTCTCTCTCTTTCCTTTCGTATATAATGAGATGAAAGGGTTAAAATCGTCCAAAATAGACGTACTAATTTTTTCATTTTCTCTGCTTTTTTTGACGCAGAAAAAGATTTTTTAAGTATTGGCGTAAAAGGAGACGATATTTTATGTTAGAGGTGCTTAAGGAGTGTTAGGAAAAGTAAGTGTAAATGTGACTGGCAGGGTGGGAAATGTTTCATAATAATATGTATAAATATATAAGCTTATTCATATATTTATATATATTACGTCAAATATAATTTATCGTCAATCGGAGACTGAAAACTAAAATGATTAAATGACAGTTTTTATCAAGTCCGGAATTCATAAACATATTCTGCGGGAGACCAGTTGGTCTACATATTTTAATGAATATTGAAATCAACCAGAAATTATTTTTTTGACGCCATCTCCTCTAAGGACTAGTTGTTTTTTTTTAAATCAAATCTTGTCTCTACATATTTATTTTATAATCATATATAATCTCTATTTTCTTTTATTTTACAAATGGAAAAATCATATTAAAAATAAATGATTTAACGAATTCCCAATATTTTGGGATTCAGATTTGCGCCCTCTTGCAATTGGGATATTTTATTATTGCTATTATGAAAAATAAAAATTCATACTTTTTCATTATCCAAACGGTGAATATAAATTTGTAAAGAGTAATAGTTTTCCGCGGATTCGTTTTAGGGGTTCCGCGAAAAAAATAGGAAATCATATATTTTATATTTTTGGAGAAGTAAATAGGTAAAACAACAGAAGGATGTATAAAAATAACCAAAATTAGTCTGTATTTGTAAATTTTTATTAGGAAAAATTTTTGGGAATCCTAGGGTTCTACACTGAAGAAGAGACTACCGAAGACCTGGTGAGCGTTTCGCTCAGTGCTGCGTTTCTGAGCGTGTTCCCTATAGCGGCGGTTCGGACATGTTCTGGGGAGGCATCTCACTGGAGGCGAAAAGTGAACTGGTATTCATCGCCCAATAAGGCGGCGGTTCGGGCATGTTGGTGGCATGTCACTGGTGGCGAAAACTGAACTGGTATTCATCAAAGAGCCCAATATCGGCCGCCGATCAAGTGGATTGACTTGCAAACTCTACATGGAAGAAATACTGGTGGATCACGTTGTGAGTGCCTTTTTCCGGATATATACATTTCATTTTCATGCAAGATAACGCAAGACCACACACCGCTGCTATAGGACGCCCAGTACCTGGAAGAAGTTGAAGTGCCGGTTATGGCGTGGCCTGCTCCAAGCCCAGATCTCAATCCCATTGTGCATCTATGGGGTGAACTGAAAAAACGATCAAGAAACAGGGTGCCTACGAGATTCAAACCGCAATTAATGAAGAATGGGATAGGATACCCCAGGATTAAAAAAAAAAATTGGTTTCTTCGATGTGATTACCCTTTTATACTTTCTCAAAATCTCATAAACATCGTTATCTCAAACGAGCAATTTCTGACTTTTTTGTTAGTTATCTAATAATTTTGCAGGACAAAGGTTAACATTTTGTGTTTTTAGAAAGCTAACAGTGTGTACCTTTAATTTAATACTAATAGTACAGTGAGCGCCACAATTAAGTCCCCACCTGATAGCTTGAGCCTTAAGTACCTGGTATATGGTATACAATATGGTATATTGTAAAATAATTTTAAATTTGAAAAGGTAAAATAAAATCATCTTTACCAGATTTTACGTTTTACCTTTTCGGTCATTAAAATTATTTCACTATACACGATATAAACTATACCTTATACTTAAGGCTCTAGCTTTCAGGTAGGGGCTTAATTGTGGCGCTGACTGTACTTGCAAAAAAAATTAATTTAAGTTTGAAGTGAAAATGTCGAGGGTGTGCGATTTCTCGAGTATAGATGGAGTTTGATGAAAATTAAATAATCAAAGTTAAATTTTACATCCCTTTAAAATATTAAGTATGCGCCATTTCTTTTCATTTTATAATTTGGGAAAATAATCGTTTTCGGCGTTTCTAAATACCTCTAGTATAAGAAAGCCAAATAGAGAAATAAATGTTCGCTTTAAGGAAATAGATTAATCGTTTCAAAATATTCAATAACAAATTAGCGAATTCCGCCAATGGAACAAAAACATTGCTCGCTTTGTTTAAAGGTTCCAATATTTTTGTTTCATTAACGAAATTCTCTCTTCGCCTAGCTCGTTGATGCCAAGTGTTTTCAGAAAAATTTGAAGACAATTCATCAAATATTTCAAGTTAATTAATAAGAGATTTATTTCCATATTGTGTTTTATAATCTGGACTATAAAATGTAAATTTATTTTTATTAGTTATAAATGTTTTAACTTTTGAGACACTCACAATTAAACTTTATTATAAGCATATTTTAATTATATCTTTAAAACCAACTTCATCACTTTTTTGAATTTTAAATTACAACTCGTAATTAAAGAAAAAAGATAACGTTACAATCAAACTCAAATATACATTTTCTCTAGATCTTATTTAATTTCGTACCGGTGAAATTTAATTAAAATAATATTTTTTTATTTTCATCTCTTGTCAAAGGAATTACATTTTAAAATAAGATTACGATCGGTCAACGTCCTCCCCATTCATTCACCTGGGTGCGAGGTGAACGTATTCTAATCCTTTGTAATAAAGTTTATTATCGCCATGGAATGAATAAATGATTTTATATCCTCATAAGAGGAAGGACTTGGACTCGGCGGGGTTTTAGAAAATTAGCTTTATAAGATAAATGACATCTTAACATTCTCGCGGAATCAACTCTAATTAGTTATGATTAATCACCTTGGATTTTTCGGGGCCAACGTACGAACCAAAAAAACGGGTGGGGGAAGATGAATAAATTTGAATAAAAAGCGGCGGTGCTGGCGCCCACTTAGAAAACAATTCTTAACCGAAATAAAAAACTGTTTTAAAGAAATATTCACAATTTATTATCATTTCTTCGTTAAATGTTGTCTGTGTGTGATGTTTACGATTTTAAGCTCCCAGATAGTGATATCCTGTAACAATTACTAATGAATCAGAGTAGTCTGTCTGTATTTGTAAATTTTTAACATAACTAATGACTGTATATACAGTAAAATAGGTTCTTTAAATTAGGAAAAAATTTTGGGAATCCTAGGGTTCTACTCTGAAGAAGAGACTACCGAAGACCTGGTGAGCGTTTCGCTCAGTGCTGCATTTCTGAGCCTGTTCCCTATAGCGGCGGTTCGGACATGTTCTGGGGAGGCATCTCACTGGAGGCGAAAAGTAAACTGGTATTCATTCCCAATATGGCGCGTTCGGCATGTTGGGCATCTCACTGGTGGCGAAAACTGAACTGGTATTCATCAAAGAGCCCAATATCGGCCGCCGATCAAGTGGATTGACTTGCAAACTCTACATCGAAGAAATACTGGTGGATCTCGTTGTGAGTGCCTTTTTCCGAATATATACATTTCATTTTCATGCAAGATAACGCAAGACCACACACCGCTGCTATAGTACGCCCAGTACCTGGGAGAAGTTGAAGTGCCGGTTATGGCGTGGCCTGCTCCAAGCCCAGATCTCAATCCCATTGTCCATCTATGGGGCGAACTGAAAAAACGATCAAGAAACAGGGTGCCTACGAGATTCAAGTCTCACAAACATGTGTGATGTTTACGATTTTAAGCTCCCAGATAGTGGTGATATCCTGAAACAATTACTAATGAATCAGAATTTTTATTTTTTATTTCTGCTGCTGCGTCCATTTGGTTTTTTACAAATTTGGATTTATAGTACAGTAATAGTTGAAGTAGTTGAAAAAAATCCAATTATCCATGGTTTCCGACAGCCTTCTTCATCTGGGCCACCAATCCAGATGTTGATCGCTGTTTGGCATGGTTTATTGACATCTTGGTGGCAGGTGTTATTTCTTCTTGCCAGATCCGCTGGCATTTTATTGTTTTGTTTTGCTTAATAAAAAATAAAGTATTTCGAATCGGTTTTCATTCATTCCATCAAGATATTATTTAAATTTTTGTTGTTATGGATGAATTAGATTTTGCCTTAAAACCTTTTGACTTTAACTTAAAAATAGAAACTTCAATTAAGGGTCATATTTCAATTTTGTTTTGCCTAAAATTGCTTAACCCAAGGGATCTTGTCTTGCCCAAATTTATTTCACGGGTTGGGGAAAATTAATTTTCTTCTATTAAATAAAAGAAATAGTAATTTTGCCTAAATATGATCTTTCTACCTAAAATTTGCTTAAAATAATATTTTATTTAACCTGAAAATTCAATGAAAATTTTTAGAATTGTTCGCATTTATGATTTTCACTTTGTCTAAAACATTAGCACATTTTAGCTGCTCTAATTATTTATACAGAGGATAATTTACAATTAATTCAGCCCATTTCGAAAACGGAAGTAGGAAGTATAATTTAATGAGCTTGGAGTATTGATTGGGTTTCACTTCAGCGAATGACGTTTGGTCATTAATTATTAATCATTAACAAAATTATAATTATAATAATAACACAAACAATTATTCATCATCTGAATTAATGTTCGTTAGAGCAATTTTCGGGTCATATATTTTAAATTTGACGTAGCAATAAAAATAACTCGTTCTGCTAAAGAACTTATAAAAGAAGGAATTATAATTTACCAAAAATGACATTTCAAAATTTTAATACGAATTATTTTTGTAGCTTGACTATTTGATTCTTTCACTTGACCAATTAATCAAATTTTGTCAACTTTGCAATTTCGATTTCTGTATATTATTTTTATTATTTATTTCCCTCTGGACCGGTAGCACAGTGGTCGAGTATTCGCCTCTTGTACTAGAGGTCAGAGGTTTACTTCCCGTCCCAACAACAATTGAATTAAATAATTAGGGACGGGGTTTAAATCGACCTAGATGACAAAATAAATATTAAAAACTTTTTAATAAAACTAACTTTAAAATTCACAAGGTTTTCTGTTTCAATAATATATTAATTTGATATTAACACTTTATACGTATTTCGACACCATATGTGTCATCTTCGAAGCGAATTACATACTGGCTCAATTAACAGTCATCTTATAAAGTATGTAATTCGCTTCTGAAGATGACACATATGGTGTCGAAATACGTATAAAGTGTTAATATCAAATTAATATGAAACAGAAAACCTTGTGAATTTAATTCTCCTATTAAAGCATAATGTTTCAACTAGAGCCAACGGTTTAAAATTAATAAAACTAACTTTAAAATAGTTATTGCACTTTCAGCTGGAAAACATTTAATTTACTTATTCTCTAGAACAAAATTTCCCAATTCCGAGAAAAAGACCTGACAGATCATTAGTTGGAGTAGACTGTCGAGGGGATTTAGGTTCGTTTTAGGGAATTTACTCTTGATGATCCTTTCCTCACTCAAGAATAAACTTTCCCTTTATAAGGCTAATATAATTGCTATTATCCTCAGGGATTTGATTAAGTCACTTTTAATCAAATTTCTTGAATTGAAAAGATTTTAGATGAAACAATTTCTCGTCTTTTTTTATTATTTGGAATAATTTATAGTGTAGATTTGATTTTTTTTTTTTTTTCAGTTTGTACTGTGTAAAAGGAGAAATAATCTGCTGTTTTAATTTCATTGTCAGTGGTTAGTTATATATTGTTTTTGATATTGTCTTATAAAGGCTTTCTTAAGGCGATTACACACGTAACTGCAAACTTGACAAGCATGCATGTGCAATCTTTTTGTACAAGCAAACTGTAGAGTCTGAAGGAGAATTTTGCGCAAGCATTTAATTGTGCAAGCCGCTTGATGTTCAATTGAATTTTAAAAAAATATACAAGCAAATGTCTCCGCCATTTTATAGACGTCTTGCCATTTGATATTTATTTAATAATATATTAATTCATTTAATTCTCCTATTAAATCATAATGTTTCAACTAGAGATGTTTCAACGGTTACCATTTTAAAATTAATTCGTTTAATATTTCAATTTTTTTTTTAACACTCACACTTTTTTCCCATTCACACTCACACTAAAAGATTAAAAATTTGCATTTGCTCGCCGAAAGTGAGCAAGGGGATATAGTGGCATAGCCTCCTGGCAAGCGGTGAAGCTCGCTGAAGGCGGGCTTTACCACTTGTTTTCGAAAAAATTTGTGAATAAGTTTGACATTTTCAGGTTAAATTTTCGGCATAAGCTGTTACTTGCACATGCATGCTTTTGCCGTGTGTTGCTGAAGGGAATTTGTCCATGCTTGTACGAAAAGATTGCACATGCATGATTGTCAAGTTTACGTGTGTAGCCGCCTTTAGTTTTCTTTTTGTTTGATTTTGTAATTTCATTTTAAATAAAAATTTGGATAATTGATCGTATTTTGGAGTCTAAATTCTTAAAACTTCATATATAGGCCTACTATATTTTTATTTTAAAATTAATTTAGGCTAATTTTAAATTTTATTCATGGATCGTCAATAGGGTGGTCCAAAAAAAAATTTTTCGTTTTTCAGTTTGGCCATTCCATAAATTTGAAATAGTAATATCATTGTAAAATTTCAGTTGGCTAGCTTTAGAGGAAAAGGGTGCTCAATTGAGAGTTGTTTTTGGAATTTTTCTGCAAAATTCTTGATCTTGTTTTTTTTTTTTTTTAAAGTGAAACTTTTATTATATCGCTACGAATTTTTTGGTTCTTCTATCAGCATGTCGCGTTGTAACGAGGTGACGTAAAAAGCCATGACGCTACAAGCCATGACGTCACTAGTTGTGACGTCATGGCGACTCACACAAGGTTTTTTTTTTTGTTACAGATCAGTTTCGTTAAATACTATTTTTAAATTTAAAAAAAAAACCTTACTTCTGATAAATAGTTAACGTGTTTTACTTAATATCCTGACTAGTCAATTTTTCAAATTTTAAAATAATCATATTTTGTCCCACAAATTGTATATCGACATTTTTGTTTTATTTAATTGCATCAATTTCATTAAGAAGAAACAAAGTGTTGAGGTTTCCAGAGGACGACCAGCCTAAGATAGGGGCTGGAATTTTGAACACAAAATAGGAATAGTAGGTGTAACAAAACAAAGGGGTGGCTGAACTTCTTTTTTTCCATATAAGCTTAGACCACCCTAATCGTCAAACACATTTTAATTTAATTTAAATCATTTTTGAATAGAAAGGATTTTGATTTCTTTTATTTTTGAGTTTTTTCCCTGGTAGAATAACAAATGATGGGAAGGGACCTGTTTTCCCCATATCGCCTATTATTGTATATTGTGTTATTGTTATTTCTGATTTGAGATTTATTATATCATACTTAGATTTATTATAGATTTGTTTTTTATTTCATCGAGTTGAAACTTAAGATTATAGAAACACTGCTTTAAATTATCATAACATTTTGTTATAACACCCATTTATTTTATTTTTCTACTACACTTTTAGAGTTTGCTCTTAGTTTTATAGCTACCTCTTTTCTTAGAGATGTCAGATTGAAATTTATAGTTTTTTATATTTTTTTAAAAATGATTTATAACCTACCTATATGTGGACATATTTTATACTTTTTTTTTACATTAATATTTCAACAATTGAAATTGTATTTTTCAATTTTATTATTTAAATGTTTTTTTTTGTTTGTTTCTGAATACGTCATTATATTATATCGGAAGGTATTATATTTAATTAATTTGTTCACGCACCAAATGCAAAATGTGAATTAAAAAACCCATCAATTGAATTTTTGAAATCTCCCATCGATTGATTGGTCAAAAAGGTGTCATGGCAAGTTCACCTATCATAACTTGACATTTTGAATATTATTGAATGATTTAATTATATATCAGATAAACCAGCTCTGAGCGTAGCCTTAAAATACATGTTCATGATATGAACTTAAATTATCATTATATTTACAATTATATATACAAATAATTTTTTTATTATATTAAATACATATTAGATAAATAATAATAAGTATCAATAGTTTGTAATTTTATCTATTCTAAGAGGGATTTCTCTTTTACAGGCTTTAATCAGCAATGAAGGGATTTCATGCATAAAGCCTAATAAAAAATAAACGTGTGGGGGTCGTGGACCCCCGTCTGGAACGAAGTTTCTCGCGCCTTTTCTTCAACTCCGAATATAATTTAAATAATATAAAGATCTGTGGCTATAGACTTAATGGTGATGGAGTCAGGAAAAAAACAAAACGAGTGCAGCCAAATATTATTTTATTTCTGAAGATGGCCTAGACCTCGGGCCGAAACGTCAGCCGTGAGGGCGAGAATTGAAATGAAAGAATATTTGGCTGCACTCGTCTTTTTTCTTGACTCCATCACCATTAAATAATATAGAAAGAAAGAGAATTCTCTAGAGCTGGTTCGGGGGTAGGCGTGGTCTTGCCAAGGCTTCGGCTAGCCTCGCCTTCCTCCGCCGGCGCTCGTACGCTGTAACGCATTTTTGTTACGTTTTGCCGCGTAAAAGAACTTCGTTCCAAAAATATAAAAAAATAGGGACATCTATTTAATTATATAATCCTTACAATAAATATTTGAAATTAAACACTATTTAAAATTTTAAACACAAAATATGGATAAATTTATAGACGATTTACATTTATAATTAATAATAGAAACTCTATTTATAATCATGTATTTGACTGCCGACCCCGCATTGAATTTTTTTCTGTTTAATGCATTTTAGTAGAATTGTATATTCTCAAAAAAAAAAAAAAAAAAAAAAAAAACATTCGCTAAAGCGAAAACTTTTATTTTTTATTTTTTATAAATAAATAAATACATTTTTTCTTAATGATAGATAGATAACCATTTATACAGCACAGTAAGGTGTGTTTCCTATTTACAGGCGAAACGAAATTTCTTTTGGTTTTACTGTTTATTTAGTATTACCTACAGCTAAAATTTCATCGCGTTTGTCGACGTGGTGGTTCTAAATACCATGGGTGATCTTAAAAAAAAATCCCATGAAATTGATTAGAATCAATTCATCTCGCACTTATTTCCATCTTATAAAAAACACACAATTTTATTATGAATTTTAAAATTAAATTCATTTATTAATTGAATCTAATTACGATTTAATAAACAATTGTACCCTAAAATAAATCAATAAATGATTTGATGAATATTTTCAAAACGATTGTCAATAACCTGGCTTTGTTTTGTCATATGAAAAAAAAGACAAAGGTCAGGCAAATAAATTTAGAAACGGATGGTGAAAATAAACAATACTTTTTTCTTTTAAATAATAATAATGCCAATAAATTTGAATTTTTGAAACATGAACAAACAAGCCTTAAAAAAAAATCTTTTTTTTTTTAGGTATTTTTTATAATGAAATGAATAATTTATTAAAGATTAGAATATTAACATTAATAAATCGATTAAGGCGTGAATTGCGAAGTAGTGAGTGGGATAGCTAGTATTAAAATTGAATTTTTTGTTTGATGAAAATTTTAATTTTCCTTTTAAATTTAAGGGAGATGGTTAATTTTTTTTTTTCTCACTGAATCTTTGATTTATTTAGCGTTTTATTATTTGAAGAATATTTTCTTATTTTTTTGCCTATTAATAAATAAAAATAATAATTTTTATTTTTTGATAAATAAGCAAAATATAAAATATCCGGGCGCGTGTGTTGGTTTCCCTTTTAGTCGGCTTTTACGACAAGCAGGGCATACTTTGGGCAAATTCTGACCCCTACCCACAGGGGTACCCTTTTAGTCGCCTCTTACGACAAGCAGGGGATACTGTGGGCAAATTCTGACCCCTACCCATTGGGGTCCCCTTTTAGTCGCCTCTTACGACAAGCAGGGGATACTGTGGGTAAATTCTCACCCCAACCCACAGGGGTAACAATCCCGGGGGTATATACTAGATAAATTTATTCAGAAATTTCTTGTTTGTAATTGATTTATTTTTATTTTTTTTAATTTGCATTTTTGTTTCCTTTCCAGTTTGGTATCGGGGATGTGAAGGTCCTACCCATAACCCTTCAGGGGTACCTCAGAATTCTGGACGTTTACCCTCCCAAGCTCAATAAATTGTAATCGATGTTTTTTTTGTTTTGTTTTTTTTTAAAAATTTTTTTTTGGAAGGAATTTTAAAATTTTAAGAATTTATTTTTTTTTAAATAAATTTATGAAAATTTTAGTTTTAATAATTTATTTAGCCTAATAGGCCTAATAAAAAATATATAGGTGCCTAGAAGTTGATTTAACTTTTAACTTTTTAGGGAACAGATTGAACTCAGGTTATTAAAATAAGATGTCACAAAAAGCAATTTATATCTGTGATGTTATAATATATTAATAAGAGGGTAGAAAATGAGAGATGCAGCCAAGGTTTTTTTCTTTATTTATTTAATCCGCACGACTGACATTTCGGTTCCACTGTTTGAACCATCTTCAGAGCTGGCGAAAAGTCATTATGATTTTTTACATTTTTGAACCAAACTCTTATACAATAAATACATACACAGTATGCTATGTATGTACATTTATATACCTGGTCATCGCAAACTGTGTATAATTTTATTTTATAAGTGTTTGGTTCAACAATGTAATAATCCACTTTTCGCCAGCTCTGAAGATGGTTAAAACACGTAACAGAAACGTCAGCCGTGCGGATTAAATAAATAAAGAAAAAACCTTAGCTTCATCTCTCATTTTCTACCCTCTTATTAATAATTGCATTTTAATTCAGTTACAAATAACTACTAGAAATAAAAGTTTTCTGAAATATTTAATATAAAACTTGACTTCAACATGAAAATTACTTTTGCCTTCTCGTTTGCTGATTTATTCAAAAAAGTCATGGAACTGTTTTTTTTTTCCTTTTTCAAATGCTAAACGAAATGCTGGCACTCTTATAGAGTGTAATAACCGGCTGCGGGTGAATTGTTAAGAGCGAAAAAAGGGCGGGGGGGGGGGAGGTTTCTGTTCGCATGCATCTCAATCGTGAATCCCTCACGCGTCATTTCGCCAACATCAAACACGCGATCAGACATTGAATTATATTGTCTTAAGTCCCGGTTTATATATATATATGTATATTTATCCTCTTTGCATTTTTTTTATTAAAAAAAAAAATGTTAAATGAAGTGAAAAATTTAGTTGTAAAACGATATTGTCTAAATTTATCAAAGATTCTCTAGAGAATATTTTCGTTTTACTAAAATGCATTATCAGACTCTTTTCTCATTCACACTCACACTCACACACACATTCACACAGTCTTTTCAGCAACTCAGGCCATATAACCATAATCGTTATTATTTATAATATTGATTGGGGGTCCAGGCATTTCTATTTAAGCCATTTGGTATCCAAATGGCTTAAATAAAATCATCGGACTGCCTGGGGTCCGAACCCGCGACGTTTGGTATAGAAGGTAGGCACGCTACCATCTAGACCAAGCCCGTAGGCTATCTAAAAGTTACTTTGACATATTTGACCTCTGATTTGACTTGCAAACTGTATAGTATTGCAAAATACATATAATAATATATAAAAAAATTAAAATTAATTTATCTCTACTAGGAGTTCCCAACCTTTTTATGGCGCCGGCGGAGATTGCAAAAAAAATGGCGGACGTAAAAAATCGAATTTCAAAAAAAAAAAAAAAAAAAAAAAAATTAATATTATTTTCTTAATGGGTCGTTTTGATAACTTACCTACTCCAACATTAAAATAGCCTCCCTATGGGGAAATACATGGTGTTTGTCCTTCAGCTATTTTAATGCTGATCGAATTTTTTTTTTAAATTACTTAATGAAAAACAAATTCTGTTGTAAACTTTTATTCAATTCTGGGACGAGGTTTTGTTTACCTTTATTTAAACTGCCATAGCTACACTCGTCGGCACAGGATTTAGGTGTGTTTATGGTCAATTTAAAAAATATTTAAGTATTTCGCAAGATTGGTTGTTTATGGTCAATTTAAAAAATATTTAAGTATTTTTTAAATTAACCATAAACACACCTAAATCCTGTGCCGACGAGTGCAGCTGCCACAGCGGCAGTTTAAATAAAGGTAAATTCTGATGTTTTGCCACCGGCCCAGGGTTGGAAACCCTTGATCTACATCTAAACATGTGACACCTTTAAGAGATAATAACAGGCCTATTAAACATGGATCCCGAAAAATATTCTTTTCTCGGCTTGCTTGTTTAGTAGTAGGTTATCACACTATGGAACTTAGTATTCTCTACTGGTCACCATAGGTCTTGCGGGCCGTATGCAACCAGTTACCAAAAAAATAATATTATATTTACATAGGATTTATAAACTAGTCTATTCAATACAATACTACTATATACAGTTATATACTTCAGAATAAACTGAACCATATTCTTAAAAGCACTACTTATTGGCAGTCATTCTCATTGCGCTTTCTTCTTCTTATCCAACCTTCTCTCTACCACATAGCTAACTAATTTTATTTATAATGAAGCTTATCTCACCCCATAGGCTAGTATCTCGGACCAAGAAATATTTAAAAAAAAACACACCGATTAAAAATGTACTCTACTTATATTAAATCAACACTTATTATGATTTTTATTTTTTTTTAACGCTCACACTTTTTTCTCATTCACACTCACATGCATACAGTCTTTTCGGCATATAAGATTTTGACAATAACCGTTATATATATTTGGGGTCCAGGCATTCCTATTTAAGCCATTTGGTAACCAAATGGCTTAAATAAAATCATTGGACTGCCTGGGATTCGAACCCGCGATCCTTGGTATACAAGGCTAGCACGCTAACCCGTACACCAACCATTTTTATCTTTATTGGCTATATATCTATTTTATATTTTCCACTTACAATGGAATAATTTGTTAATTAAAAAAAAAATTTTAAAAGAAAACCTGTTATACAGTAGCTACTGCTCTACTACTCTAATCCTAAACTAAATTCTATAATTCTAAAATATCTGGTCATGAGATTTATATATGAATATTTATCCATGATCCTAGATATTTATCTACTTGTTTGAATAAGTGGACACGTACATGATCGTTAGAAAATTTTTCAATTCTTAATACTAACTTCTTAACTCTATAGTTTCTATTTATTTCCCATCTGAACAAAATTTTTTTTAGATTACTCTATATATTTATTATACTGTATTTAATACCAGTCAGGGATATTAATTTTAGTTTTAAGATAGACAACACAAATAACTAATTCACTCTTGTTATGAAATCACCGTAGAAATTAGAGTAATTAATCGAAATTGGTAAATATATTCAGGAGATGATGAAAAGGCAGCAAAAAAAAAAAAAAAAAAAAACGAAATTCCCATTTCCTTTGTCTACGTTTCGAACGCTCATCTCGTTCATCATCAGGACAGGACAGATAGGAAAGTGATATAGCTTGAATTGTTAATATATAGATGCACAAGTATATAAGGGGAGACCGGGGCAGGTTGACCCACTAATTTTCTTTTCTTTTATGAAATTTTCTATTTAATCATTTTCGTTTATGTTTTTGTTTTAAAATGTTGGTGCAACCTTAAGCTACCATAAGGTCAAGGTAAAAGTCTCCTAAATTGATGTTAAATTTAAAAAAAAAATAATATCGTGGCTTCAAGAACTTTTTCTTTTTCTGTTTTTCTTTTGTGTTTACGAATCATTGTTATAACCGCGGTATTGGGGGTAACTAGGGAATTTGGCTGGGGGGGGGGCATGGCCCATGGCCATCTCCACTACTGATGATCCATCAAAATAATATGATTTTTTTATTTATAAACAACCGCAGACTAGAGAAAATTTCAAACAAAAAATTGTAAAATGACAAGATCAGCCTTTTATTTATTTATTTTTTTTTTCATATAAATTATAGTTAGGCTTTTGTTGTTTATTAACTGAATATTAGGCGTCTGAACCGAATATTCGGTTAATAAACAACAAAAGCCTATCTATAATTTATATATAAAAAAAACCTTGTCTTATTTTGCAATTTTTTGAGTGAAATTTTCTGTAGTCCACGGTTGTTTATAAATTAAAAAAATTAAGTATCATCAGTATATATTTGTGCATCTTTATATGAACATTTCAGGCTTTATCAATCTAAGCTTTTCTAGCTGATGATAAACGCGATGAGCGTTCGAAACGTCGACTGAAATTTCGTTTTTTTTTTTTTGTTGGCTGCATTTTTATCATCTCCTGAATATAATTACTCATCGGCCATCTCCAATTGTAATCGTAAATTGGTAGGCTAATTTGTATTGACTACCTTCCAGGAATCAAATTTTCTGCAATGTTATGTAACTCCATGTTTTTTTTTTTTTTATTATTTTTTTATATATTCAAAATTAGATTAGAAAATATTTGTTAGAAATTATATCTGAGTCGCATTCATCGTTATTATCTCCATCCCCTCCGCTTTTTTCTTTCTACTCTGGTCAGGGAACTTAAGACCACTTGATGAATTAAATTAATTCTAATAAATCTTTTTTGAATTAAAGTTCAGAAAAAAATTTAAATTTAACTATTTTTTGCTCAAGTTAGACCTTACAATACAAATAAATCGTGAAGTATATTTCGGTCAATTTGGATTTGCCTATAAAATATTTTCACAAAAATAAGCTGGAATATTCTATTGAACATTTCCTAAAAAAAAAAAAAAAACATGGTTATTACATATTCATTCATACATACAGTATATAAATAAATAGCTTCACCTTTATTTTTCAATAAACCAACAAAAAAAAATCACATTCAAACACATCAATCATCCCATGTCATTTACGTTTAGAAAAATAGATTATTATAAGAATATTCTGACACTCTTTTATCCCAGACCATTTTCACTTTATAAAAATATATCTAATTCCAATCAAATACTTTCACTCAAAAATATTTAAAATATTTTATCGAATTGTTAATAAAGATTTACGCAAACTTTTTTTTTATAAGGGAATTAATCAAGATATTAATATAAAATATACATTTTGAAATTATTTCTCATAAAAAAGATTTATTAATTTTTTTTTAACCTTATGACCTTCACTTTTATGGAAATAATAGAGACTGAGATGAATCCTTAATGAAGAAAGAAAAGCGAGGGCAGCCAAAAGAAAAGACTATGAATGCTAAATCAATCTCCAGGCAATTTTCGAATTTTTTATTTAATTATTTAAGAACCGTCAATATACCTTTAAATGAAAAACATTCAACCCTTTAAATCTTAACTAAATAAAAAATTCTAAACGCTTCTGATGAAGCACTTATTTTGGCTGCCACTTAAATAAAATAAATTCCCTTATAAATAAATTATTTATTTAAATAAAACGAACAACTCAAGGATGGGAAATCTACATATCTAACACCTATGGCATTTAAGGAAGGGGATGTAGATATTTTAATCTCATCCCTTCCTTTGCCCTATTTTATCCACTTGTCTAGAATTTTGTGTTGTGTCAAAGCTGGAAATTATTAATGTTATATAATTAAATCTTTTCAATAATAATTTGAGATGGTAGTCAAATATTTTAGTTTATTTTTTTCATTTTATTAACCACTTAATTAGATTTCTTTTGTTTCCTGGTTTTATCTTCTTAGATTGGAACGATACTTTTGAAACTCCCTATATTTAGTCGTTTGTTTATAAAAATATTTCAACACAACGCTCTCTTTATTAAGCGTTTGAAAAAAAGGCTTATATTTTATAAACTTGATGATTAAAACCATTGTTATGTGCAATTGAATGGGTAATGAGTTACGTTTGATGAAGTTAAGCCAATTTGTTTTAAAAGTGCCTTTGAAATAATAATAAAAAAAAATATATCTATATATAGGTAAAGTTAATTAAGGTTTTATGTAGTGGAATTAAATGGTCTGCACTATTAGCAATTTTACTCTTTTATTTATTAGACTGATTCACATTAAATTTCTTTACTATGCTTAAGGTTAACCAAAATTTTTTGTTAATTTTTACTTTCTCATATACGAAGTATATAAAGAGAAAGTATTGTAATCGTAAAAAAATTCATTTTCGAGATTTTGATAATTCTAGACATCCCTGAGTCCAAAAAAACATTTTTGGAATTATATTTTGTGTGGGAACACGATTGTTTAAAAACTCAAGCAGCTAGATCGATGAAATTTGGTACAATTAATCTGTATCAACTTTTGGAGTAAATACGTCAACCGGAAGTAGTACTTTACCTAAGAAGTTTTTTTTTTTTTTCAAAAATTTTAAAATTTTTTGTCAGATTAAGATAAATTACTGTATTTTAAAAAATTTTTATTCTTTGACGTTTTTTCGAAAACTGAACAGTTTTTGTTAAAGAAACAGACCATGCCTGCTAATTTTGAAAAAAAAAAAATCAAAATTTTACAGGTGACAGTAAAAAAATTGAAAATTTCAAAATTTTTGAAAAAAAACTTCTTAGGTAATGAACTACTTCCGGTTGACGTATTTACTCCAAAAGTTGATAAAGATCTACAATCTTAGTGTAAGAGGTAAATATAAACCTTTAAATTTCATCCATGGCTGCTTCCGTTTTTAAGTAATCGTATTCCACATCAAAATTATTTTTTAGAATATACGAGAAAGTCTTGGAGAAGTCATTCCAACCAATTTTTTCAAAAATATGAAATTTTAATATTATTCTTAAAACACTTATGAAGTCACTGGGTCTATAACCACGACATATTTTTACACTTTTGTGACGTGACATTATTACCTTATACCTTAATAATAATAATAATAATCTAATTTTTTATTTTTAAAATAACTGTAATTCTCGAAACTTGTTTTATTTTTTTTAAATAAAAAAATTTGAGGGTCTCCATATCTCCCCTTAATAGCCCTCCCATCCGTGGGCAACAACACTTCTTTCGGATTCATTGACAAATTTAATTTAGAATTGCCATTGTTTAATGTTAATGTCGATTGTAGTTTAAGATTCATTTGTTGGTAATATGAAGTGAGCAATGCATGTGAACCAAGTGAAGTTGGCTACGCATGTAAGCGAGGCGAGGTTAGCTACGCATGTACTGTCAATAATACTTAACCTTCAGTTAGTGTTCATTGTTCAAAGTGAATGCATATACCTGATTAGCAGCCGAAACGTTGTATTTTACTGTAATTAATAACAATTAATTTGCTAAAATAAACCACGATTTAATCCATAAAAATGTCTTCTATTTTTCGAAACACTACTTGTTTGCTGACTCAGAGTATCACTCAAAATTTGAATAAAAGTAAATAAAATTCAGAAAATAATTTAATAATACCTTTCATAAATAATTACAATAAATTATACTTTATCACTGTTACATGTAAAAATAAAAAATTATAGTCTCGGGTTTTAATCAAATGGGGTTATTATTATCAATACTCGTTCGTGATTAAGGTCAAATATCTTATTATAGTTTTAAAGATAAAAATACTAGTATTAAAAAAAACACGAAATTTTTTCCTCTTAAATTCATCCTCTCGAAGAGAAATTCGTCGCCTTTTTTTTTTTTATTTTAATGAAAAATTTCTCTGTTATGGCAAAGACAAAAAAATGTAAACTGATCACTATTCTCTTTGCGGTGGTATGTCATGAAAGATATATTTTTTTTTTTTTTTTCATTATTTGAAGGATTTTTATAACCCTTTGAGCGACAATATCAAGTGACATCGATTACATAAGTTATTCGGGGTCGGTCATAAAAATCTGCTATCCATCCGCGTGGTTATAGTGCCGCACCTCATATCTCGTAATATTGAAATCATCTTGTGTGGAAAAAAAATTTATTTTCTTGAATTTAAATAAAGCTTATGTTTTAGAAGACTAATAATAAAAGAAAATGTAATTTAAATATTTTTTTTTGGATATTATGCAAAAACCAAATTATTGTTAAAAAAAATACATATTCAGAGATTTATGCCCATTTGCACCGCACGAGTTTAGCCTTGTTTAACGCGTTAACTCTCCAAATTTTGTTGCACCTCTTGCAAAGCAAAGCCAAGCTTAAATGTCTAAAACGCAACTTAAATTTTAAGCCCTTGGTTATGGTGGCTTAACGCATTACTTAACCTAAAAAAACAATTTTTTGTTAAATAAATCTCAGCTATTTCAGATTATATTGATAATATAATTTTAATTAAATAATAATAATAATAATAATCCATTTTTTTTATTCGATTTTTTTTTTTTTTTTTTTTTTTTTATAAAAAACATGAACAATATCAACGCTATTTTTGAGAATGATCTAATAAATAAATAAGTTTTGGAATTCTTTGAAAATAATTATAATTTTTATAATATATGTAATATGTAATAAATATTTTGGACATTATATATTTACCCCGTATTTGCTCAGGGGCCCACATCTTGTGGGTACGTGGATGGCGACCACGAGCTACCCGAGCTGGGACTGACAGTCCTATTCTTTGCATGTCAGTCCCTTCCTCTTTTCAACAGCCGTCAGGCCATGCGACGGGCCGGCCTGTTCTATTCCTTCCCGGTCGTAAAAAAACTCATGAACCGCCGATCCCTTTATTTCCGCCGACCCCGCACCCCGGGAATATTCAGGCGAGGAAAGAAGAAGACATATACCCCGTGTTTTTTTTTTTTTTTTTTTTTGCCAATATGCAGTTGAACTTGCATGTCTCTCGCAAGAGAATATAAATATAAAAGTTTTCACTTGTCACACTATAATATTTGAGAAAAATGATTAAAAAAAAAAAAAAATCACCAGAATATCACTAAAGTTTACAACGATGCCTTATTGATTATTTTTTAAGTCCTTCTTTATTATTCGATGATTGAAATATTGCGGTGCAAATGAACAGCTATTTAAGATTCTCTTTAATTTAAGTAACAACTAGTTAAGAGATGCTTAAATGTCAAACGGTGCAACCGGGCATTAGACATGGCATGCCCGATAAATAACTCTCAATTCCCTTTAATAAAATTTGTTTTGAATGTTTCATATTTCAAGTTATTAAATTTCTTTCGTAAAGAGAAAGATTGAATCATTTTTTGGTTTTGAAATTCAATTTCTAGATCGTCTTAGAATTTTTTTTTCGAATCCCACTCAAAAATACTTAATTAAGAATTTTTCTTTTTCGGAAATGACTTTCAAAGAGTTATTTGGGTGATTAAAAAAAAAGTTCTTAAAAGTCTCTTTTATTTATGATCTTCTCCTCTATTTTAAGTCTTTGGTAGTTTCAGAATAGATCTAATTTAAACTTGTAATTAATTAGCTTTATTTAGATTAAATAAAAAAAGAAAGAAAAAAAATCTGAAAAGTTTTTTTTTGACAAATTATGTGTTGGTTAGAAAATTTTATTTGTTCGTTTTCAAGGTGAGCTGTTGTTGTCTCGTGGTGTTTGTCTCAAACTCGTGTGGGTCGTTAGTCAATTTTCAGAGAGAGAGAGAGAGAGAGTGGGGGGGGAGAAAGAGATACTTTTCGAAAAGTTTGTCTACCATTTGACTTGGGACAAACCTCTCAACCCCTAACTCGGTAATTAATGTGGCGGCCAACTGTCCAACTCTCCGAATTGACAAATAAAAATGCACTTTTAAACCAACAACCAAATACATTTACAACCATTTATTGATTATAAACACTCAGAAAAATTTCTACAATTAAGACTACATTTTTTAGTCCACTAAAGAACTGCTTGATTTTAAAAATCAGAGTCCCTTTGCGGTTTCTACAATTAGATCTGCTCTCTGTGTGAAGTTAGCTTTATCTTTTATTTTTTACTACACCTATATTCTACTAATATGAGTTTATGTAAAACCTCAAACGGTCTTCTTATTTCCTTATTATATTATATTAAGATGTAACGAGATCGATTTTTTCGCGCAATTGTTAAGATAAAACTTAATAAACTTTTTAACGATATCAAAGTATATTTCTAAACATTTACTACACATGATCGAATCCAGAGAGATTTTTCAGGAGGTTTTTGGAACGATCCGGGTATTTAAACCTCCTCCACCCTTCAAATGAATAAATTTTAAAGGATATATTTATTCCCTCTCCCCGAAACGCAAATCCCAAATACGCCACTGAACTTGGTTTATTAAATTTTTTAAACCAAGTACAATCAAAAATAATTTCTTAATCCTCGTATTTTAATTTAAAATTTACAAATCAAACTTTTTTCCATTTAATAAATTATATCCAACTTAAATAAATAGAAATCATTTTCAAATCCCTGTGTGTTTAGAAAAATAGATAACTTATATACCTGGTATATTTTTTTTCTATAAAAAAATTAATTACGTTTTATGCCCTATTTTAAAGACTAGATTATTCTACTTTAGTAATTCGGAAAAAACCCTTAGGGAACTCGAGTGAAATGAATATGTCACCAAAATTATCAGTAGATTTACAACGATTAAAAACAATTCATTAATGGAACGATTGTGAACACTAATTTAATTCTTTTTAAACATCGCCCAAAAGGATCTTTTCAGAATTGACTAAATATACTACTCTAATATTGAATAAAAATTCTGCCAAAAGTTAGAATAATCAAGTTTATTTAAAGTTACATTAAAATAAAATTTAAATCACCTGCCTATAATAAAAATAACAATAAGTTAAATAAAAGGTATTTATTCTCAAAATCTTTTCATATGGGAATATTCGAAAGATTTTGAGTTAACGAACTATCAAAAGAGTTGAATCAGAAAAATAATTCTACTTCTAAAGAAAAAACTAACTTCAAAATAAAATAAATAATTCATTAACCCTTGGCAAAATTTTATTCACTATTTCTACGTTTCTATCAAGGCGATTAGTTGACTGCATTTTATATGCATAACTATATTTCACCTGATTCTACTGTTCGACAATTTGTTTTCATTTAGAAGATTCTGTTAAGTTCTAACAGACAAATTTTTATTTCTTTTTTTAGAAAATTTAAATTTTACATAAAATAAAACAGATATATATACTAATATTTTTTTTCTATAACTAATCAACCGTTCCATACATTAATAGTATGTCTTTGGTTTCTAACTATTAATAATGAGGATTTCGAAACCTTTAGTACAATAAGCTTTCAATCTATGTAGTAATCTTCTTGAATGAGCGACAACTTATTATTGTAGAATTTTGGGCAGAAAACCTCAATAAGAACCTCTGAATGTTACTGATCAATTTTAATACCACCAATAAACGTAACATGATTGAATTGAGTATATGAAATCACTTTAATGTATCATTTATTGTATAAACACTCAATACTTATTTCGGCACTTCAGAAGTGATACAAATATTGAAGGGTGGGTCGTTTTGCCTCTTTTTTTTCGGAGCGTAATACCCGGCAAAAGTGGCCCACTTTCATGGGCAGTACAGATATAAATTTTTTTTTTCAAATCGGACATCTGTTAGAATTTTTCACCTCAAAGTTTGGAAATTTCGACTGAAAATCCCAAAATTGTCATTAAGTTTAGTTGGGTTATAAAGAGACCATATTTTTGGATAACGAGATCTCACTTGCGAGGAAAACTGACATTCTAACCTCAAAATGCCAGTTATATGCCCCTGGAAGGTTCAGAGATGCCTCCTCTGGAAGCTTAATTGTACAGAATTTGCCCCTTTTTCGGCCCCAGAGGAGGCCAGAGGAGTCATCTCTGGCCCTTCCAGGGGCATATAACTGGCATTTTGAGGTTAGAATGTCAGTTTTCCTCGCAAGTGACATCTCGTTACCCAAAAATATGATCTCTTTATAACCCAACTAAACTTAATGACAATTTTGGGATTTTCAGTCGAAATTTCGAAACTTTGAGGTTAAAATTCTAACAGAAGATGTTGCCCTATTTGTAAAAAAAAAAAAAAATTATACCTGTAATGACCATGTGGGTGGCCCACTTTTGCCGGGTATTACATTTCGCTCCTAAAAAAAGAGGCAAAACGACCCACTCTAGTGTACACCAAGTGTTGAAATCAAGTGTTTATGCTAAATAAATGATATATTAAAACATATCACTCTGTGCTTTTAGTTTTAATTAATAGTTCAGTTAATTTTTCCCATTACTAAACGTGAAATATGAGGGGTTCAGAGCAAAGATGATTGGTCCACTTTTGCTTAGAACCACTCATATGTCTCTGGCAATAATTATGAGATTTCTTTTTTTTTTTTTTTTTGAATATGAACTCAATTCATTTGATGAATATATTGTGTGCTTAGTGAAAAACTTTGCTCGCCAATTAATAAATAACTGATTAAAATTAACGCTAACAGATCACAGGTTTTCATTGATTTCACCTGCCCTCTACAATATGAAAATGTTTAAATTAATACAAATTTTTTTGTAAATTATAATTTGTTTTCTTAAATTACTTATTTGACCCGGCAAAAGTGGCCCACTTTCATGGGCAGTACAGATATAAATTTTTTTTTTCAAATCGGACATCTTCTGTTAGATTTTTTACCTCAAAGTTTGGAAATTTCGACTGAAAATCCCAAAATTGTCATTAAGTTTAGTTGGGTTATAAAGAGACCATATTTTTGGATAACGAGATCTCACTTGCGAGGAAAACTGACATTCTAACCTCAAAATGCCAGTTATATGCCCCTGGAAGGTTCAGAGATGCCTCCTCTGGAAGCTTAATTGTACAGAATTTGCCCCTTTTTCGGCCCCAGAGGAGGCCAGAGGAGTCATCTCTGGCCCTTCCAGGGGCATATAACTGGCATTTTGAGGTTAGAATGTCAGTTTTCCTCGCAAGTGACATCTCGTTACCCAAAAATATGATCTCTTTATAACCCAACTAAACTTAATGACAATTTTGGGATTTTCAGTAGAAATTTCGAAACTTTGAGGTTAAAATTCTAACAGAAGATGTTGCCCTATTTGTAAAAAAAAAAAAAATTATACCTGTAATGACCATGTGGGTGGCCCACTTTTGCCGGGTATTACATTTCGCTCCTAAAAAAAAGAGGCAAAACGACCCACTCTAGTGTACACCAAGTGTTGAAATCAAGTGTTTATGCTAAATAAATGATATATTAAAACATATCACTCTGTGCTTTTAGTTTTAATTAATAGTTCAGTTATTTTCCCATTACTAAACGTAAAATATGAGGGGTTCAGAGCAAAGATGATTGGTCCACTTTTGCTTAGAACCACTCATATGTCTCTGGCAATAATTATGAGATTTCTTTTTTTTTTTTTTTGAATATGAACTCAATTCATTTGATGAATATATTGTGTGCTTAGTGAAAAACTTTGCTCGCCAATTAATAAATAACTGATTAAAATTAACGCTAACAGATCACAGGTTTTCATTGATTTCACCTGCCCTCTACAATATGAAAATGTTTAAATTAATACAAATTTTTTTGTAAATTATAATTTGTTTTCTTAAATTACTTATTTGATATTTATTATTATTATTATTTATTTATTTTTATTTGAAATTCCTATCGGAATACCCGTTTATTTACCCGAGATGCTTCCGTGCACGAAGACACACACCTCAAACCCAACCGGCACTCCGTGAAGTTACATTATTTCCTAACTCTAACTCCTCCTGCGTTCATTTATAGCTAACAAGCTAATCCTATTTCTGGTTCCATACTTTTATCCAACCTCCTCTATGTCCTAGTTGAGGAGTGACTCCCTCAGCACTGGCGTACTTCTTTCGAAGAATGCCTCACTGAGAGGGAACCTTCTTTACGTCCCTTTCACAGGACGGGATGTCACTCCCTCTCCTCGTAGAGTTGCCTGGAGACTATTGTGGTGAGATCCAATATTCCAATCCAGGGCTTGCTTGAGAATTTGTTTACATTAAATAAATATTTTTATTTAATGAAAAAATCTCTCAAGCCCAGGATTTGAACGCGGATCTTCTTTGTAGAAGTCGACATCCTAGCTCACTAACCCCCTTATTATTATTTATTTTTTTTATTACCCACACTAACATATTTTTTTAATGAAAACTACCTTAATGAATATTAAACTATTTACATTAATTTGGGATCTCTTATTCGAATCAAAATAAATAGGACACCCGTTTCGTCATAGTTAAGAAGATGCACATAAAAAGCAAAATTAAATATGTTGGTTTTGCATTTTATGTATCTCTTCTATTAACAATTAAAAAGAAACTAAAGACACTTTGTCTTATTTATTTTTATTCGGATAATAACATGGAGATCCCATAAGGTGAATTTCAAAATATAAATTGAAAAAAAAAGAATAAATAATTAAGTTGAATTCTAAGTGCATTATACTCGATTTGAATTAATTAATCGTGACTAAAAATTGAGTTTTTCTTTTTTGATTTAAAATTCTCTTGGACGATGGGAGAAAAGAAAAAAGAAAAAAAAAGAAAAGGTTTTTTCCAAATTTTATCTTCCCCATTTTTTAGTGAGAGGAAATATTTAGTATCTAAAAAATATTTAATTTTAAATGACGATTAATTAAATTGAAATCGTGTAAATGTACTGGAAAATTCAATTTTTTTATTCTTTTTTAATATTTTGAAATTACGTTCTATTATATAAGAATCGATTGATTCTCGGTGATCTCTGCGTGGTCGGATAAAAATCTTTGAAAAAGAATATAATTCTACTTATATGCCTAGATTAAATAAATTGCCAAGACAATTATAGTGGCTTTATTCGTATTCTTATTCTTTGATTACTACTATACAGTGATCTGTATTAGTAGCCCCCCCCCCCCCCCCCCCCAACATATAATCTTTAAAAAAAATAAATAAAAAAAAATTTATCTACCGATTAACTCTATTCTAATATAATTATATTTTTATTTGTAGTTCGCCCTATCTCTCTCTCTTTTTTAACGAGGTTATAAAATTTTCTCACATTTGATTAATTGATTTAAACTTTCGCGATTATCGTTTTTAGAAATAAAAGACATTTTTTTTGCCTTAAGGGGGTCCAGAGGCCACAACTACAAAACCATATAACTCGATCAATTTTGAAGATATCAACCTCGGGTTTTTTTTAAATGAACGATAATTAAATATTAACCCCTTGTCATTGTCCGTTTTTTGATTTTCTCAAAAAAAATTTTTTTTGACAAGAATAAACTCAAAAACAAGGCAATTAAACAAAAAATCGGGGAACGACCGGGGGTAGGTAATTAATTTTTAAATCTATTTATTAAAATTTAATAATTTTTTGGCCTATTATTTTTGAGTTATTTATTTTTTTAGAATTTCTATAAAATCAGCTACTTTTGGCCGTTTTAGTTCAACGTTTTTCCGCCAGGTAGCGCTAAAAACTTTGTATATAAACTTTACTTCTCTCTCTTATGATCTTTGCAATTTACAATAAAATGTGTACTTATTACTACAATAAAATACGTTTCGAGTGCAGAATTGGCAGCTGAAACGTTGAATTTTATTGTAATTAAGTAACACATTTTATTGTATTATTTGCTAAAACAAATAAAATACAACTTTTCGGCTGCTGATTCTGCAGCCAGCCGAAACGTTCTATTTTATTGTAATTAGTAACACATTTTATTGTATTATTATTAACTAATATAAACCACGATTTAAGTCAAAATAAATGTCTTTTATTAGTAATTTTCTCTTATTTATTTGTAATTTTCATTTTTTAAGGGAATTGAAAGAAAAAGAGTCCTGTTGGGGGTCGATCCCGCCCTGAATTTAATTTAATGTCTTTTTTTCCTGCAAAAACATATTAAATTTGGTAATCGAATACCAATTTAAGATGATCAATCAAAAAATAAAGAAATATCCTTTGTATTTTATTTAAAAATTTCCATGGAAAATTTTCACGTTAAAGAACTTATTGATCTCTTAAGTTGTTTTTATGTAATAATGAGATAAAAAAAATTCAGCGCTAGAGAGAGAGAGATAGAGAAAATTTTTATCTTCATCCACCCACCCTTCACTCTCTTTTTCTCTATTGACCCATGAATTCAATGACAAACACTTGAGAACTCAAACAAAGCTTTCTTATTAAGCTTTAAAAAAAAAAAATAATAAAATAGAACAAATTTACTTCGATTTTAAGAATCCAAAGAAAGGAATTATTTTGATTTAAAAAACAAAAAAAAAACATGAAATTCAACAACAACTCGTTAAGATAGAACACAAAAGGGATTGATAAAATTTTATAATAATCTAAAGACGTTTTCTTATTCATTGTCTTCATTAAGTGAATATTTATTTTCACGTTACTTTTTAACTTGTTAGATGATTTTTTGGTCTTTTCTCTTTTTAGAAAAGAACTTTTTGTTTTTGTTTGTTCCGGAAAATATTTTTTTTGTTTTGTTTCAAATTTAAAAAAAAATTAACTCAGGAATTAATTTAAATTTATTAAATTTGAGGGCCTCCCTTACTCCCCTTATAGCCCTCCGTTCCTCCCACAGATGGTTAAAATAAATTTAAATCACCTTTTGTTAATTGATAAATCAAGAAAAAAGTTATATAAAAAATTTATTAAAAATAAAAAGAAAAGAGTCTGATGAAGACCGAAACATTTGGAAATAAACATCACCTAATTAAGCTTAACATAAAAAGTACAATCGGCGTTTTGTCTCGATTTTGCAAGGTTGTAACCACAATTTTGAAGCTTTCGATCTCAATTTTTTTTTTTTTTTTAATTAAATCTATTTAAAATATCTACAACTCCTAGAAGTCCTTTTTTTAGATTAATCCCATTAAATAAAAGATAATTTAAAAAAATCGGACTATATCTTATAAATAATTAAATTAGTAATCATTGTGTTAAAGAATAATTAATTTAAGGAGGTACCTAATTTTTGGAAAATGTATTCAACTTAATTTAATGTATTTTCTTACTTTTGTATCCAGAAATAAAATTTTTTATTATTATTTTATTCCCTCTAATTAATTAGCTGGAGCCTTTCAAATGAAATATAATAAAATGCTCGTTTCCCTATAGGCAGAACAAACGCCATCTCTTGCCGTCTAGAGAAACTAGCTTCTCAATCGACTATTAACAGTTTTTTTATAAATAAATAATTTTTATTTTTAAATTTCGCTTTTCAACTCGTTTTTCCAGGTGGTTCCCTAACTCGAGAGCTTGATGTTTCTTAACTCTTTTTTAATATCTTTATTTAGCGGTATTATTTATACAAAAACGTTTTTATAGAGGGGCCAGTTCTTTCGTCTTTAAGATTTCTCAGAGCTTACGTGGGTTTAATTTCTAATAATCTAATTGGGCTTGTTTATATACAAATTTTATTCATTAAAACTATAATAAATTTTAAAAATAAAATTTCAAAAATCGACAACTTAAAAAATGAATTTTTTTTTTTTCATTTTTATCTATTTCCCAGAAAATTATTAACTCTTCATTCACTCATACATCTACTACCTACAATTCTTTTACGAATTAAGAATTGGCATTTACGATTTTTTAAAGCCGTGTGTGTTAGATTGATCCTTAATATACTATACCTTAATTTTAATTTATATCTAATATATGAATTTCTTATCAACTAAATTTTACCTATTTACAATTGTATTGAAAAATATAATCTATAGTTTATTTTACAAAATGTTTATGATTATATATTATTAACTATTAACTACTTGTCTAAAGGTAAAATTAAACATACCAGGAACGAACCAGGAATATTATGCCAACGGTGAGAAGGATATTCTCTTTCTGAAATTAGTTTATTGCCAATCGGTCCGAAACGTTAATGAAATAAAAAATTTGGCTGCACTAGTCTTTTATTTCTTTTGACGCCACTACCAAAAAATTAATTGTTATATTAAATAATTAATTAATCGTTAATATTCCCGGTGAGAAGAGGATTTATCCCTCAAACTGTCGCCCCCTTGAGTTCATTCCTGTGAGAAGATACATATTATTAAATAACATTAATTGTTATTTAATATATAATCTACTTTTATACCACGATTCCTCTTGTTTAATTTTTCATTCAAGATTAATTAATATTGCGAGATGATTTTGTATTTGATTGTACATATTGCACGACTTGGACTCGAACCAGGACTTGCCTCGCCTGACCAATAAACACATCATCTCGCACAATTATTAATTGTTCAAGATGATGTGTTTATTGTGCTGGCAACAATGAGTGGGAGCTCCAGGGGCACAATTCGCCTAATCAAACACAAAATTATCTCCCAAATTTCTTTATCTTAAACGACAGACTTACAATCTATAGGGGGTTGTTTGAAATCACCAACTATTCCAAACAAAGCTCCTCCTCTAGTAATTATTTATACAGTAATAATTACAGACTTATAGTAAATTACTCGTATTGTAGCTTTTATTTCAGAACGATAAAATTAAATATAATTTATTTGAACTTAATAATTTACTATCTACTTAAATGTATTCATAATCGTTTTACGGATTACCTTACATACATTTAAGACTACTTGTATTAGTACGCAAACAATTTATTCAATTCCCTGCTTTCAGAAAAGAACATCAATTTTTGATGATCTTTACTTTAGCTTAGGGATAGTATAGAAAAATATTTATTCTAGTTACATCGAATCTTATATTTATTAGGAAGAATAAGATGCACCATTATTCTATTATTATATGAGATTAATCCAATAGGTCAAATATAATTTTCATCAAAACGAATATAAATACTATCTCGTGTTTTTAAATGTGGTACAGAGGAGTAAATTCCCCTCTCCATGGTGGTATTTCAAAACCAAGATTTATTTATATTCGTTTAAAGAAAACTAAAGAGAACAGATTTCTAGAGGAAAATTAAGAATTTTTTTTTTTATTTTGTAAATTTTTTTTTTAAAAAACAAAATTACTCTAGAAATCTTTAATCATTAAACAAAAACATCTCTGCTATCTGAGATTCGAATCTACGGATACTATTCTATATATATATATATATATAAAACACCTTATATCTATTTTTGACTATTAACATAAAGGCGGGTTCTTTTTTTGGGGCAGAAAAACTCCCCCATGACCCGCCTAAATATTTTTATTTAAAAGACTCATTCCTTTCAGCTAAAATTAAAATTTAGCTTAGATTAAAATTAAAAATTTTCATAATGCATTAAAAAATAAAAAAAAGACCTTATTATCTATTCTAGTGGATTCTTCGAATTTGTTTTTCTTAACTTATAATTTCATTTCATTTTTTTGAAGTCTTAGATATTCATCACCATTTCGGAATAAATTTGAGAAATCTTATACCTTGCAGAGTCCGGATAATTGGATCAACCGAATTACCGGACTATTAAAATTGCAATAGTCCAATTCCATTAATAAATTGAAGGTGAAAAATTAAGATGTATGAATTTATTAAAAATATTAGAGTAAAAAGACTAGAAAATAAAAAAAGAGGGCCGCAAAAATTTAATTACGTTTCAAAAAAGACAAAACTAGAACGTAACAAAAATTATATTTAATTATCAAAAAAATCTCGTCAGATCTATCTCTTCAAATTTTGAACTTTAAATGAAACAGGAGCCGGACTATGCGAGGTATTGCTATATCTTAATCCATACAAAAACAAGAATTATTATTTTTTATTTTCGAAAACTATTTTTGAAATTTCAATTAATAAAAATCAGGAAAAAACAGAAAAAAAACGTCTCTTGATTGAAATCGAATAATAATTTGAGAAATTTGTTGGAATATTCTATGCCAAAAATTGAATGGCACTCAATTTTTGAAAATTTGATTTATCCCCCCCCCCCCCACATAAAATTTATATTCAAATTCTTTTGAAAAATTTTTTAATCAAAATAATTTTGACGTTTAATTTTGTTGGAGAAATTTTGATTTTTTTTTTGTATTAACCCAAATGAATATCAAACTCTTCAAAATAACAAAACGTCAATTATTTCATAAATCGTATATACAATAAGTTAAAAAAAAATCTTACCTAGGCCTATTAAAAATAAAAAGTTTTCTAACCTAATTACATTCACTAACATTTCAACTTTAAATTTTTTCTTTTCTCTTATTAGATCCTTTAAATTATTTTTATTTTCTTCTAATTTTTTGTATTTTTTATTACATAACAAGTAGTTTTAAAATATATAAATGTTTAAATATCAGGAAACTTTTGCGTCAGCAAAGTATTTTGCTTGCCTATAGGCCTACTCAAGTTTTGAGGAGCTGGTGTAGAAATATAGATAATATAAAATAAAAAGTAACTCATTTATTATACCAAGTTATGCATGAGAAGATCAAAAAAGAGACTCTAATAAGATGAAAATTAAAATTTATTTTTTGTTGAAATGTGATTCTACGTTATTCAGGACATTCCCTTGTGTTTTTTTATACTTTTAAAATGTAGTGATCATAATCGCCATATATACTGTATTTATACCCTGAGATAAATATGTTTCTCCAAAAAATTGTCTTATTCGTGGAATAGACGAATTAGTCGTAACATATTTACCTACTGTATATATATACTAGTCCTAAACTTGGATAAAATAAAAAGGGAGATACCATACCATCTTAAGTAATTTTTGTGGCTATTGTAACCCCGACAACAAAAATTTGCATAAACTTACCTATAAATTGTCAAATTATATTTCTTAAAGACAAAATGAAAAATATGAATTTTTTTATAAGAATAATAATAATGTTATAAGAATAATAATAATCGCAAAATGTTAAATACAATGGTGTGATGTTAAAGTTTTTATTTTATTTCACAGTATCTAAATTTAAATTTTTCTTTTATTATATTTCGTAGAATTTCTTGAAAATCGTGAAGATGAACTCTAACCAAATATTAAAAATGTTCCAAAGGGCATAATAAATTACACCTTTAGCGTTTTCTTCTGTTAGTGAATTAAAAAATATTAAAAACAAAATTATAACACTTAACACAACAAAAATTATCTAATGATGGTATAATCTCACCTATAAAAAACTCAAATCATATTTACCTTAGGTCTATATATATCTATATCTATATTTATATTTTCTAGTAAAGACGATTAACTTTAACATTATATATAAATAACTCACAAGAGCCAACGATCTACTGACGAACTCTTCAAAGAGGAACAATGAATATTATTGTTGAAATATTATAAATCATAAGTAAAAAATGATAATTTCTAAGTACAGTGGCGTGCTGTTAAAGTGGTGGAAGGAATTTGTATTTTATTTCAAAATATCGATACAAAAATTTGTAAATAAATATACAACAAAATTTTTACAAAAAATTATATATGTAAAGTTTTACACAAAATTTTTTTAAATTTTTTTTATATAATCGAAAGGAACAAACTTCATAAGTAATAGTTCTTGATTTTTTATTAAAGATTTCTAGAAATGAAAATAATACTTCCAGATACTCTAACATTAAATTCCGCACGCCAACTGTTTCTACATTTGCTTCGAGTTGATTCATTTTACTTTACCTCATTTAAGAGGATTTTTCTTAATTCTAATGTTGTTTTAAATATATATTGTTAAGAGTTCAATAAATTTGCTTTGTCTAAATATGTTCTCATTAACTCATTAATTCAAAGAGATCAAAAATTAAAAATGTTAATAAAGCCTTATATATGACCCAGGTATTTACCTGGTATATGATATGGACTGAAGATAGCTCAATAAAATTTGGTTGAAATTGGAAATTTGTTAAGTAAATTGCATCCTTTCAATTCTAAAAATTTTAATAAATAATAAAGTTCGATTAAATACAAAGGGAAAGTTTCTTCAAAAATAATTTCAATGGAAAAAAAATTAGATCATTTTCCCAGAAATTTGTACTCTTACAAAAATATGAGTCTTTTTTGACTACAAACAAATAAGAATATAAAGGTTACAAATAAATAAGTCTACAAACAAATAAGGATACAAATAAATAAGAATACTAAGAAATAAGAGTACAAACAATTTTTTTTTTTAAATAGTATTTTATTGTTTTTAATTTCATTGAATTTCTCTCTCTGCGTTTTTCATAAATTCTATAATATAGTTAGCGAAGGGTCCACTTATTATTTATTTCTGAATAATATAATCTCAAAATTTCTTCTAAAGGCCTATAATTTATAAATTATTAAGATTTATAAATGCCACTAGGTTGCCCTAAACCAGAGGTATATGTCTCGCTGGGGCGTTCAAATTATATTGACTACCAACTTTCAAATAGTTTAGAAACATAGTGAATCTAAATGGCATCCAAGACCTAAACGAAATAAAATGACGAACTCAGAAATGAGTAAATAAATTTTATGTAGTCCTAGAATAAAAATTCAAATTAATATTGCTGATGAGTTTGAGAGCATATCAAGCAAAACAAATATTATTTATTTTATAATATTTAAATAATAAATAATTAACCAAAAATCTTATACTAATTCTAAACTAGTACATACTAATTACTTTGCTATAACTTTTGATACTTAGTGAATTATTATTTCAGAAAATAATTTTACTTTCTTTTAATTAAGCTTTAAAGATAAAGCTGAATTAAAAGACACGTGAAATTATTTAATTTTTAAAATACCACTAGATAAATCATAGTTAAAAAAATCAAAGCTGACTACTTGCTAGTTTCTAAATACTTTGAGAGTTTGTTTTTACTCTCTTTGTATTTTCTACTTTTCCGAATCTTCTTATTTATGCGCTACTTTGAGTAGTTCATGATCATTTGTCAATAATAATCTCCATTTTGTCTTATTGAATTCTTAAAATAACGATGAAAATTGACTGTTGACTTTAAATTGGATATAGGAGACGTAACAGCCAAGGAAATTAAATAAAACTTTTATTTAATTAATTAAACATCAACGTTTGGGTCGCTAATCACGCCCATCAGAACGATTAATTGTTGAAATACAGGATGCAGAGTATTATTTTTAATTGTCATTCTCACTTATACATATATATTGAATATATATAAAAATAATACGGTGCATCCTGTATTTCAACAATTAATCGTACTGACATGATTGGCGAGCGAAACGTCGATGATTAATTAATTAAATAAAAGTTTTTTATTTAATTTCCTTGGCCCCTATGTCTCCTATATCTTAAATTAACTTTGAAAAACTAAAAATATATAATAATCCTACATATGACGAGTTATTCACAAGAGATTTTAAATAAATTTTTAATCAGTCAACTTATTACGATAATGTGACTATTAAAACTTGGTTGTGAATTATTTTTTTTCTTTTATTACTGTTTTGTGGAATTTGCACACCGTTTCTGCCAAACAATCTCCAAAAAAAAATTAAAAATCTTATTAAAATATTTCATTTTGTAACAAATTTTAAAAATCATAGATATGTAGTTTGTAATTGTTGGGTGGTGTGAGTTAATAAATGAAAAATTTATGGATTATAAATCTGCTGATAGTTATATATATAATAGTGTATTTTTATACTGTAAATTTTTCAAATTTACTGTCAATTTTTTATTTTTTTATTAAGCGGGTCGTAAATAAATTTATTTATAATTTGTCATTCTCACCGAAACAGTGCACATCTCGTTAAAGCAGTTAAATAAAAATCTCTCTAAAATAATTCACAACACCTGACATCGCCCAATAAGAAACTGTTTAAAAATTTATATTTACAGCAACATAGAGAAGACGAGCATGCGAATTAATTGCTACCCAATAAAGCCTAGTATCTATGACTATCTATTCTATATTCTATTGTATTTTGTACCCATTTTGTAGTGGGTTACAAACTACTTCTAATTTATTTAGACCATCCCATGAGCGTCCATATTGTATTTACATTACAATAAAAAACAGGACAAAATTTATTTAATTAAATAGAACAATCTACACTAAAAAGTATATGAGATATTTATTTTGAAAAACGCAAATAGAAAAAATGACACTTGCTGTCTTCTTTTTAACATAATTATTATAAATCTTAATCTGGTAGATAGTGCGGAATTATAGTTTGTTTGTTCTTGCGCGGTCAGTTCGAAGCACCTGCGCACTAGGCCGCCTCTGATGTTAGTGAGAGCAACCGTCTGCCTGCCCTTAAGGCGCGTGAAATTCTCGCACAGGAATTTATAATTAAACATGGGTTCAACTCCAGCAAGTGCTACATTTTTATTTTTTTTCTATTTTATTGAAAATAACTCAACAACGTATTTCAAATTTATTTTTGTTAAAAATAAAATTTGGAAAATTAGAGATATAATAATCTAAGATTCCAATAAAACAAAACAAAAATTATTATTTCGACGAATATAGAAAGTAATAAGAATAAAACCTAAAAAGTTTCTATATCTAATCTTATTCTAATATAGAAAAATATATTCTTTATTTCATTAATGAAGAACTTTTTTCGCAATATCAAATTATCATCAACTTTATATAAATTATTTTCCCTATGGCTTATTAGAGCTTTAGTATCCTATACTAAAATAGAGAACTAAAACTCTATTAAGACAATTGAAAAACAATTTAACGTTGATGTATAATAAATGTGTAAATCATAATTAAAAAATTATAAAAACTACATCTACATTTTTGTCACATTAGACATTTTCTTAAATGCAATTTATTTAGTTCATACTTGATATTTAATTATTTCTGTTTTCTTTAATTAAATCCTTTGATATTTATCCCAAATTCCAAAATCGTTGATTATGGAGGGCTTGCGCCTTCTGGGTGACTTGCTCTGTTATAGTTTTCAACAAACCGAGACACATAACTTAGGATTTAAAAAGAGAAAACAAAAATTATTAATTAATAATTATTCAACAAAAATAGAGATATTATTAATCCCTTTAATTGTAAAAAACAAAAAGTTTTTATATACAATTTAGCTTTTCAGGACCTATATTCAATTCAGAGTTTGAAGGACTTCCTCAAAATTATTTACAAATAATTAAAAAAAAAAATTAAATAAAAAAACATTTATTATACATATATAAACATTTAGCTATCTATAATTTTATAAGGAAATAGATAAAAACTAATAAAATATGGAATTGAAAATATCAATGATGTTTAAAACCTTTAAAAAATATTTTTGGGCAAAATATAAGTGTTCATTAAACACAAATCCTTGCCAACAGGATCCATATTCCCCCTCACTTTGAATAAAGAAGAAAGAAGTTATTAATAACCCACATTTTGTATTAATTATTTATTAAAAATATAAATACTGTACCACGTTTCGACTGCTTATTCTGCATTCGTTTTCAAGTACTGTGCATATGGCTCTGACTCAAGCGAACTAACCTCTAAGGGATCATTGTCACAATGACGTCAGCGCCTAAGTTTGTTCGAAACGGCCCTTAGAGGTTAGTTCGTTTAAGTTCTAGCATGTGCACCGTACTTGAAAGCGAATGCAGAATAAGCAGTCGAAACGTTGTTTTTAATAAATAATTAATACCAACGTGATCTATAATTAAAAACTCCCAGAGTTATAATTTTATTTGATTTGTAATAAATTTATAATTAAACAAGCCCAAGTATTTGATCACAAATAAAAATATTTTTGCACAAATTTACTTTGAACTGATTGATTTTATTTTTCCAATTGATAATGATCAATTACAGTTTAGAAACTTTAGATGCCTTGAAAACAATCTGATAACACTGAGGAAACTGTTCGTTGATAAATAATTAATTGACAAATGTTCAATAATGAATATTAATGACGTATATTTGCTTGACTTTAACTCTCGGACCAAACAACAACAACAACAACAAACGCCTTTTGAAAATTACCACCGGAGATTCGCCCTTTGTTATTTCTATTTGCATAATGAAAACTTAAAGATAAGCTTGAAATTTTAATGTTTCATAGTATTGTCTTATGAAATTTATTTTATGAATAGAGTTAAGATAAAACCGCCACCCTAACCCGACAAAAAAAAAAGTGATGATATTTCATTCTACACGAAAAAAGGGAAAGAAATAAATTTAGAATGGATGGATATTTGTTGACACAATCGGCCTTAGTTTAAACTTCCTCATTTATTTACGACATAGAGTTCAACCCTCGAGTTGTACATCACAAGTGAATCGCCCACTCCACCTCGGGGGAAAAAATGCTGTGGAAAGGTTTTATTATCAACTTCCTTATATAAAAAAAAAAAAGAAATAAGAATCTATTATCATATTATTTTTTTTTAAAGAGTACTTCACACTAAATTAATTCATAAAAATCTGATTTAATGGAATTAAATTAATTATTCATTAGACGATGAATTTTTTATTTATTTCGGAGCGCGGTAATTAAATAATCGATGTGGCCTTGGCTGGTTTTCTATCAATGCTTACTCGGTGAATCTGATTTAAAATAAAAATGAATTTTACATTAAATGAAAAAATCAGGGCTTCTTCAAATTCCATTTCAATTTCATTGAAATCGCAAGATTTAATAGATTTTTGATTAATTGCTCCAGAATGGACCACGCTGTTGTTGAATCTCCTATGAGCTCTGGTGCAATTAATAAAAAAAAAAATCTAAAAACTTTCTAATTGCATTTTTATTATTGATTCAGTTTTACTTCCAACTCGCCTCGTAATTATGAAATTTTGGAGTGAAAGAAAATAAAAGTAAAGGACAATTCACACGGTGTGTTTTTGCATTCAGGCAGATTCTATGACGTCATTTATGACTCTTGCGAGCTTTTGCTTGCAGGTTTTGGCTGATAGAACATGTTCTAATTTTAAGCAAGCTTGATGCCATGCACTCATGACCAATCACAGAGCCGGATTTTATCACGTCATCTAATTACCAACATGGCTGACTTTGTTCAATCAGTTCTTCATTTATTACTTTATTAAGACATTTTTGGCAATTAAGGGTTTATTTAAGTAATAATAAAATAAACAAATCATATTGAGATAACTTATATTAAATTGCAGAAAATATATGTGAAGTCATGCCAAACAGATTTCGGATTTTTTTAAATTGATTAAATATAATTTTCAAAATATTCAATTAAGAAATATTTTTTACTTAAAATTTGCAGAAAATATTTGTTAATATAATTGGATTATATAAAAAAAAATTCGACCTGCAGCGCTCCACTCGGAGAAGACTGAACGAGCCGATCCGAACAAACGAACAAGCTTCGGCATGCTTCTTGTGCCGGCATGAAGTTTCATACATGCTGGCAAAAACGCACCGTGTGATTCCACCTTAATACTCAACAAAACTTTTTTAAATAAATAAAATTAATGAGAGAAATTTTGACGAAGAAAAGAGATTATCCAACAATTTAAGTTTATTTTTTAGAAATCGCCGCAAAAGACTGTTTAAAATGAACTAATCCCTGGCGTGAGCAAATGAATGAAACTCAGAGGACCGAGTCCGCTCCGTCAGTTAATAGATCATTTTGACCAGCTAAGCTTACGGACTTCAAAATCTCCCGTTTTTAATTAAATAGACATTTTGTTTTATTTGTAGTTCTATTAAATTAAAACTTCCTCTTGAATTGTTGGCAAGCTGATTCCCTTCTTCATCCAAACTCCCCTCTTTTGGCGACCACCTTTGGTTCCATATTTAATTATGGTCTTCTGTAAAGATGGTCGCCTTGAGACGGATGTTGTTTTGTCATATTTAATATAATTAATAGGTCTCCTTTTGATAAAACATCACCTGTCATTGAACGGCGACCACCTCTACAGAAGACCAAATTGATTAAATATGGAGCCAAAGGTGGTCGCCAAGAAAAGGTTTTGCTGAATATTCTCTAATATTTTTAAATAAATCGAAAAGAAAATGAAAATTTATTTGATAAGAAAAGTAATAATATTATAAATTTTAAATAATAGTTTTTGTGCAGTACAGTGGTATAGAACTCGCCTCTTGTGCACCAAGTGTTCGCTTTTCGTCTTAAGTGACAAAAATTTATTTCCAATCAATTGAAATAAATAGCGACAGGGTCTAAAAGGCTTATACGAATAAAAGAAATAAATTGTTGATTAAATAAATATGGAATTAAATTTCAAATCCCTCTCACCAACATGAGGGGTAAGTAGTGCTTAAATTACTAATACTTTATAGATTATTAATATTAAAAAACGGAAGTTTTTTCTTTTTTGCAAACTTTTCATATATCGTCATTCTAAACTTAATTCTGGAATTTTTTTACTCTTTTTTGATCCTCATAGACTTTTCAAATTTTTTTTGCTCAGGGGCCCACATCTTGTGGGTACGTGGATGGCGACCACGAGCTACCCGAGCTGGGTCAGACAGTCCTTCAGTTCTTTAAATGTCTGTCTCTTCCTTCATCTTTTCAACAGGCGTCAGACCGCGCGATGTGCCGGCCTGTTCTATTTCTTGCGGTATTAAAAACGTATGAAAGGGTTGGAGGGAAAGAGTGAGATCCGCCGACCCCGCATCGCGGGAATAAGGCGAGGATAGAAGAAGAAGAAGAAAATACATATTTTATGTTCATACAAATTACATATAATACGCATAAAATGGAAATAAAGATTTATTTTCCGGCTTAGCGAATGCGCTGTCAGCCTGGAGTTTTAATTTAAATTAAATTCTGCAACCAGTCGGTAATTCCCTGACGTCCTGGTAAAATTCGCCAAATTCTTCCAGTCTTCACCAAGACCCGTTTATCTCTTCCTTATTTAAATATGGATTTTTGAAATTTTTCATTCTAAATGGCCGAAGTATGGGGCATTTTCCCGAAATTCCCAAAATAAACATTTTTTCTTTTCTATCTCTATTTTTCTATAGTCAAATAGGAGTTAGTTAGCCCTCAGATTATCTGGCATAAACGTTAGTCTACTCGAGTTAACACCTCCTAATTCTTATCTATCTATCAATATATATACTCAGTGGCGTCATTTCAACTTGTTCTTGGGAGGGGCAAACTTTTTTTTCTTAAAATTTACTTACAAATAGGTACCCTAATTTGGCCAAAATATATTTAATTTAATTAAATGTTTAATAGTTTATATATTCGTAGATATATTTTGAAATATTTTATTTAGAATAATATAAAATTTTTAAAAAATCAGAGCCCTTGGGTGGGGGGTCATATGCCCTCCCCCCAAATGACGTCACTGGAATACACACTCCTCTCTTTTATTAAAAATAACCTTTTCTTGAAGACTAGATATTTTATTTAAATCCTAATTAAAGTCTAAACAAGAAATATTACGCTATTATAATAAAATATCTAGCATCGACATAAAATAAAATTAAGAAATAACAAAACAATATATGAAATAATAATAAAATATGCTAATAATATATGATTTAAAAAAGGATCTAAAAAATCACTTAATCCTTAATAAAAAATAAAGAAAAAGACTTTATTTCTTTATTTTATGTTCTAAATCGAGCATTAAAGTCCTTTTAACTTTAAACTGTCATAAAATTCCGATATCCAACCCCCTATAATTATTTGCCTCAATTTATTATACTCCTTTTAAAAATATGCCAAAACGAGTTTACTCTTGACATTGATTAAATTAAACATGATCATTATTTTTAATTCGCAAACCATTTATTTGATTCGTTAAAATATATTTAATGCCCCCCCCCCCAACCTCCCCCAGTCTCCCCCATTTACTTTTAATTTTTTCCCTCATTAATGAACCAATTATTTTAATTAGCAGTTGGAAAAAGCTCGAAATGAGAAGTAAAAAAAAAAAGATACCTTTTCATATGAAATTCCCATCGCTAAAAACTTAAGTACTTAAATACTTAAATGATTGCGACCCTTCATCATTCAACTAGATTGTTATAAATTGTAGTAATATTTTTTTTTTAATTTTAATGAATTACCATCAATTTATTTTAACGATATGTAGTGACGTTTAAATGAATTTGAATTATTTAAAAAAGCTTTATATGCTGGATATATTTGTTATTTTAAAAAATGGATGAACGAACATAATCCGGATATTCGTTATCCGAAATGTTCATTAATGGATCACTCTTTTTGGGTGTGTTATCTGAACATGTCTTTATTGTCGAAATGTATTCGTTATCAGATTTCATTACAGATTACACTAGTCGACAAGGTTTTTTTCACAAGATATCTGATTAGTGAACCTAGTGCATTTTTTCACCCTGAATTCAGATATGTAGTTAGAATTTTTCCATCAGGCACAGTTTTAGAGATATAGAGCAAAATAGATTTTAGTCGAAAATGGGCTCTAAAACGGCTTTTATTTAGAATGTTCAAATTATTTTTAACGGGACACCCCGTCAAATTATGCAGATAGTTAGAATACATATAAATTTTAAGTTTCATTCCAATCGGAGGTCATTTAGACGTGCCGCAAACGGCTTAAAGTTTCAAAAAATCGAAATTTCCAAGATTTTTTTGCTTTGGTCACCCCTAATACAATTTTAGATATCCCTGAATGCAAAACACATATATGTACGATATTCTATAGTTCTTTGGCTTTCTAAAAATCATTCATTCATAAAAATCTGTTAATTATTAACGAAATTATTAACAAAAACGTGAGCAAAGAAAAACACAAGTACACTCACTGGACGAAAAAATGGACCTCTTGTTCTTTTAGAAGTATAAAGAAAGATATGAGATACAAAATATGTTTTTTTTTAATAATATATAATAAAGTTAGTGCCCGTGACTCGATGCTCAGAGAGGATACATTAGCTTCTCGTGGATAGAGTTCGCTTTTAATTCAATTGAAGTCCATTTTTTTCGACCAGTGAGTGTACTTGTGTTTTTTCTTTGCTCACGTTTTTGTTAATAATTTCGTTAATAATTAACAGATTTTTATGAATGAATGATTTTTAGAAAGCCAAAGAACTATAGAATATCGTACATATATGTGTTTTGCATTCAGGGATATCTAAAATTGTATTAGGGGTGACCAAAGCAAAAAAAATCTTGGAAATTTCGATTTTTTGAAACTTTAAGCCGTTTGCGGCACGTCTAAATGACCTCCGATTGGAATGAAACTTAAAATTTATATGTATTCTAACTATCTGCATAATTTGACGGGGTGTCCCGTTAAAAATAATTTGAACATTCTAAATAAAAGCCGTTTTAGAGCCCATTTTCGACTAAAATCTATTTTGCTCTATATCTCTAAAACTGTGCCTGATGGAAAAATTCTAACTACATATCTGAATTCAGGGTGAAAAATACTTCTAGAATTTCATATCGTCATTCTTGTGAAAGAAAAAAGTTCATTTTTGTCGACTAGTGTTATTAGAGCCCGGATGTTGAAGCAAATACCTGTTTGTGTAGAAGCTGAATATGTTCCTGAAACTTTGCCCTTATCCATTTCATGAGTATGGGATTCGAAATAACCCTATTTGTTCCGAGCATATGTGCATATTTTGAGGAAATTCCATGCACAGTGCATGCATGTTATTCTAATTTTTAACCAAAACAACCTTATTTTTTCAAGCATATTTTAACATTATTTTAAAAGAAAAAAGCATGTTTTGAATATTTTTTTGTGTAGTTGCTTTTAAAGTCTAATTTGTGACAAAAATTAAAAATTATTTTTAATATTTTTAAACTTTCGCGCTTTTTAGAGTGGAAATGTAAAAGATCAACATTTCAACCTTCAACCCAGATTTCTTCTTTCAAATATACGCCTAACATTTCTTATAATTTTCTGCAAGAACGTGTTCTTATATGGACCTTGTTACGCTTTAGTGTGTCAAGCGCCAGCTATCGAGTTTTGAGAAAATTAACATTAAAGTTTTTTGTCAATTGTGCAAGTAACATTAAATATAAATTTTTTTAGGACATATTTCATAAAAAAAATACTATTAATTGTAGCATTTGAAACAATATTCCGTGCTTAACTCAATTTGTAATTTTTTTGGCGCTTGACACACTAATGCATAACAGAGCCCATATAAACGCATGTCCTTAAACGAAGAAAATTTAAAGAAATTGGTTGTTTTCTTTGTTATAAAAAATAATATAAAATGAGATTCAGTTTGTGTAAGAGCGTATTTTTACTGTTTTTCCCCCTTCATTGTGCATATTTGGTCATTTTAAAGCGCATTAATGCATGCATATTTTAAGGTTTGATTTTAAATGAACATCCGGGCTCTTCAGATTACTAACTCTATATTGATGTAATACTTTTTTGTCCTCTTGATAAGTCTATAAGAAGATATAATTTACATTAATATTTATGGGCTGATCAAGTTAAAGCAATGGGACCTGAGTTCAATACATTAGAAATAACTCTTTAGGATCGGTGATAAGCAGAACACTCAATTCATTTTTAGTTTTTTAACACAACATTTTGAAATGCCCTGTCTTTAATAGTTTTCGGAAAAGATAAGTCATGCCTTTTTTTAATTTCTCTTACCCTATTATATTTTATTTAGTAAAAATTTTATTTAGGAAAGCGAAATTTTATTCGCCCAGCTGAAATTTTTTTTCCCTTCCGTGAAAATCTTTTCACTTTTTTTTTTTTTTTAGATACGAAACTCGCCGGATCTTTTCAAACGCATTTTTCCCAAAAATAATCGATTTTTACCCCAATAATCGATTGCAAAAAAATAATCGATTATTTTTTAAGAAAATAATCGGTGAATAATCGATTAATCGATTATTTTGCTTCCTGAAATTTTACATCTTGAAAATCGAATGTACAGTACTGTCGGAAACTAAATACATGTCGACTCAAAAAATCTGGTGTGACAAGCACAGTACACAACTTTCGATTACCGAAGGTATTTTCCCCCCCCCCCATCAACCAACCCCCCCATGCCACCACAGTGAGGAAAAAAAAAAAAAAAAAAAAAAAATAGTCCTGTCTCTTCCTCCCGGTGCTCTGCCTTGAGTAGGGGCCGGGGCGGGCTCGCGGGCGCGCGCGGCCGGACCTGAGCTTTGAGCGGGGGCCGCGCGGCTCTTGGGGACTTTGTGTGATTGAGTTGTGTGTGTGTATTTGGGTGTCTGTTCTGGGTTCCTGTCCACCGTGTGGTCTCTGTGTGTCGGAGCACAGTGATCCGGTGGTGGACGGTTTGAGCAAATAGCTCGCGGCCTTGCGGTTCCCCGGTGGCCCGATCCTCTCGCCTCGTTGTCATTGTGCCGCTTTTGCGACCGGATCGCTTACTGGTAAATGCTGTCCATCGATGGGGCTGGTCCTCGGCGGGGAAATGGGCCGGATCTGCGGCTGGGGGCCGCTGGCGTCGAGTGAGTTAATATCTACAAGGTTGTCTCACTTGCTGTGAACTCCCCTTCCAAGTGTTCTTGTTCGCTTGGCGGGGAGTATCATACATCAGCTATGTATTTTTTAAAATGAGATCAATAAACGGGGGTTGAGGTTGGGTTTTACCCAATTCTTGGCCTCTCATACTAAGAGAAAGTTGTGTGCTGTGCGCCAGTCACAACAGATTTTTTTAGATTTTTCCAATTTTCTTGAAAGTCGCTTTAAAGATTTCTCTCAAATTTTAAATATTTTCCTTCTTCTCTATACAGACAAATTGCGCCTGTTTTACTGGCGTACTTTTTTAGTTTTTTCTCACTTTAACAATTTCTTTTAAAATTTAAATATTTATTATATATTGCTTATATACAAAACAAATTACGTGTGATCTCGTTTATGGGAAACTTCGAGTACTAGTACTTTACTGATGTACTTTTTTAGATTTTTCTAAAAAAAAAAAAAAAAAAAAAAAAAAAAAATTATAAAAAAAAAAATGACCGAGCTAGGGATCGATCAATCCGGAACTAGTCCTTATATAAGCTTATTAAAAAAAAAAATTAAAGAGAAATTTTTTTTTTCAAATAGGCTACCAGGTTTAAAATCTGATTATGGAATTTTGTCTAACAAGTAAGATCTCCCGACCTCTAATTAAATCTCTGAAAAAAAGTAGGAGAAATTTATAAAATTTGGTTATTTCATATTTCTAAAATTTTTTTTATAATTTATTCACTTCTTTTCTGGGTCCACTAATTATAATGTAATCATCTTTCAGATGATAATAATTTTGCTTGTTAAACTTGTTGTTTATATAATTAGTGATTTGTTTTTATTTGTACTTTAATAACAAAATCAATTTCCCCAGATGGTATAGTTAAGGGTTCATCCACTTCCTTGACAATTTAACTTCATTCTAACTAGGGTTCTCTTCACTAATTACACTTTGACCAAGATTCCACACTAAAGCAGTAGTTTGTCATTTATATAACTCTCCCAGGCCCTAAAGGTTTCCGAATAATGAATCTTCTCTTCGGATGAGTCCTTTAAAAGGATAATCAGGGCTAAATGAATAATTTATTATTGCTGCTTTTCCAAGAGTATAACATAAAAACGATTAGCTTTGGCCTTGCTTATCTCTATAACATTGTATGGATGGAAGGATTATTGAGTTTAAAGGTAATCGAATAATACGAAAGACTGAATAAAAAAGTTATTAGATAGACAATTTAATTAAATACAGAGGGAAGAGGGAAGGAGTTCCAATCCCTCAACCACCCCCGAAATCTCACAAAACAAAAATAGCTATAAATTTTATTTATCTTTAAAATAATATCATTTACATATAAGCCTTAAGGAAATAGAATTAAGGAAAGTAGAGGGGGTGCTAATGTCAAAACAAATTAGGGTATTAATATTATATATCATTTTACTCGGGAGAAAGTCTAGTTTCCGAATATATAAAAAAAATAATAGGTTATGTAAGAAAAATATATTGGCCCCCCTCTCTAGAACGCCCCTAATGGTCCGATGTTTACCAAAAGTTTTTCAGTTCTTGGCCTTTATCTCTAATTTATGTGTGCAAAATTTGAAAACAATTGAACAAATAGTTTTCGTTGAAAAATATTACCACAGACAGAGACATAATTCCAAAAACTACCTAAATGGATTCTGGGGACCTCAAAACGCAATTTGGCAGCTTCAGTTCAATTTCGATTTTTTTTTTTACGATTACATTAGCTTTACTTGCCCAACCTATGGTGGGTGGGAAAAGTTAATCTCTAAATTTTTCAATGTTTAGGCTTCTTTCCCATAAAAACATCTTTCAGAGGGAATCGCTAGGATCCTCCCCCTCCCCTTTCCCTGATCTGTTTCATGGCGAAATGAGGACGAAAGCGGACAAAATAAAATAAAAAACCAATATCGAAAATTAAATTTTTTTTTTTTAATATAATAGGTATAAATATGAGCTTTTTAATTTATTCTACATTTTTTCTACATTTATTGCCTAGCTTTTAATAATATTTATTGGTAATACTAAAACCAAGATTTACATGTAAATATTTAAATATACTGGCGCCAGTAGGCATATTTGCCACTGACGCCAGTGAATTTTTTTTTTTTTTTTTTTTTTAAGGTCCTTCTCGGCATCTAAGGCCCAATTCACACACAAGTGGCGTATGGCGTGGCGTGGCGATGGCGTGGATCTGGCTTCTGCCACTTCTATGTTACCCTATAGCCCAATATACACTGACATGGCGTGGCGGAGGCGTGGCGAATGGCGCCGAAACCACACCATTCCGACGCCATCTATGGCGACCATAAGTGGCGTTCGCCACTAGCAAACCATTTGTTTCGCAACCTTTGCCCTTAAATTATTGATGCGATATGGATTTTAATATCCAAATTTGCTATATTATATCTATATTTCATTACTTTGTAAAAAATTAAATATTAAAATAAATTAAATATGGTTAAATAAACATAAATAACTACACAAATTATAAATTAAATATTTTTATTTAGATTTAATATTTAAATGCATATGCAGAATATCTATCTTGATTTGGAATTGGCGAACGGTGTTGGAAATATTTGCTCAGATAAAGTGACTGGCGTGGACTGAGCCATTTGTGTGTGTATGCACGCGCCACATCTTATCCACACCACGCCACGTCCAGCTCCACGCCATAGCCACGCCAGTGGCAAACGCCACTTGTGTGTGAATCCGGCCTAAGGCCATTTAGACCCCATCCCTATTTATTTCAAATGATTTGTAGTCAAATCAAATGAAATAAATTTTTCTCGCTTGGGATGGGAAGCGAACCCGGGACTCCGGTGCGAGAAGCTAATGTCTTCTCACTGAGCCACGGCTCCCGGGCGCCAGTGAATTTATTTCTGTGTAAACTCTGCTTGAACTATTTAAATTAATTTAAATTAATTATTATATATTATATTAATTAAATATTATATTTTTTAATTATATAATTATAAATAGAATAAATATTTTTGCTGGAAATTTTTTAAATGGCAATTTAATATCTTAAAATATTTTTTAAAATTTGATTTTAAATTCGGATTTGATTTGGGTGGTTGAATGTTGAGAGCGCCCTCAGCGCCCTCACTTCCCACGAACTAACGTCTATTGTTGTCACTGGTGGTGTGAATGACTTTCAGTGTTGTATCATTTAATTATAAATGTAATCATTTTAAGTGTTTAAAATTTGTTCATATATTAATAAATTTTATTCTGAAATCATCAAGAAGTAACTGAAATGCTCTATTGGATAATTTTTTCAAGGTGAATAAAATAATTCTGATAATTTTAACAGTCTAACCTTATGCATTTAATTATAAGAATTTTGTTTCTTTTGAAACATCTTGTTCAGCCCCAAACTAATCTTACAGTTTAAATATGTTAATAAAATTAATATTAATAAATCATTTACACTTAGATAAATAAATTAATTACATAATTTCTCTTTTTATAGATGTTTGTCCAGCGGTCTTTTGAAGCAGCTAGAAGTAATCCTAGGCGAGGTGAAGGATCACGTCTTATGAAAGGAAGCTTGATGTTCTCGCTAAATGTGAGTAGTCATTAAAATATATACTGTATATAAGAGAGGCAACCAGCAAACTTTTGTTGGTATTTTTGAAAGGGAGAGTTGCGCTGATCTATCTAATGCTGTGAAATACGGTATATCTACACATATTTTTATGACACTATTTCAATAATTAATTTATGGATTTATTATAGGTGATTATTTAAAAAAAAAAATAATAGCCTAAAAATCCCTGATCCATCATTAATTTCGAAATTTGCATATTAAACGAATTGATAGGGTGATAAAAAATTTTGGGCTTAAAAAGATTTTATTTTGTCAGCATCTCCTTTTTTTTTTTTTTTACATTCACCTTTTTCTCATTCACACTCACATTCACACACACTTCATACAGTCTTTTCGGCAACTTAGCCATATAAGACTTTGACGATAACCGTTGATATCTATTGTGGGGTCAGATTTCTATTTAAGCCATCTGGTATCCAAATGGCTTAAATAAAATCATCGACTCTGGGTCCAACCCCGACAGCATCTCCTTAAAAAATTTTTATAAAAATAATTAAAAAAACCTATAAAAAAATATTTATAATAAAATTCCTATCCTATTAGAGGTTTTCATATTTAACCAGAGTAGAGTATAAAAAAGCAAAAGTGGACCAAGTTCAAAAATAAACAATTTTCTAATTTTTCTCTTTTTGGATAGTAAATTAAGGTAGTTATTCGGAGTAATAATGCACCATGTCTGAATTTCAATACTAATCCTCCAGAGTGCAGCAGTTCCTTATTGCAAAAAAAAAAATCCAAAATCTGAATATAAAATTTAAAATATGTACTTAGATAAAGTATAATTTAAGTTCTTAATGATTGCTGAGATGTAAAATAAATAAATAAATATTGAGTAGTGAGGATATCCAGGCAGCCAAAAAACAATAAAGAAAATTATATTTGTCTACGTTTCGGCCGATATTCCGGCCTTCATCAGGACAAATGTAGTTTGCCTCGAGCTTATAGAGGCTCTTGGCAACTCCTGTCAATGTGTTTGTGTGAACATTCGTCGGATGGCATGACTTCTGGTTCAATAGTGGTTCACTTTTTTAAGTTCAAGTTTTTAAAAAATTCAACTTTTTAATAAATTGCCGGAAATGGGCGCTAATTTGTATTTAAGATTATAAGATTAATAATTAATAACTTAATAAAACCTATAATAATAGTACAAGAATTATGTGAGACGGATTTTGCATCACGCTAAAAAAACATTCAATCTTATAAAACTAATATAATTGTATTACCTGCTAAGCGATATTTAATAAGTTACTTGGAATAATAAAATTATACTATCCAGTATAAAAAAATTTGTTTTATATAATATAAAATATAATATAATAAAAATTAATAAAAATCACTATCCATGCATAATTATTTATTTTATTTGATAGGAAATTATTTTAAAATAAAACCCACCTGATTTTGGATCACGAAACTAAAATCTCTGTTCCAAAGGGGTTTTATTTATTTATTTTATTTTAAATATAGTAATCTAAGAGTTTCCCTAGCTGTACGGCATGTTACACCGTCTTGTTGATATCCATATTTTGTAATTTTGGCACAAAAAAGTTAGTCAACATTTTACACCATTCACGGTTAATGCTTGACCAACTGCATTTTCGAAGAAATGCCTCCAGACCAAAATGCAATCCAGTGTCCCTTTTTGGATGCATCTGTTTCTCAACAATCACTCGCTAGTATATTTGCTTAAGGGGGAACGGGAGCGAAGGTGTTACGCATGTTTTTCCCAAAAAGAGGGCGTTGTGTGTCATAAAAAGTATGCCCAAAAATCAAGAAATTCAAAAATTTGCCAAGAGATGTCAGAATGGTAGCTAATAATATTTAATGCATTTGGTTGATTTTCATTGATCTTTTAACAATAAATACTTTATAAATGTTATTATATATTATGTATCTTTTATAAAAGCATAAAAATATATAAATATAGGCCAGATATAGGCCAAAAGGGGATCAGTCTGTTAGACTAGCCTGCCATCTATTGCAAGAATGCTGAACTAATTTGACAGTTGGTTTTTAAATAAACCATCTAAGCTTATTTTAAAAATTTCTTAATTAATATGTGATTAATAATAACAATAAATTCATTTTTAAATTTTAAAAAAATTAAAGATTATTGGGACTGATTGTTTTTTGTATTTGCTTGATAACAAAAAAATTAATTACGATAATTTTTTAATAAGTCATTAAAAAAATTATAGCTCGATGTCCCAATAATCTCTTATGAATTTAATTCATTTAAAAAAAACCGCATTGGAAAATTCCTTTAGTTTTTTTTTTTTTTTTTTTAAGTACGTTTAGACGTCGCTCCTGAACCCCCTTAAATTAAAATTGAATTTTGTTTTTACTCTGACCAGGCACTTAGCCAGATTTTCATTAATTGAAAATTATTTGAACAAATCTCCTATCGTGAATATTTCCTACAAGTTTCTTTAGTGTGTGGATTTATACTGTATTATTCATACATTAATAGCCTATAATTTTCCATTTGTTGAATATTTATATCCGATTCAAATTAATCACGAAAACTCCCATATTTAACAAAATTGTACCATATTACCTAACCTTTAATAAGTTTCTTTTTAAAGTGGGATTTCATTTTTTTTTTCTTCTCGTTAATCTTGCCTTAAAGGCAGCTCAACATTGGTCGATGTCCTCAGTTCTTATCGATTCTGTTTATACTTGCTTGCTTGCTGTCTATCGCACAGGTTGCTATCGACTTCCAAGTTAGACATGTCATCAACAAGTTTTTATTACAACTCCAAATCTAATACGAGTTTGTTCTTCTTATCGTCAGAACAATCATCTTAATTATATATATTAAATATATATACCTGAGTAGAGTCAAATTTAATTATTTTAAAAGTAAAAAAAAAGTCATTTTATTTAATTAAAAAAAAAAAAATGCCGAAATAATTGCCTTTACCTCGTTACTTTTTAATGTTAATATCGTTCTGAAATTTAATTACTCATTTTACTTTGAAATAAAACAAGTCGTAGCGAAGGTCTATGCAAAAATTCTTAAAAAAAAAAACTTTTCCAGCTTTGATCTTTTGAGATTAATTTAAGTCTTGGTTTTTATTAAAATTAAAAAAAATATATGAATAATTAATTAAACTAGGTGTGTTTGAAATAATTGAATTTTTTTGTCGACACTTATCTATTAACGTAATAATATGAACTTTCTTTGTTAGGATATTATCTAAGTCGTAGACATACCAGGGGGTAATAATGTTAAGATATTTCACACTAACATAAGTAGAGACCGGATTTTAATGCAGTAAAAACTGCCAAAATGCATTTTAAAAAAATGAAAACCTAAAAAAAGATCATTTATTTGAAGGCGCACTAGCATGGGCGTAACTAGAGAATTTGGCTAGGGGGGGAGCATTGGACAAGCTAGCCTCCGGTGGGCCTGGAAAGCCCCCCATATTTTCTCAATTTTTCTTGGGACAAGGAGCTTTCTTGGGGGGGGGGGGGCACGAGGTCCAGGCACCCCCCTAGTTACGCCCATGCGCACTAGGAAAGAAATGAAATGATAGCCAGTTATAGACGCCAAGTTTCAAATTTGTATTTTAGTTAACTTTTAACATCTGAAATCAGCGTTAATTCATTTTACACCTCCTTGTTTCAAATTGTTATTCTGTAAGCAATCTTGAATAGGGCATGTTGAATACAAAATGGAAGATCCATGGTTGACTGAATGTACTGTTCGATTTAATAGATAAGATAAATTTTTGCTCAGGGGCCCACATCTTGTGGGTACGTGGATGGCGACCACGAGCTGCCCGAGCTGGGATAGGGCAGTTCTTTAAATGTCTGTCTCTTCCTTCCTCTTTTCAACCGGGGTCAGACCATGCGACGGCCGGCCTGTTCTATTTCTTCCGGTTGTAAAAACGTATGATAGGGTTGGAGGGAAAGAGGTAGGTCCGCCGACTCCGCATCGCGGGACAAGGCGAGGAAAGAATTATAATGATAAATTTATCAAGGAACACTTGAACTATCGGATGTATAACGAAATGTGATGAAAAATGCTTTTTATTTTTATTTAGAGATCTGATCTCTCACTAAAATACACGTAGTTTACTGCCAAGATTATTTTAACGAAGTCAATTATGTCAAATCCACAATTGTGATCAACTATATGTTTAACTTTTTTTTTTTTTTTAACGGGAAATGGTGTTGTCAGATACTAGAGATAAAAGTGAACTCACACGAATAATTACATTGGCTATACACCTTCCATTTTCATTCGAATCAAATGAAAATTTAATTTTTTTTTTTTCGAAATTAGTTCAATTTCTCTTTGAAATTGTTTCTGTATCAATCAATTTTTATGCGGAACGCTGTTATAGTGAGGTAGGGTATTGGCTTCTACAATGAAGATCTGTGTTCAAATCCTGAGCGTGCGGGATTTTTTCTTTAAATAATAATATTTATTTAATGTAAACAAATCCTCAAGCAGGCACTGGATTGGAATATTGGATCTCACCACAATAGCCCCGGCAACTCTACGATGAGAGGGGATTGCTGTGATATTCCGACCTGTGGAAGGGACGTAAAGAAGGTTCCCTCTTAGTGATGCATTCTTCGAAAGGAGTCGGTGCTGAGGGAGTCCGTCCTCAACTAGGGCATCCTCCCTAGCATAGAAGAGGTTGGATAAAAGGAACCAGAAATAAGGATTAGTTCACTAGCTAGAAACGAACGTAGGAGAGGAGTAGGGAAGGGAATGATGTAACTTCACGGGGCGCCGGTAGATGGCTACGGCCTGAGGCCGTTGGGTTTGAGGTGTGTGTCTTCGTGCAGGGGAAATAAACCGGGATCCGGATAGGAATTTCAAATAATAATAGGCTATATTTTTTTTTTTTGAAATTTTCTTAAGTAATTAAAATATCTGTCCTAGGAGCTCCGTGTAACTTGTTAATCGGATCAAATTTCCTCTTGGCACTTGATCCCCGGCCTGCATGTTCCTCTTTGGAGCAACAAGGGCGTCTTTTCTGTTCCACATAAGGGTTGTTTCCACCCACGCACACAAGGGTTTGAGGTTTGTCGCCATTGGATCGATTCGATCGGAGCCCCGAGGCTCTCGGGAGTTCCCGGGGGAGTGTGCCGAGGTTCTCTCTCTCTCTCTCTCTCTCTTCGTTTCCTTTCTTCTTCCCTTTGCAGCCTATATTTGACACGCCGACCCCATTCATTAACGCCCCCCACAGACGGAATTTTTTTTATTATAAAGATCATTCATCTTCTCAGTAATGAATTTAATTCTTGGCCGCCAAAAAAAAAATCACCTTTATTAGAAAATAAATCATGCAATTAAAAATAAAATTTTTATAAGTGGGTGGTAATATTAAAAAGATAAGACTAAAAAAATAAAATTTTTAAAGGAATAAAATATAAATAACTTGGTAAAAATACTTGAATAGCATTCGTTAGAAAATTAAATGGATTGCAAAAAATTACTCAAAAATTCATCATTTTCGAGTCATTTTCATTGAAAAATTTTAAATATGCCATTTTGAAAAAACTACTTAAGGGCTTCAGGGGGACACATTGAATCTTTAGTCCGAAACTACTGATTTTGAAGTAAATAAATAAATAAATAAATTTATTAACCCGCTTAGGGCACCAGTCCTCGGTGGCTAGGTCCAACAACACAATACAAATTTAATACAATACAAATACAACAAAACAAAAGGAAAAAAAAGTATTTTTTATGCGGTTTTTTTGTAATGATTTAAATTCGTCAGCATTTTACATATATACGTAGAATGCTTTTTTTTTAATTACGATTAATTAAAAAATATTTTTTTTTTATATTTATAGAAAATGCAAAAAACTCTATTATAAAAATTGTAATTTTTTTTTTTAATTTAATTTTTTTAATCCAATCTATAATAATTAAATAAAGTGGTGACCAAATTTCGTATTTATTAAATTAACGGCCAAATAGTTCAGCATTCTGCAAAAGATGGGAGGCTAGTCTAACAGCCGGCATTATCAGATCACTTATAAGCCCATATTTATATATTTTTATGCTGTTTTAAATTATATATTATATATAATAATATTTATAAACTATTCATTATTAAAAGATCAAGGAAAATCAACAAATACATGAGATTATATATAGCCCCACCATCCTGCCATCTATTGGCAAATTTTCGTAATAGTTGGGCTTTTGGCTAACTTTTTAAGACCCTTAACGCCATCTAATCGGCAAAAACATGCGAACAGCTTTGCCTCCATAAGCCCCTTAAATCAAAATTATATTTTTTCCAAATTGAGTGTTTGAGTTTCATGTAAAATTTTTACTCAAAATAGCGATTTTTTTACCAGATTTTTTTTTGTCTATTTTTTTTTTTTTTAATTTTAATAATTTATAGTCTGGGAAATAAAACAGAATGTTAGAGTTTGGATTTGAAGTTTATATCTTCATGCACGAAAGGACTTTGAACAAACTCGATAGTTAGAGGTCTCTACGGTCCAAAGATTTGGTTGAAATTTATTATTAAGGGAATCTTTACTAGAGATAAATCTTTTCTTTGTTACTTCATTCATTTTGCCTAAACATTCTTTTTAAACCTAATTATTTCAAGTCGAATCAGGATCGTCTCTACCACTCGCGAAATTGGAATTTGGCCGTCGGGCTCTACAATCTTTTCACTAATTTATTTTTTTGAAAATCTTCCTCGGTACTTCAAACAATAAGCTAGAATTTCTAATTCATTCATCGATTTTAGTTTGATATTCCTTCCTATCGCTAGATTTACTTGCCAGCATCTCTTATTCCCTATTTCCATAATCCGATTATTCCCCCTCTTTAACCATTAATCTTTTATACTCTAGGAATATCCTAATTTGTTTTAAAAGTTTCATGATTGAGTAGAGAAGCTTTTCATAATACCAGAAAATTAAATTTAGAACTATCTTTTTTTTTTTGCTTGGCCTAAATTGAAAATTTCAGAAACAACCTGGAAATTTAAATTTGAGAATGATAGTGTTTAAAATTTAACATAAAGTTATAATTCTCTTTTTTGTTAGTCCTTGGCCTGTGGTTCAGTGGCAAAGACTTAGCTCTTGGTGCTAGAGTTCGAGGGTTCACAAACTTTTAGAAGCCTCTAACAGCAAATTTATTTTTGCAAAAAGTTTTTAAACCATTTCATTGAACAATCTTTTCAATTAGTTTTAAAGCTAAAATAAATTATTTAAAAAAATACGGCTACTTTTTTTATTAAAGTCTATGTAATTTACTTCAGTCAGAAAGCTTTTTTTTCGGGCAATTGACTCTCTCCTCACCTCGATTTATTTTTATTTATTTTTTTACATTTTCGATCTCAAAGTAAGAATTTTGACTTGTCAGTAAAGTTTATTTACATTTCTATCAAGGCTTGATCAATCTACCACCTTGATTTTTTGTGAAAAAAGACATGTAAGCATATTCTTATTTAATTCCTTAATAGACTTTTTGAATTAATTCTATTTCATTTGTCTCAAAAACTATTTTATACCATCTATTGCAATAGTATTGAGACTAAAGCCCGGTAGTTAGGCAGCCCAAATGGCACAAGCTCACTAAACATTGGGATAATTTTTATTTCGATATATCTTGAAATTTATATTAAAAAGATAAATTTTTATGGTTATACTTTTGTTAAAAAGGGTCGTTTGGCGTTCGAAAACAGTGGCGTCATTTCATTTGACAGGGGGGCAAACATTTTTTTTTCTTAAAATTTACTTACAAATAGGTACCTCAAATGTTGGCCAAAATATATCTAATTTAATTAATTATTTAATTTTGTGCAGTTTATATACTCGTAGATATATTTTGGAATATTTTATTTAGAATAATATAGAATTTTATAAAAAATCAGAGCCCTTAGGGAGGGGAGGGCAGGGGCCTTTGCTCCCCCTCCCCAAATGACAACACTGTTCGAAAAAGGTATTTCTCACACAGACAAGCTGCCATTTGGGTGCCTAACTACCGGCTTTAGCCTCAATACTATGTACTGTACATACATAGATTTTATCAATGCGTAAAAGACTTATTAATTACTTCGTGGAACCAATAGTTTTCCGCCCTGCGGAAAATTTTGATTTCGCGGAACATTACCTCTTTTGCGGAACCAAAATTTTTTCCGTCCGTAAAAATAATTTACCTTTTTTTTAGAGAAGCTGAAAATAATATAATATATTCTATTGTCAGTCCTTCGAGCGATCCCTATTGTTAACTCAATTTATTTTTTTTACGTTTTTCGATCTCGAAGTAGGAATTTTGACTCTGTAAAGTTTATTGACATTCCTATCAAGTATTGACCAACAAACCTCTAGAAATCTTCAGTTGGCGGACGTTCAGAGAGACGTAGTTAACCAACACTTCCATATTTTTTTCTTATAGCAATTTATTTAAATTTTAATTACTAAATATAGAAAAAAATTATTAATTTATGTGATAACAGATTAATAAATCACAAATGAAATTAACTGTAATGAATTTGAATAGTTTACTGGTATTTCTATTGCTTTTTTTTTGCCCGCGCCGCAAATACAATTAAACTTGCTTTTTCGTTTAAATTGGCATTTCTGAAGGGAAATTTATTTTTCTGTTAAATTACTGTAATGTTAAAGTGAAGGATTGTTATTTTTTTTTCAATTTGAATTTATGTTATCATTTAAAAAAGAGACCCATTCGTAGTGGAAGTTTTATTTATTTTCATCTTGTTTAATACAATTTCAATACTCAACATTCATAAAAAAAAGAAGAAACAAATAATGAGGATGAATTTCCTTTTCTTTTATTATCATCATCTTTTCCTCTATTTAAATAACTCGGAAACGATTTTAAGAGTCATATTTAATAATATGGTGCTTGGAATTTTTTTTTTAACATCATTAAAAAAGAAAAGAAAAATTTTTCCCTTTATCTAGATTAAAATATTCACTTGAAGGGAATCGCGTAATTAGATGATTTTTTTCTTCATGTTAGATTCATGTTCACTCAAATCGAATAAATGTAGGATTTGTAGCCGTAAGAGACCTGTTGGGAATGAGGTGTGTGTGCTTTCATCTTGATCCTCTTTTCATTTCATTCGCACGAATCAAACTGATTATTTCTTTTTTTTTCTTCTCTCTCTTTAATACATAATTTCAATAATCTTTTAGATTTTTGTTCGAATATTTTATTTCAGAGCTCTTTCAAGCATCAAAAAGTTCCAACGTTCATCAAAAAAGATAAGAGATATTGTCAAACAAAGGCTATATATATATAATACTTCCGTTTCAATCCCCTATTGACTTTCAAACACATATCGATAAAAAACTCAGAGAGGTTGGAGAAGAAGGCGTGACGGTTGCCTCCTGTTCAGGAGAACGCGGTTCATACCCCGGGTAGAAGGGCACAAACGTCATTTCAATTTTTGCTTAGAAAGATAGGAGCAAATTTTTTTTCAATAAAATCCATTAGTAAAAAAATTTCTTTGTCGTAACAATCTGCATTTTTTTTTGAACACACTTTTTTCTCATTCACACTGTCTTTTCGGCAACTCAGGCCATATAAGACTTTCACGATATCCGTTATTGATTATTATACATATATTGGGGTCCACTCATTCTTATTTAGTATCCAAATGGCTTAAATAAAATCATCGGACTGCCTGGGGTCCGAACCCGCGACTTTTGGTATACGAGGTTAGCACGCTAACCCCTATACCAAGGCCGAGGGCAATCTGCATTTTTATTTTTAAATATTTTTATTAGAATAAGATAAAAGTGATCTGGGTTGATTTTTTGCAACAAATAAAAATATTTATAATTAGTCCGCCCGCCGCGAAACCGTGGAGGACCTGATTCGACTCCAGAAGGCGCAATTTTTGCCCAATCAGACAAACTCATCTCGAAAATTCGCCATCTTCTACATATAACATATGTTATTGACTGGCTTATTTACAGTCGAATTTGATTGAAAAATTCCAAATTTTTTTTTAAAACTAAGATCTGATATTCAATAAAATCTAATTTCAATGCTGAGTGATCAAAATTCGGATTTATTTAAAAAATAAATAAATAACTTCAAATTTAGGCCTGTGATATGTTTTTTTTTAATGAAACGCTAATTTATTAAATCTCCATAAGTCACTTTTCAAAAAATCCCTTTATAGAGATTATTTTATAAAATGTACGTATTTGTATATCAATGGGATTATTTTTGTTATGCAATCATTAATTAACCAAATCAGAGATTAGTTTTTTAATGAATAATTTTAGAGGTGAAAAAGAAAAATAGAGATAAATATTTTGCCAATTTTTTTCATATGAGAGACATTCATTATACGAATTTTTCTAAAATAAGGACCAATCCCCGGTGTATAGTTCGCTTTGTGGCATATCTAAAAACTGGACCCTGAATTAATTTGATATTTTATTGTAAACTCACTTCTAAGGGCGGATACACACGTAACTGCAAACTTGACAGGCATGCACGTGCAATCTTTTTGTTCAAGCAAACTGAAGGAGAATTTTGAGCAAGCACTTTAATTGTGCAAGCTGCTTGATGCTCGATTGAATTTTGAAGCACAAGCAAAAACTCTCCGCCATTTTATGGACGTCTTGATATTTGATATTTATTTAATATATTATATATTAATCATCTAAAATTTCATTTTAAATATTAATATTTATTGTGTCTTTGTTTAAAGCAAGTGAGTTATTTCTTGTAATCTTCAAATAAATAAACTTCCGAGTTTGACATTTTTAGGTTAATTTTCGGCACAAGCTGTTTTTTGCACACGCATGCTTGTGCCGTAGGGAATTTGTGCATGCTGATACAAAAAGATTGCACAAGCACGCTTGTCAAGTTTGCAGTTACGTGTGTAGCCGCCTTAATGCTAATCGCACTTCATCAAGCGCCAGGTTAATCAAAACTTGTCACACCATATATTTTCTTTTTTTCTTGTCCATTTTAAAAAATATATGATGAATGTTAGAGGAAATAATTATTAATTAATGCGATTCGTTATTTTACACGTATTTCCGTTTTCTCGGTAACATCCTTCCTGTTAACTTTTAGGGCGTTAGTTATCTCGTCCATTTTGCCGAAATATCGACCGGAAAAAAAATATATTTTTATTTAATCATCCTGACCGCACAATCCAATCTTCTTCTCTGCTTGTTTATTTTATTATTAATGTTATGTTAAAATAATATTTCCTTTTAAGAAGTTTTTCCGTCTTGAATAATTTTTTTTATTTTTTTATTTGACCCCTTACTTCATTCTATATGGTAAAGGTGGGAGGAATTCAGCAGAAGAATCGATAGTTATAGTCAGTCGTTCTGCTAAAGGTTAATATACGAATTCATATTTTCCAAGAGCCAAGAATTTTTTTATTTTACATGTTAAAAAAATTAAAGAGTTGAATTTTATTTATTAAAATAAAATGAGATAAAGTTTCACGTCTTTAACAGAAGTGTGATTTTCTTCTCATGAACTAACTACAGTATTATAAATACCTATAAGTATTCAATATTATTTTTCAAACTTTTTTCATTTGTCCTCTCCTTTAAACAGTTGTTATTGTATTTATTATTGTATTATTTGTAAAAAATGATTGTTGTCCTTCCGACTAAAGGAAAGGAGAATATCCAAACACATTTGGATTTTTTTCTCCAAAAATTTCTCTTCCCGAGTCGAAATTTAAGTCCGACATTGAGCCTCCTTACTTCGGACTTGGAAGCTCAAAGTAGACCTATCGCATGTTAAATTTAGTTCGACTCTGAACCCCAAAATGGTACAAATTTCCATTTTTTAGGGGACCATAGGAAATAAAATTTAGGGTCTATTAGTAAATGGTATGATTTCAGGGTTCATTGTCGAAGCTAGGTCTAAAATGGACCTATTCAGACAAAGGGATAAAAGTAGGAGGCAAAATTTCGAGTTATTTTTTAAGATGGTCAAATTCATGATTATTATCTTTGCTTTTCGTCCTTCCCGGGAGGAGTTCTTAAAACTACGTTTTCCTCGGTGTGACTCTCACGATTATCGTTGATACCAATTTGTTCAGAACGTGTACGATTATTCTTCACTAAACTTCATTCGCAGTTACATTGTTCTATAATAAGGCTAGTTTGTGTTTTCGTATAAGAATGAGTTTAAAGAGACAAATGAGTAGACTTACAATATTATTACTGAAATGCCTTTTTGACGAGATGGAAGATGACGAAACACTTCTCCATACTTATGGGATAAAAAGAGCAAAAATCGTACGGTCTTAATTTCTTAGTTCAAAGATACGTACTGTATGTTTGAACTAACATAAGGCTCATTTCCCATCTGCGTGAAGACGATAAAAAGTTGTCAGAATATTTCCGGCTTTCGGTTGAACATGCTGAGATTAATCGTTGACGGCTAACGATAATCGTGAGAATCGCACGTAGCTTTAGATTTAAATTAATATTGAGTTATTAAGATATGGAAAATAAAAAATTTAAAATGTTTGCGTATAACATGTTATATATGACAGATTCTGAATTGTCTTTTTTTAACTCTTTTTCTTTCTTCATTTTTCTTTATGATCGAGGTATAATTTTATTTAATTTTAGAAATAAAGTAGAACAACTTCCTATATTTTCAAACTTTAATTAATAAAGAGTGATTTTTAATCTAAAATGTTTCATTTTCTTTATGAATTATTAATTATAGAAAGGGAGAAGGGTGTGTTCCTTTTTCTTCTTCTTCTTTTTCTTCTATAAAACTTATTATAATTTAGATCAGTTTAATTTGGTGTAAACTTTAGCCAATATTAGTCATTAACTACGAAATTGTTCTGGTGGGGTTGTTCAAGCAAGTAAAGCTCTTCTGGCTGGGTTTGTCTGCCAGCGTATGTGTGGGTGGATTAATCCTGTAACTTAAATTTAACACAGGTACTATTTGCGAACTCCGAATAAAGGAATATTTATATTATTTGTTTTTATCAGGTTGAAGATTATAACGAAATACAAACGAAAATAGCTAGCTACCTATTAAATATTGAATTTACAATTAGGGAATGTTAAATCAAAATTATTTTGTTTCCTCAGCAAAATGTAGAGAATTAGACAAAAAGTAAGCGAGCCTATCACTTGTTGATTTCGTTAGGGACTCGATTGCCAGATCTAAACGATTCTCTTATTTTCGAAAAGAATCGGCTAAACAACAAAATTATCACGTGCTAGTTTTTTCTTCTTATACTTTTGCCGCGTATAGCCTTAGTAGCTGGTGCGCCTTATTGCAAAGAATAATAACTTATACTTTTGCACACTCGAAAAATAAAATTCACTTTTTTGCCACTTAAAAATTTCCCCCCCCATCAAATTCTTCCGCGCCCCTGCTCCGTAGTGCAGAAATTTTTAGTAAATATTTTGAAATTTTAACAGGAAGGTCAATAATAAATTATTTTTCATAGGAATTTTATTTTATTTTTTTTTTTTTTACTTTTTTAATGAATTAAAACGAAGAGTTAGGCGCTACTTAACATAACTCGGATGATTACTGTATAATTATTATTTAGAAATTTTCAAATTTCTTATGAATATTTATAATTTCAGGAAAGATGAAAACAGGCCTTTTCAGTCCATTAAAAAAACAAAATATACAAAAATATATTTAGTTCAATTTCTCCCAGACCAACGGTTTCGACCGCTAATGCTGCCACTCTTCCTCAGTGGGGGAGGCATAGGCGTAGCCAGGGGAGTTTTGGGTTTCAACCCCCCCCCCATGGGACCCAAGCCATGACTAGATATTTAAGCTTTATAATACATATTATATTTCATATAGGAAAGTAAAATATAATAATTTACTCTAGCTAATAAAAAAAAAAACCAAAATGATTTATAAATACCCTAAAATAATCTTAAATTTTTCAAATTATTAAAAAATTTTCTTGAACCCCCCCCCCCCATTAAAAATTTCTGGCTACTCCTATATGGTGAGGGAATGTCTTATTTGGGAGTGCCCTATAGGCTTCTAGACACCTTTTTTGTAACAATAGCCACCAATTTATCATTCCAACACAGTCAAAATCAGAATCAGTTCAGGGTGATATATTGGTGGCTATTGTTACAAAAAAGGTGTCTAGGAAGCCTAGAGAGCACTCCCAAAAAAGACATTTCACTCACTGAGGCTCACCGTGGCATCATTAGCGGTCCAAACCGTTGGTCTGGGAGAAATTGAACTAAATATTTTTATATTTTGTTTTTAATGGACTGAAAAGGTCTGTTTTCATCTATCCTTAAACATCTACAGTCCTTCCTGAGTGAGTGCATCTCAAATTTCTGAAAATAGTAAACCCCCAACTGAAAAGGGCGCAATTTCTATCCTAAATGTCAGCAAATTATTTTATATAATAAAGTAAATTATTCTATAATTAAATTTTCCATTTTAACACGAAAACAAAGAAAAAAAAAAATTTTTTTTTTAGATTCTTTATTTGAAATATTTTTCATATTCCTTGTCATCAATCAATCAATCACTCAATCAACAAAACTTAATTTATTCCCTGATCTAATTTGAGTTTTTTTTTATAAAAAAAAATTCTAAAAACAACTCACGGGGATTTATTTTTCTCACCCTCTTGTTCTTTTGTTCAGCGCAAAAATTTCACTTGATTAAGCATTTTTTTTTTCGTGTGTGTCAGCACATTAAAAAAAAAAATAAATTCACAAGTAAAAAAAAAGAGCGTTTACGTTTACCGATCGAATCGTGAAGAAGTTTTGAGTGAGATTCACTTTGACAACCTTTAATGTTTGATAACGGCAAAAGGGCGGCTTTTTTTTTCTTTAAGATGGGGGAAGAAGGTTCTGATGTTGATTTACTGCGGCGGTAAAAAAAAAAAAAAAAATAAGAGCATGAAATCCCCTAAGGCGTCCGTCCAATGTCCCCACCCCTTTTTTTTTGTTTCTCCCCTCCCTATTTGGTATTAGTCCTTAGAGGATGGCCTTCCAATATGGAGTTCCTATCAATTTGTCCTCTCCTTATCGATTTGTAGCTTCCGGACTTGATAACATCTTACATACATATAGAAATATATTTCTTAAGCAACTCCCAAAAGGCGTTTCTATAGCTCTAACATTTAGGGAGTGAGGATATATTTGTATATATATATTGATTGTAGGTTTATTTATTTATTTCCGTCCTTTTTTTCACATTCACTAATAATATTTATTTATTTTATTTATATATATATATATATGCTTCAATTCTCCTGAGACCTAGCGCCCTAAGGAAGCGGGAGGTCTTGTTTACAATTTGGTCTCGCACAACTACTTTGTTTTTTTTTTTATATACAAAAATTTTTTTGAATTTTTTTTTTTAAAGAGAAAAAGTCTATGAGGCACAGGTTGCCTTAGGCTCCAGGAAGCTCTTGAATTTCTTTATTTTTTTTTTTAAATTTTTCTCATTTTTCTTTCGGCGATTAAAATCTTATTTTTTTTTATTTATTTATTTAATAAAAATATAAAACGCTCGTTTTTTTTTTTTTTTTTACTAATTTTAAGGTGTATTTTTTTTTTTGGTGTGTTCGTTTGTTTAAAAAATTTTTTTTATTTCTAAAGAAGAAAGGTGAGGCGATTTTGAACTCTCGTGCCCGCGCAAGAGACATTAATCCCCCCAAGTCTTTTTTTTTTTGTATTATTTATTTAATATACGAATTTGGCATTAAAATGAAATTATTTGTGCTGCGAGTGAAAAAGAAAATTAAGAGGAAATTTACTTTGGTTTGACTTGTAAAAGAAAAAATAAATAGAATTTTTTTTAATAAATTATATTTACTAAGCCTCCATTTTGCTGAATTAATTTTCCTGGTATTCAGAAAGACATTAACCCATTTATTCCCAAAAATTGAAATTTTGAAAAAGTATTGTATTTTGTCATCAATTCTACTTCAAAATAATTCAAATAAGAATATAAATATTAAAGTAAAAAATAAAGTTTTTTTATTAATTTGATCACATACTTTTCTTAGATCAAAATGTTCGAAGTATTTTTTATAGTTTCAGGTACTGATATATCTGATATATAACTGATATATATTTTGTTGTCTATCCTAGCATAAATTTTAAATGTACGTCTAAGGTACACCCTCACCCCGTCCATCTTCTAATTCTTCTATTTTTTTTTTTTATTATAAGGACATCGGCCAAAAATAATAACTTTTGCGTATTATCCCTTTATTTGTAAATATTTCGATTCCAGTGTTATAGAATCATCTTCAGTACAATCAACAGATGTTTTGCAAATCGTTAATTCCTCCCATCCAATATGACAAAATAGCTGAGTATTCCATGAATGCAATTTTTTTAAAAATTGCATTCATGGAAATTAACGATTTGCAAAACATCTGTTGATTGTACTGAAGATGATTCTATATCACTGGAATCGAAATATTTACAAATAAACGGATTATGTGCAAAAGTATTTATTTTTGGTCGATGTCCTTATAATAAAATTGATCCTCCTTATGACCATCTACAAACTATTCTACTTCTTCTTCCTCAGTAAGTTTGTCTACTTCTAGATTTATGATGACTACATCAATGGCTTCTTCTGCCTCTAATTCCTCCTCTCTTTTTGTAGAAAGCCATTTCTATGTTCAATAATTGAAAAATAGGACAAAGAATAAAACAATAATAATCATAATAAAATACGAAAGTCATAGTAGAATATTATAATACGATGTTACTACTAAAACCTCAGATGGGCAACTCCCAACGTTGCGTCAACGCAACGGATATATGTATCATTCTCTAGTGTGACATAGGTCTAATATATTTAAGAAAAAAATATATGTGTATTCCACATATATAACATTCTGGAATATGTACATAAAAGTTGAATTAAATATATTTTAGTACTTGAAAAAAATTGCTAAAAAGATGTTTTCCGTAATTTATTTTTTTTCGCCGGGAAGAAATGGATTAAGGACCAAATCATTAATTAAACAATGAACAAATCTCTAATTAAACAGATTTCCAAGTTTCTAAACCAAAATAGCAAACGAGTAAATTTCCTCTTTTGACAATCAGCTTGGCATCAAGAGAAGTTAAATCCAAATTGGGTCCATTTTCGTAATTTTCTCTAGAGATTTGCCTGCGCTTTGACATTGACGCAACTGACATTTACAAAAGGTGACATTTTGTATTTTAAGGGCGGCCGAAAATGCGTCTGAGGGCCATTCAATATCTAATTTAACCTTTCCTGGCCTACTTTTTTTTAAGATCTGAAAAATAATCAAATGGATTTTTATAGTAAAAAAATAAAAAAAAAAACATCATTCAAAAGAAAAAATAAAAAAAAAAGGTTGAAAGGAAAAGTTTTTAAATCGACAGAGATTGGATGGCCTCTGGTAGTTTGGGAAATCTCAAAGCAGAAGAATTTTTCCGGGTTTGAGGATAGATTCATCGATTGAACCTTTGTGATATCTCCACAAGAGAACGAAGAGGTCACTTACAAACAAACATTTTTTTTTTCTTTTCTTCACTACGCAGCAACAAATTTTTCAAACCTTATAACGAGAGATTGAGGAAGGAAAAAAAGGGTCTCCTAAATAAAATCCCAATTTCTGAATGTGAGAGCGTGTGTGTGTGTGTGTGTGTGTGTATGTGTGTGAAATGGCAAAGTTTCCAAGTAAACGTATCCACCAGGGATATGTTACTGTCAGCGTGTTAAGGGAGGAAATAAAGTTAATTAGTCCATAATTATGGTACAAAGTCCGTCGGTCTTTCTCTCACTGGCAGAGAGATGACCACGGAAGAACTGGACCGCGATCCTCCAGGGATAACACGGCCCATCGTCCTCCAGGGACGAATTATACAACAAACAAGTTGGCCAAACTCGATCCCGTGGAAAAATAAAAAAAATAAAAAAAAACTTTTTAATCTAAAAGTAATCATCATTTATCGAAACGATTTCAATAAGAAAATAAAAATAAACTTTACATGATTATTATCAACATTATATGTATATACACATATTTTTTTCTATTATTCAACCCTTAAGCTGCCTCTGTGATAAAATGTAGGGATTAAAATGCGCACACCTGGATTCAAACGGCACATGCAGAATTTTTGAAGCTAATTCTACCAGGGATGCGCATTCTTTTTAGGCAATTTAGTTAAAAAGAGGCCGTCACTACTCTCGGGTATTGTTCATTTGAAAAGAAAAAGTCAAAAAAATTGAAGAGTTGAAATGAAGGTCACCGGTCACAGGTCACTGTTGGCCGAGGCGCAGGTAAGGTGACTGTCGGCCGTCGCATCTCGCTGTCAGAGAGGACGGTCGACACGGTGGCTGTAGAGCGAGGCCTCGCTGTAACAATAACAATCCATTTAGTGCCCACGTATTTATATTATATTATTTTCTATTTAATAATAATAAAATGACATGCTTTAATTTTGATTCTTCTATTCTATTAAAATGCATGGTTTTTGAGGAGAAAATTGATTTGGATTTTAAGGAACACTAAAAAATTTTTTTTAACATCTTGTCGGGATTTAAATTAATTTAAAGTGAAAAAATCCAATTTTTAAATATTTTTCGAGATCTATATTAATATTCAACATATGAATCTCGATTCATAATTCTAATCATAGTTATATTTAACAAGACTGTAATGTTTTTCGTTGGCGGGCCAAGCGAACCCAGGATCTCCAGCCTTTCCGGGGCATCGGTGTGCTACCAGGCCACCAGACCCTCGACCTACATTCCCTTGAATCCAATTTTATTTTTCAAAAGCATTAGCATTTTATTAACTGCATTTCATAGGCGTAGCCATAAGGAGGGGGGTTCACCCCCCTCTCCTCCCATTGGACCCAAGCTATGACTGGATAATTATTTAAGCTTTATAATACAAAAAATTTCAATAATTGTATTTAAAAAAAGAAAAGTATTTTCTGGTGTTTTTTCTATAGTATTACTAATTTTATCAGTAGATTAGTTGAATCTTACTAATCAAGTAAATTGTAGTAATATTATGTAATGTATAATAATAAGCCTATTTCCTATAGTAAATTTTTTTTAATATATGCCGTACTTTAAAAATTTTAAATTTAATGTACAGTGAGGGTCAATATTAAGTCCCACCCATGCGTTTTCTACTTGTGATTATTTTATCGTTTTTATAAAAGAAAATGAAAATCTTTATTGGAAATTTCCTAAGTTTGAACCATGAAAGTTTCCATTAAAAAATATATAATATTTTTTTAAAAACAATGAAATAATCACAAGAAGAAAACGCATGGGTGGGACTTAATATTGTCCCTCACTGTACTTTAAAAAATTGATTTATTTCATTAGATTTCTTAAGCGTTCCATACACGCCGTAGTTTGATTAGGACGGAGCCCGGCTCGGCTCCCCTTCAAACGAATAAAAAAATATAATACAGTAAATGTTTTACTATTATATCATTTGATAGAAAATAATAAAATATAGTTCCCGAAGATGAGAGACGTTTAATTCCTGAAACGTAAATAAATAAATTTAGGCCAGAAAAAAAATTTCTTATTTTTTCTCTTAAATATACACGACCTTCCTTTATTTCTCCATTCATTATTTTGATATTTTTTATCAAAATTAATTTTTGTTTATTTGTTTTATTCAAATGTAAAAAGTTGTGATTTTTAGCTGGACTGACGAAAGCTAGTAGCAGCCGAAACGTCTCACAGCATATATTTAAATTATATTTCTTTACATATAATAAATATGGAAACAAAAAAGACTCGACTTTGATTTTTATAATATTTCTTGCTCGATCGGTGTTGTCTAGAATAGGAAAATTGGAAAATTTCATCCCCCTCGTATGATACTCAATATGACAGGTTATGTTAAACCTTTATTTCTTTCTATAGAAAAGAAAAAAGTAAAAAGGCCTTCAATCAAAACAAGTTTTCATTAAAATGATGGAATAATAAAAAGAATGGAAAATTTAATTATATATTAAATGATAAATGAAAATTTAATATTAAAGGGTGGAGATATATTAAAAACGAAATTGCTAAAAATGTTTTGTCCTTCAACCATGGCCTTTTCACGAACGAACATTATGAAAACAAAAAAACATAATCATTTAATTATCCTATTCCAGGAAAGAAATTAGTAAATTTATGCATCTCTGTCTTTCATATAGTGAAAATATATAGCGGCCTTTTGTTCCTGGGAGGGTGGCAACTTTTATAGCATTTTAATTAATGATAATCTCAAAAGCATGTTCTATTTATTTGAGTGCGATGAAAAGTCGGAAAATTTTCATTAATGACTTATTTAAAATTTTAGAATTAATTAGAAATAAATTGTCGTAGTCACCTCAAAACACGACTTTGCAATATACGTCATCACTTCTAGTTAACTAGCAAATTTATCCGACAGATAGTAAATCATCGATATAGTAAACAAGAAGTAAATTAAAATTAAATATACAAATTAAACACTAGGTTATTTGTTTCAAAGGTTTTATTAATTAAAAAATTAACACTTGATACGTATTTCGACAATTCCATCATCAGAAGTGATTACATTCTAATACATAAAACTTCTGATGATGACAAGGAATTGTCGAAATACGTATCAAGTGTTAATTTTTTAATTAATAAAACCTTTGAAACAAATAACCTAGTGTTTAATTTGTATATTTAATTTTAATTTACAAAATGTTTCAACGAGAACCAACGGTCGAAAGTTTAAAAAACATGGCTTGTGACGTCATAACTTGTAGCGTCACGGCCTGTAACGCGACATGCTGATAGAGAAACGAAAAAATTTGTGTCTATCAAAATAAAGTTTCACTTAAAAAAAAAAACAAGAAGTAGATTAACCTTCGAGCTAAAAAAATGAGTTTGTCACATATAATTAGCTATCTGAGGTATAAGGAAAGTTTTGTGATGTTAGCAACTTAATAAATTATTATAATTAATTAAAGCTCGTTAATTTTTAACAAAAATTTAAAAATTTCTAAAAAAATTAATAAGGCTTGTGTTCCTAATTTCACCCTTTAATTAAGCCTTATACCTAACTTTGGGTCTTAGCTCGAAAGTTTAGGTTATTTTATAATAATAATTCACCCCCAACTTATATCGTTTTTGTGATATTTTATTAACCCACACACAAATAGAAAGACTTTGCGAGACCCATTTTAAAATTCAAAATTTTTTGGTATTTCAATACAACACTAAGGGCCGGTTGCTTCACATCTAATTAACTAACTATCTCTCTGATAAGCCAGTTGATGAGGGCTTCGAGTATTCTCACATTTTGTTATGCTAATCACATGATTAAATCGTAGTTAACATATTTAGGCATTTGTACTGTATATAAGAATAATCAATGAAATATTACTTCCAATTTATTTATATTTTTTAATTATTTCTGTTTTAATGAAAAAATAGCAATTTTGTATAATTAATATTATAGTGGGATTAGAACATGAAGATAAACACATTCGCTGCACCCTAAAATTTTCCAATCGATTTCAAGGTGATATTCACCTCGCTTTCTTTTCTCTTTTGTCGTACTTAGTTGATATATATTTTCAATCATTAATCAATTTAAATACAAATATATAAAGTTTCAAGAATGGTAGATTATAAATATTAATAATGCCTAAAATTTTGATATATTATTTGTTATTTATGGTGAAATACTACAAATAAGTATGCAAGTAACATATTTCGCAAATGTTACAATCTCGACAGTCATTATAAACAAGCAAATTAATTGCACATTTAGTTATAATGGATTTTCACTTTTGTTTTATAGATTAATATTCAAGAATGGGAAGGACTAATAAATTATTTTCTACCTATATAATCAATTTGACAAAAGTAGTTTTTATTTTTTTTTCACCCCCTCCGACGGGGGCCACCCTTAATAATTATATATAAGTGCATGCAGCTTAAAATTTTCTAATTAATGGTAATTTTCTATTTAAAAAAAAAGTCGTTTTTATTTTTTTTTCACCCCCTCCGACGGGGGGTCACCCTATTCAAATATATATCATTCGATGCAGAAATAAATTCTCTAATTAACGCTAATTTTTTCGCTTGGGCACCTCTTTTTATTTTTGAGTTATAAGCCAGCGGCCGATTCTTATAACTAAATTATTTTAGTTTTTATTTTTTTTCACCCCCTCCGACGGGGGCTAGCCCATTCATCTATATATCATTGGATTCAGCGTTAAATTCTCTATTTAGTCCATTAATTTCGTTTGGGCACCTCGCTTTGTTACGGACTTATAAATTATTTTCTAGCTATATCATCAATTTGACAAAAGTAGTTTTTATTTTTTTTCACCCCCTCCGACGGGGGCCACCCTTAATAATTATATATGAGTGCATGCAGATTAAAATTCTCTAATTAATGGTAATTTTTTCGTTTGGGCACCTCGTCTAGTTTCCGAGTAATTAAGTGATTTAATTAAAGTCATCTGATTCAAAAAAGCAGTTTTTATTTTTTTTCACCCCCTCCGACGGGGGCTACCCCATTCATCTATATATCATTGGATTCGTCTTTTAATTCTCTATCAAGTGCAATTTTTTTTGTTAGGGCACCTTGCCTTGTTTAGGAGCTATTAAAAAAAATCGCTTTAAACCATTCCGGGAATACAAAACAATTATTACAAAATTATTAATTATTAAGTCCTTTTTATCAATCACAATGGCATACGGCCTTATTGTTTTATGAATTTCTTTATTGATCTTCTGTCTAATTCGCTTCAATCAAGCGTCACGGAAAATAAAATTTCCATCACTCATTCGCATAGGCCACACAATTTCCCTGATCTTTCGTTCGCACAGAGGTTCATTTTCTAAATCTAGCTGGACTAAATTAACATTGAAACAAAAATAACTTTTTTAAGTGTATTTGGGGTTGAAAAATTGAAAAAAATGTTTTTTAAATTTATTTTAGTTAAATCGAAGTCAAATAAATAGAAAACATTCAAAAAATAGCTTTGATTATTATTTTGATTAGGGGGGTGGATGAAGGGTTGATTATTTTATTTAAGAAAGGCCTTGGAATATTCCAAATCACTTGTTGACATTTTTTTCCGGCTCTAAATATAGTTAGATTAGAGCAAACGGTATTTTTTTACTTTTATTAAAAAGGGAATTGTTATTTTCATCTATTTATTCCTTTCCTGAGAGAGAGATTGGAATCTCTCGTCCAGTCGAGTCGAGCGCGCTGCCGGGTTGCAGGCGCCCAGATCTGCTCTCTTTTTTAATTGTGTTTAAAGTGATTTAAAGTGAAATATTAATATAGTGTAACCCACCATGGCCACCCCGTCAGCCAACACACCCTCTTGAGAGTCTTATTAAAGGTAATTATTATGCATTTTATCGTTGAAAAAAAAAATGATAGAAACAAATAATTTGACTGCGAAAAACGATTCATTTGAATATGAAATTAAATATTTTGTTTTTCACTAAGGGTAGAGGGAGAATATAAGCTGTTGAAAGGGGGGGGGAGTGTAGGTGTCATTGAAAAAAAATTAGTTTTTTATTTTTTATCTATTTTTTTTTTTAAACATCTTTTTTCCTCATTCACACTCAACACTCACACACTCATTCATACAGTCTTTTTGGCAACGCAGGCCATATAAGAGAACCGAGCCTATATTTTTGTTAATCAAATTTCCTTAATATACTTTTACACAGGGGTTGAAAATTAAAATAAAATAATTTCAAAATAAAATAAAAATTAAAATAATTATTTATAAATGTATTCAAATTATTTTGAGAGTAATTTCGCGGTGAAGGCTGGCATTTCCTTAAAGGGGGGGGGGGGTATGAAGGCATTAACCAGAGGGGGTTAATGCCCCATCCCCTATAATGCATAAAGATTTTAATGTTTTTTAATACTTTTACTAAAAAATAAGTGCATTCCGTTTGAGTTAAAATTTATTTTCAATATTTAGCAAATAGGATAGTGGGGTAGAAACATTTTAATGTCATTCTAAAATTTCTTATTAGTGGGGCGGAATTAATTTTTGAAGATTCTCTCGAAACTCTCATAAACAGATAATAATAACACTGGGTAACTTAGGAACCCATCGAATCCGTTGCAGAATTTTGTAGGGATTTTTTTCATTAGGTAGAAAAGTAAGATATGATTAGTCCACTTAGAATTTTACTGGGGTGAGTTATCGAATCTTTTTGTATTATAGAACTAATCTCAATTCGGATTTGAATTTTTACTTTCTCTTACCTTTATGTAGAAGTTAATATACATATGTATAGAGAGATAATATTGGATTTATGTCAAAAATTCGATGTCGAGATTTTGATGGATATACACGTTCTGAGGTCCCCTGAATCCAAAAAAAGTGGATTTCGCAACATGTTCTGTCTGTCTGTTTGGGTTCAATTTTAAGGATGAAGGAATTGCGCTAGGAGGGTGAAATTTTATATTTAAGTTAGGCACCTCCCTAGGGCGTGAAAATAAGAGAAAAATATTTTTCTTCAGGAATGAAAGTTAGAAAAAACGAAGCCAGAATTTTTTCTTTAAAAATATATTTTAACAGCTGACGTTTCGGCTTTGGTCAAAGCCATCCTCGGAGCTGTTAGTGGTCATCCGAGTGTGTGGCTCGTGTTGATTTTCATCTCAATTGCAATTCAATGAACAATCTTCTTTATTTAATTCAATCAATAAGAATAATTTGAGAGGGAAATTTCACCCACAACTTCAAAAACATCTGCTTGTAAACACCTCAGACTTTGAACAACAACCCTGACAGGTCTGCGTGTCCAAGATTTCTCAAACAATTATTCATAATGAAGACTTGTTTGGAAAATGTCCAACAAAATGCAGAGAACCAGAAGGAAATTTACTGGCATAAAACAATGAAGGGTTCGTTAGTCAGTTGTGACCTATTTACAACCTCCACCTCTTTTATTAGTCTTTTGTGCACGATAAACATCTAAAAAAGTAATTATACTTAATAATCGAAATTTTAATTTAATGTTTATTTAGAAAATCGTTTTTCTAACATTTTAATTTTTATTTAACAATATAAAATCTTATATTGAATAATTTTACTAACGTATATGAGCAAGTTTCGGCCCACCTTAGCCATAAACGTCCCGATTTTGGCATGACTGTCCCATTTTTGGAGGACTGTCTGTCCCGCGTCCAGTGGCGGATCCAAAGGTGTTTCTCGGGGGAGGGAGGGGGGGGGTAATCTGAAGTGACTGGTCGCACAGCACACATTTTTTTTTAATTTCTTTAATTTAAAGGCGCATTCGGTACTTGTTTGCCAGAATATAAAATACAAATCAAATTTTTAAGTATTAATTTTTAAAATTTTACATTAAAAATACATTTTTTTTTTCGAAAAAAAGTATTTTTTTTTTCAAATCTCAGGGGGGGTAATTACCTCCTTTATCCCCCCCTTGTATCTGCCCTTGCCCGCGTCCCGCCGATTTTTAAAATGTTCCGCTTTTTAGAAAATATCTGCATTTCTGCCTACTGCAAAAATATTTTACTTATTATTTATTATTTTTTATTAATAGTTAGGAACGGAAGTTTCGGTTTCGGCCAAAGTGTTTGAAAAGATTGGACGAGACTCGTATACTAAAAATTTCCAATTTTATTTAAAAAAAAGTATAAAAAATTGTATGAAAAATATAATAAAAGTAAAAATTATAGGGCTGAATGGAATGGCTCCGTACTATAGCCAAAAAATAAAGAAAAAAATAATAAAATCATTGTTGACCTTCTACACTCATGTCCAGTTGCTTAATTTTTACTTTCTCTTACCAGATGTCAAAAATTCGGTGTCGAGATTTTGATGGAAATACATTTGTTGAAGTTCCCTGTGTCCAAAAAAGTAGGTCCCGCAAAACGGTCTGTCTGTTTGTGAACAAAATACCTCAAAAACGAAAAGACTTAGGAGGTTGAAATTTTATATTTAAGTTAGGGACCGATCTGAGACGTAACACGGACCTTTTGAACAAAATCGGCCAAAGAGTTCTAGTACTTTACTGATGTACTTTTTCAATATTTTTCGATTTTCTCAAAATTCGCTCGAACGATTTTGATTAAAAATCAGAAATCATTATTTTTTAAATTCTCTTTAAAATGTATATTCGCATTTCGCCATTGAAATCTTCTGAAGACCACTTTACTCTTGTACTTCATATAGAGGAGATAGGAGAAATGGTTACCATGGTTATAAATTTTAATTCCAAAATTTTTAGGAAAAAAAAAAAAATATTTTTAAAAAAAAAAATTTTTTTTTTCCTGTGCTTTCTGGGGAAAATTGTTGGCCCTATTATATATAAATATTTTCCCATATTTATAAATTTTTAAACTTTGAATTTAATATACCGGTGGAAACTAAATATATCTCGACACAAAAAATCTGGTAACACAGAACAACTTTCGATTACCAAAGGTAAGAGAAAGTTGTGTGCTCTGCGACCAGCCACACCAGATTTTTTTAAAACTATTTTCGGCTGCGGAGGCCATTTGACTTTTCAAATTTATTATATTTATTTTAACATACTTCTTCATTTGGACCACCCATCCAGATGTTGCACCCTGCCTGACATTGCTTATTGATAACGATCTTCTTTCTTTCGCATACCGATTTCTTCTTCTAGACTAAAATGTTTTTCTTATTTGGTTGCCGTTTTCTTCTAAAATCGTCCCCGCAGAATTACCCTAACTACCCCGCGGTTTGCTAGTAATTTTCGATGAGTTATTTTTTTTTTTATTTATATTTTCAATTCTTCAAATTCTCGATTGCCTTTTTCATTGCTTACGTATTTGTTTATTTTTTATTAATACAAATTAGCCGTTTAATAAAATAAAATCCCTCGGGATAATTTGTTCATTTCACTAGCCGCACAAATGACAAAAAATATGTCCGGAGGGCAAGCAGATCGTTACTTGATCAATCCTACGGGAAAAGTAAATAAATACTCCATGGTGTCCTCTAAATAAACTCCGCATCGGGCGGGCTCTACTTTTTAGCACTTAATGTTTTTTTATTAAGCTCTTTAATTATCACTCCATCTATAACTAATCCTGTAATAAATCAACACTCAGTTTATTACATAGCTTTCTTAATTATTACCTTCTTTAATTAATATATATAAGTAGACTACATACAAAGGGTTAATTTGTTTTTGTTAGAATCAAAGAGAGAAAAAACACTTCTAAGCAATTATATTTAATGCCTGGAGAACGATCGATCTTTGTTTAAGAAACAATATATTTATATTATTTTTTATTCCCAAACAACATAAAATTCCGATGTTTTATTAGAATTTATATCAATACGTGAGAACGTGGATTGCGATATTAATAAATTGATAGCCAATCACCGTCTTTGGCGGAGAAGTTTATTTTTTTTGTAATTTGGAGCATAAAGACTTTAAGGTTGTTCGGATATTAAGACCCTTATATAGATTAAAAGCTAATTTTTTAATATGTTGTTAATGACTATCATATACGTATAAAATAATTTTTTGAAGCAGATCTGACGAATCGTTATCGTGTAATTAATTATCAGAAAATATAATAATATTTAATGACTGGAAATACTGGAAATACATATAAGAGGGATATGAAAATGCAGGCAGCCAAAAATAACACTCTCGATACTCTGTGAACGTTCACAGAGTATCAAGCAAATGTTGCCAGATCTATATTATGTAAAGAAATACTCGAGTCAAAAGTCATTCATTTATTTTTTTGGTAATTAAATTATAAACTTAATCCAATTATTAATTTTGACCTCTCGGCTCTATATTGGATATTTATTTAAATTATATAATACCGGGGGACGTTCAACATGCTGATACCTCGGGATCGCCAATCCGCGGTTGGCATTACTTATCCGCCACGATTGTAGTGACTGTTGCTCTAATTGGTTGCCACTCCTTTTTGTAAATTTAATTAAACATTCTTGTCTGTCGAGGGTCACCTATCACGATTATCAGCACTACTTGGCGTTGCTTAACAACACAGATCCCATTCTTGTCATAATTACGCTTTTATATCGACATCTCAACAAGGATTCTGTCTTCATCAGATCTTTTTTTAGCGTATCAACAGATCTCTTTATCTACCGTCTGATTAAACAGTTTAATGGCGCGACTTTTATGAACGGATTAGCTCTGATTTCAGATATTCAAGTCATTTATACGATAAAATCAACAGAAACGTAATTTAAAAAGTTAAATTAAAATATTTTACAAAAAATCTTATGTGACTGGTCGCATAGCACACAACTTTCTCTTACCTTAAGTTATGTTCAGTGCTTGTCCCACCAGACATATATGTGACCGTTCACATGAAAAGGTACCCAAATCTTCACCGTTTACAAATTTATTACAAATTACGTATTTCAAATTTATTATAATTAAGCCTATACACTATCACTTAAATTATAGGAGTAAAATTCCCCAATTTGGCCACTTTTTCGGTTCATATTAGCAAAATTCGGACATTTCTCAGATCCGGACGCGATACCGGACACGAGCTGCAAATCCGGACTGTCCGGATGATATCCCGACGTATAGTAGGCCCCCTACCTTCTCTATAAATGAATGTTTCGAGCCTTCTCTGTGTTTTCTTCAGATTCCCTCTTGGAAAATAGACGAGTTTCAACTTCTTAAATTGTCATAATTTTGCCATCTTGGAATTTCATTATCTTTTATATTCCCTTATTAGTGTCACTGTGATATCATAGATCACCTGATTTCATTATATTATAAAAAAAAATTAATTTCAAATGCTGTCTCTACAAATTATTTAAAAATCTGGTGTGACTGGCGCACAGCACACAACTTTCTCTTACCTTCGGTAATCGAAAGTTGTGTACTGTGCTTGTCACACCAGATTTTTGTGTCGACATATATTTAGTTCCCGACAGGTCGGAACATTTGAATTCAGAATGCAATATTTATAAGTATGGCAAAATATTTATATTTTGTTACCATGGGAACCATTTCTCCTATCTTTCCTATGGGATACAAGAGTAAAGTGGTCTTCAGAAGATTTCAATGGCAAAATGAGAATATACATTTTAAAGAGCATCTAAAACATAATTGATTTTTGAATTTAAAAAAAAAATCGTTGGAGCAAATTTTGAGAAAATCGAAAAAAACTGAAAAAGTACATCAGTAAAGTACTAGTAATCTTTGGCAGATTTTGTTTAAAAGCTTATTTTCACGCTCCCGGAGGGATACCAAACTTAAATATAAAATTTCAACCTCCTAGCTCAATTTCTTCTTGAGATATTTTGTTTACAGACCCCTACACACAGCCACACACACAGACAGACAGACAGACAGACAGACCATGTCGCGAAAACCACTTTTTGGATTCAGGGGACCTCAAAACGTGAAGATCCATCAAAATCTCGACATCGAATTTTCGACATGAATCCAATACTTTCTCTCTCTATATATTAACATAAATATAGAGGTAAGAGAAAGTAAAAATATTTTTTTCGTGCACGAAAAATCCCGGAATAAAATTTTTAGCTTTTGTATGTTAATTAATAAAAATTCCTCTACTTATTTTTTACTTTCTCTTACCTATGTATATATGTATATATATATATATATAGAGAGCAGGGGCGTATATAAGGGGGGGGGCCGAGGGGCCCGGGCCCCCCCCCCCGAAATTTCCCAAAAACATATACATATATAAGGATATACAGACATCAGCGCAACAAATTTTTCCGCAGGATGGAAAACTTTGGTTCCGCAAAAGAAAAAATGTTCCGCAAAAAATTTCGTGTGAAAAAATCTGGTGTGACTGGCGCACAGCACACAACTTTCTCTTACCTTCGGTAATCGAAAGTTGTGTACTGTGCTTGTCACACCAGATTTTTTGTGTCGACATGTATTTAGTTCCCGGCAGTAGGGAATATTTGAATTCAGATGTCAAAATTATAAACATGGGAAAATATTTATATTTTGTAACCATGGCAACCATTTCTCCTATCTTTCCTATGAAGCACAAGAGTAAAGTGTGCTTCAAACAATTTTGAGAGCAAAACGCGAATATACATTTGAAAGAGCATCTAAAAAATAATTGATTTTTGAATTTTAATCAAAATCGTTAGAGCGAATTTTGAGAAAATCGAAAAAAACTGAAAAAGTACATCAGTAAAGTACTAGTACTCTTGGCCGATTTTGATTAAAAGCTTATTTTTCCGGTCCCGGGAGGTATTTAACTTAAATATAAAATTTCAACCTCCTAGCTCAATTCCTACATGCTTAAAATTGAACACACCCCCCCCCCCCACACACACACACACACACACACACACACACACACACAGAGACATATATGTTTTCTTTGAAACAATTAAAGACACAAATAAATTTAAAAAAATGGGAATTTAAATAATAATTGATTTTTAATCTAAAAATCTGGTGTGACTGGCGCACAGCACACAACTTTCTCTTACCTTCGGTAATCGAAAGTTGTGTACTGTGCTTGTCACACCAGATTTTCGTGTCGAAATATATTTAGTTCCCGACAGTACGGTACATTTGAATTCAGATGTAAAATTTATAAGTATGGGAAAATATTTATATTTTGTTACCATGGCAACCATTTCTCCTATCTTTCTTATGAAACACAAGAGTAAAAGTGGTCTTCAGAAGATTTCAATCGCAAAATGAGAATATACATTTTAAAGAGCATCTAAAAAATAATTGATTTTTGAATTTTAAAAAAAATCGTTGGAGCAAATTTTGAGAAAATCGAAAAAAACTGAAAAAGTACATCAGTAAAGTACTAGTACTCTTTGGCCGATTTTGATTAAAAGCTTATTTTTCCGGTCCCGGGGGGTGTTTAACTTAAATATAAAATTTCAACCTCCTAGCTCAATTCCTTCATGCTTAAAATTGAACACACACACACCCACCCACCCACCCACCCACCCACAGACAGACCATGTCGCGAAAACCACTTTTTTGGATTCAGGGGACCTCAAAACGTGAAGATCCATCAAAATCTCGACATCGAATTTTTGACATGAATGCAATACTTTCTCTCTATATATATATTACATATATACATAGGTAAGAGAAAGTAAAAAATTTAGTTTTTAAAAAAAAAAATTTTCGAGTTCGGGCCCCCCCCCCCGAAAAAAAATTTCTATATACGCCCCTGATAGAGAGAAAGTATTGGATTCATGTCAAAAATTCGATGTCGAGATTTTGATGGATCTTCACGTTTTGAGGTCCCCTGAATCCAAAAAAAGTGGTTTTCGCGACATGGTCTGTCTGTGGGTGGGTGGGTGTGGGTGTGTTCAATTTTAAGCATGAATAAATTGAGCTAGGAGATTGAAATTTTATATTTAAGTTAAACACCCCCCGGGACCGGAAAAATAAGCTTTTAATCAAAATCGGCCAAAGAGTACTAGTACTTTACTGATGTACTTTTTTCAGTTTTTTTCGATTTTCTCAAAATTTGCTCCAACGATTTTTTTTTTAAATTCAAAAATCAATTATTTTTTAGATGCTCTTTAAAATGTATATTCTCATTTTGCAATTGAAATCTTCTGAAGACCACTTTACTCTTGTATTTCATAGGAAAGATAGGAGAAATGGTTGCCATGGTAACAAAATATAAATATTTTCCCACACTTATAAATTTTACATCTGAATTCAAAT